>OZ022510.1:36361124-36637397 GCA_963989385.1 Ctena decussata | reverse complement strand
CGACTGTCAGTGCGACGTCATTTGGACGTCATGTGCCTGCCGGGAAGATGCTTTACTGAGCTCCATGTTAAAATAGAGTTATCTCCCATCGTCCATACAGTCATTTGTTGCAAATAGCATCGAAATGTTGCATTTCTCGCGCGAGAACTGATTTTTTTCCAGCTATTCTCTTTGACTAGTCTGTCAAGCTTTGTTCACCATCTTCATTCACTATCAGATGATACTCCATATGAGAAGACGTAACTAGCTATGGTTTACATCGAGTGAGAATGAAAATGCAGTGACAAAAAAGAGGGACTTATTATCATTTCAGTCACTTTCCAATAGATTCATATGACTGTGCCTTCTTTTCTCGTAAATTGTTCTGAAATAGGAATCATTCCACCGTTGTTTCCTCGATTGGTTGCGAACACCTTTAAGATATTCTACACGCAAATAGTTCCCTGGTTCATTGGTCTCCACGAATGCCATTTGAATGAATATTCTGGTTGTTACGGCAAATGAAAAGAGTCTTGTATAAGCTTCTTGGAAATGTAAAATAATTAGTTCATAATCCCATCACAAGAGGTAACTGGAAGAACCGAATCTCACTTTTCATGAAGGTGCCCTTATTCAGGGGGCACATGACGTCGCAGTGGCGTCGATGATAGTTTGTCATGTCTCATAGACTTGAAGAAAAGAGAGCATCAGCTGTTAGGATTGTTGTGAAAAAGTATCATTGTTGGATGAATACAAACTATAAAGTATGGACTATATTTGAAAATTGGTCGTGGTCTCGAGCCACACAAAAAAAAAAATTAATAAATAAATAGATAAAGAAAATCTTGCGTTTTCCAATATGCAATCGCAACTTATCTCATCATTTGCGTTATTTACGTATCAACACAATCAACTGCGGAACATGTATTGAATTGTATAGGAAAGACACGTTTCATACGATAATATAAAATCATCAATTAACACCGACTTTTTATGCATACAGGCTCTTAAAATTCAATTTTCTTCAGTGTTTTGATTGTGTTTTTTCATAATTTTATGTTAATATTAAATTGGGGGATTTTTAGGTTGTAAACATAACCCCTCAAATGGCATATTTGTATAGTAAAATGCGCCAAAAATGCAGGGGACATCTCTATTTATTTCGCGAGACCATTTTTATATATAAAGCCTAATTCATGCAAACGTATTCGAAATCTGCAATAATTATTCTTTCTTTAGATATATATTTTAATAAAGGGCCGTATACACTATCATTTTTTCTTGTACAAGTTTATCGTACAAGAAAAAAATGACCAAGAAAAAGTGACAATGATGAGGTGTATACACCTATCAAGAAATTTACTCTGCTGTCAAACTTTTTGCGGGAAATTACACAATAGAAGCACCTTTCTCAAATCTCTGTTATTATATTCTTTTGACCTGATATTCCATATAATCTCATTTTCTTCTATAATGTCAATGAGTCTTGATGCAACCATGTCTGTCCAAATAATATCTGCCATTATTTGTTGGCACTGGAATCTTCTTGGAGCAATATTTCCCCACCAAATATTGGCCATGTGCTTTTGTTTACAATGCTCCTACTACAAATTCTGTTGCTTTTGATTGGCTATTTGATGGCAAGTTTGATAAGTTATCATTGAAAATAGGATGAGTTTCTATTCATCAGTTTTTCTTGTACAATAAGAAAAATGATCATTTTCTGCTGTATACACAATCAAATTAAATGACAGTTTTTATTGTCCAAGAAAGTTGTACAAGAAAAAATGATAGTGTATACGGCCCTTAAGAGGAGAAATCTAGAAATAATTGGGGGAATTTAACTATATTTAAAACAATATTTAATGTTTTTGCGCGAAAACCCCGCAGTTCACCTGTATATCTACCTACTAACAAAATATCGATTTTTCAAATGAATGGATTTGTTGCTCTTGAAATAAATTAAAAATAGACTGGAATTTAAAAGACATTTAGGGAGTGATTACCCAGTGGGCACATAACGTCAAAATGACGTCGTACTGACGTCGATGCGACGCGATGCGACGTCGCATCGACATCAGTTCGACGTCATTTCAACGTCATGTGCCTGCTGGGTACATTTAGGGAATGACTTTCATTAGAGAGAGAGAGAGAGAGAGAGAGAGAGAGAGAGAGAGATGTTATACACAATGCTGCAAAAGCGTTGATTTGGCAGCTTTAAAATGCCTTGATATGATATTTTTGTCCTCTGGGTCGTAACTCTTATTTTCAAGAAGTCCGTTGCATCATTTTCTGTCGCTTATTTCGAAGTCCGTCGCATCATTTGCGGTGAAAGCTGGTCTAAGTCGGGTGCATCCTCCGGAAATATATACTGAAGTCGGTTGCATCCATATGATGCGACCCCAAGTGTTTTTGAGACAATATTCTGTGGAAGCCTGCTTGACTTGAATAATATCTTTAGCTTTTATGAGACAAGGAATATTCATGGTATGTACAGAAACATTCACCTTGTGATTTAACAGAGCAGGAGCCAAGAAACTGGCGATTGTAGGCAGGTTTTGTGGTTCTCATGCGATGTTTCCCGGGTACAGGCATTTTTTTCTGGCATTGTGAGATGCTATTTACTAGAATCACAGGGTATAATCGATTCCGCTAATTTTCGCTTCCTGCAGAGACTGTACATCATATTTGGCTTCCGCTGAGACTGTCCGCGAGTGCTTGCTTCCTGCCGAGACTTCTGTACATGATAAATGGCTTCCTGCAGAGACTGTCCGCGTGATTCTGCTTCCTGCCGAGGCTCTCGGCAGAAAGCAGAGTCACGCGGACAGTCGCGACAGGAAGCAATTTGTCGAGGACAGTAGTCTCTGCAGGAAGCAAGAGTTCGCGGACAGTCTCGGCGGAAGCCAAATATGACGGACAGTCTCTGCAGGAAGCGAAAATTGGCGGAATCGATTATACCCTGTGAGAATGAGGACGGTGAAAATAGCAGTGGAGTGTGCTTTACTACTTCCAAAACTTACAACTCACGCTTCTTTTTCTATATTATAACCAAATGAAAAAAAAATCGTCCGTTTTTCTGTCGCCATTATTTCACGCGACGTGTACTGTTGCTTCTGATCTCCGAAGTCGGGAATTCGGTAATATGAAGGATTCAGGGGGTGAGATAGATACATGAAGTTTGTTTGAAAAACAACTGTTGACTTTCAAGTGTTATGTTGACGAATCATTATCCAGCGTGAAAATACAAAAGCATCATAACCCAAACCGTTAGCAGTAAAAGTATAGTTGGTTCCTTATTGTAATGAAAAGATAAATGGGTATAAATGATATGAAATCGAAATATGCAAAATTTGATTCATTAAACATACATACAAAGATGACCCAAAAATGGTAAGACAAATGAGCCGCGACACGAGAGAATCAACAAAGTGGTTGTGCGCCCAGCGCATACTCAAATCAGCCTGGGCATCCGCCCAGTCTGATCAGAGTCTTCGCTGTCCGCATGGAGCTAGCTTAGATCCATAGCTATACCCTTAAAGCGTAAGGAAGAGTTTGATCAGACTGGGCAGATGCCCAGGCTGATCTGAGTCTGCGCTGGGCACACAACCAATTTGTGTGTTTTCTCGTGTCGCGGCTCATTAAGTTGCTTCTGCTGTTGAAGTACCTTATTGTATTAACTTGAGAAGTATGTTATCATGATATTAAAGAATATAAATGGTAAATACGTTGATATGAAATCGTAATATGCAATAGAGTTAAAAAATGCATGTTTTGTTTCATTAAACATACATACTTAGATGATCCAAATATTAAGACAGAGGTACAAAACAGGCAGTGTAGACCTAGATCACACTTTTCTTAAGTAGCAGTCAGATGTCTGTATGGTTTAACATGCCGTCTGACAACATCTATTTATGACACCTTGCATTTACTCCGCAGATGAATGAAACAGGGTTGATTTTTTGTTATACTGTTTGATATAATATGTAAAGCCTGAACTCAAATTATTTGATTTATGCATATATAATACATAATAAGTAAAGGCTGAAACACAGATCATTTGATTTTATTATTTTCATTCAAAAATATGCAATATATAACGCCTAAAATAAGGAACATTTGATTTGATTACGTTCTATATATATACAGATCTAAAGCCATATAATTGAGATTTAAAAGAGTATATCAATATAGAAAAACAATACGGCATAACAAATAAAAAATCCGTGTTTCAGGCATTATATAATAGAACCTGTACACAAAAGAGCATATAAAATCAAATAATTTCTCTTTCAGGTATAATTAAATAATAAACCATATATAAAAGAGCATAAAAATAAAATAATCTGTGTTTCAGACATTGTATATTATATAAAAGAGCCAGTTCATAAAAGAGTATAACAAAATCAAATAATCTGCTTTTCAGGCATTATATTGATTAATACGCCATACATCTAAAAATCTTAACGAATCAAATAATCTGTTTTTCGGCAATATATATTATTATATAACAGAACCCATACGTAAAAGAGCATAACAAAATCAAATAATCTGTCTTTCAGGCATTCTAAATAATAAGACATATATTTCAAAGAGCATGACAATATCAAGTAGACTGTGTTTCAGTCACTTGTGGAGTAAATGGGATCGCCAGTGTCCATACTATTAAAAAGCAAAGATTTCCACAATTAACCGAATTAATGCGTAATCTATAATTCTTATGCCATTTTTTCTTCTTTTTTTTTTGTGGTCGTAAAATATAATGTTCATGAAATCTTCGTTGTGCGTATAATGTAAGTATGACTATTTACGGAAATGATGAGTAGAAGACACACTCCTTTAAACTTGTGCTCCGTTAATTATCCCTGTGAATAATTGACTCTTTGTGACCGCAAGCAATGTCATATATTTATGTCGCGAAAACACGCGCAATCGTATAAATATATGCAGGCGGAGATAAAAGTGGACATGTCACGTGACTAATGTAATGATGAAAAACTTCAGTTTCATTATCAAACAAGGTAAGATAACATTTTCAGTGATAAGAATGATAGGCGTTATAAAATTCAACTAACAAGTTGTCAGTGTAATTAGAGGATGTGACACAGAATAGGTTTGTTATGCAAATTCAGCTTCGACAGATTTATTGAAATTGGATAATGATTTAAGTGATGCAGAATTCTTGCACAGTTCTCTAACGAGAATTGAAACAGAACAGAACAGAACAGAATTTAAAAAGACTCAGTGATATTCCGTGATAATAAAATATGGATTTATGATACGAATCATGTCGCGGGAAAATGTTCTCAGAGAAATGAAAGAACAGCAAAGACCCAGATCATCTGTACAGTCAGATTAGTCTTCGCCATTTGTGGTACTGATTCCTCTTGATCTGTCTTTTCAGTGTTGATTATTAATGGAAGCAGGAATATGCGTACATGAAAAAAAATCGCACATACCATATCAGAAAATCAGTGAATTTTAACTTAAGTTATACTTTTTCTCTTGAGAGTGCAGCTTGAACATTTCACATTGAAATATGGTGCTGACAGGCGTTTTCTCACACTGTAAAGAATAAAAGTCATAATAAATTACTAAAAGATAACACAATAAAAGAAAACTGGTGGAAAAGAAATTCTGTTTTAGACGATACAAACTAAATAGGAATTCCTATAGTGGGGGATACAATAACTTGCTGTCAGATTTGCTTGATACTCGTTAAATTGGTGTAATTTAAATAACCATACATTTTATTTAAATGTTGAGGACAGTATGCTTGTAATATACTATCAAGTTTCCATTCTCATCGATATTTCTTAAATCTTAAGAGTTGATTTCTGAATTTAAAGTTAAGTATAAAGTAAGCTAAACGAAAAAGACCTTTTTTTTTTTATCTGAAAAGACCCATTGTCTCACTTAAGCCAACCCCAAATTTTGAAACGGAGGCGTCAGTATCACATATTCGGGGGATTCCCCATACAGAGTCGGAATCTTGGCTTAAAACACAGATACCTGGGGTCAGTGTTTTTGCGTTTTAGAACACCCAGGCCACTTTAACACTTCTGGTCAAGTTTTTTTTTTTTTTTTTTTTTCTTTTTAAAAAGGACCCTATTCATTTTCAATGCTTAAGAGAGCATTGACAAGTTTTATGCTATGCACTGAAAGTAAATAGGGTCTTTTAAAAAAACAACAAAAAAAATGACTAGAAGTGTTATTACAAGTTTTACGATTAAGGATAGTGGCCAAGTTGTTTGAAAGCGCAAAAAATACTTTTTCTGACCCCAGGTACCTGTGGCTTAAAATTGTCATGTGCCATCTTTGAAAGGGATATACTTCATTAATTTTACAAGTCTAGACATATGATCAGTATGTTTATGACTTGTCGTGCTTAAAAGTTTGAGATGAAAGCGACAGAATCACATATTCGGGTTCCCCCATACAGAGTCTGAGCCTTGGCTTTAGATAGTAATTAAATTTTGCCTTCTTTGAGAGGGTTAGTCTTTCATTAATTTTTACAAGTCTAGACAAGTCATAAACGCACTAATTAGTGCGTTTATGGCTTGTCTAGACTTGTAAAATAAATGAAAGTCTAACCCTTTAATTAGTGCGTTTATGACTTGTCAAGACCTGTAAAATAAGTGAAAGTCTAACCCTTTAATTAGTGCGTTTATGACTTGTCAAGACCTGTAAAGTAAATGTAAGTCTAACCCTTTAATTAGTGCGTTTATGACTTGTCAAGACCTGTAAAATAAATGAAAGTCTAACCCTTTAATTAGTGCGTTTATGACCTGTCAAGACGTCTAACCCTTTAATTAGTGCGTTTATGACTTGTCAAGACCTGTAAAATAAATGAAAGTCTAACCCTTTAATTAGTGCGTTTATGACTTGTCAAGACCTGTAAAATAAATGAAAGTCTAACCCTTTAATTAGTGCGTTTATGACTTGTCAAGACCTGTAAAATAAGTGAAAGTCTAACCCTTTAATTAGTGCGTTTATGACTTGTCTAGACTTGTAAAATTGATGAAAGTCTAACCCTTTCAAAGAAGGCAAGACTCAGACTGTGTATGGGAGAACCCGAATATGTAATTCTGCCATCTCAGTATAAGAATGTTCCCGTTTGTAAAAATGTTAGATTATGAAGGTGTGCCCATACACCTTAAGTGATGTGTATTTGAATACTCTACTGCAATAATTATATCTCGGTCAAGCACGTGCTGTTGTATTTCAGTTTTCATGAATTTTATTATTATCTCTGCACGGACAACAAACACATGTCTTGAGCGAAGTACGAAGCCAACAATAACATTTGTATTGCAGTATTGCACTTGGTTGGATCCATTAACTTGTGTGGACCAGTCTTGTTTACGTACATTGCGGTTTGTACTTTTCTCAGCTGCTCATCAATGCTATAGTCAATATAAAGTGGAGCTATGATGTAAGGGGATCCTCTTAGGGAGGAAGGATACACACGGATTTGACCTAATCGCCGTTTCCTCACCCATGAGTACATCAAGTACGGCTAAGAGGATGACCTCAAATGAAAACTGTGTTATTCGTTGTGGATTTTAAACACAATCTTTAGTATTGCACTGTCCAGTGTGGAATAACAGAAATTATACATGAGCTTTGTTCACATTCTCCTTACCCAGCAGGCACATGACGTCGAAATGGCGTCATACTGACGTCGATGCGACGTCATTACGTCGCATCGACGTCAGTACGACGTCATTTCGACGTTATGTGCCCGCTGGGTATTGTGTTACTTGGATACGTAAAAAGTGTCATCAGCTGTCGTAATGCTGACTGGAGAACAAGGCTTTGCCACAGTTACATTGTACGGAAAACCATTGTGCATATAATCAAAACCCGACAAAGCCAGTATCGTTTATTCATCTTGCTACATATGATGATATATTGGAGTCATATGAATAGAACATGAAGACAAGACACGTGTTGTTATACTTCAGAAAAGTGTGCTTTGTTATACCGGAAGTAAACATGTCCCTTACTAGTTCTTTTAGAGCAAGCGAATTTGGAGGACTTCGAATGGCATAGAATCGAGGAAGTTGTACGTCTGCAGAAAGTCCAACACTGACTCTCTGCCTTGCAAAGAATCATGCTGGTTCCCATTCTTTTACTGTCATTGTTACATGTCTCCGGAAGTCTCAAGTGGGCAGGTCAAGAACTGCAAGCGCTGGATGATGCCAAATATGGATTTGTAAATATCACTGGTGACTTCATCATCGGGGCCATGTTTCCCATCCACAATCTCATTGGTGGCGGGAAATGTGGCAGTCTATTAAATGACCAGGACGGGATCCAGAACTTGGAAGCGCTGTTGTATAGTCTTAAAAGAGCAAACGCAGAAATTTTAAGTGATATTAATGTCTCTCTTGGAGTTCTAGCTGTGGATACATGTTACAGTGACACGGTGGCGCTGGAGAGGGCGCTCGAGTTTGTGAAGCTTCAACAGGATGGTACCGAGTTGAATACGCGCGCTTGGGTCTGCGGGGATGGTACGACACCGCGGTTTATTAGCTCTGGCAAGTTGATAGGCGTGATTGGTGCAGCAACATCTAGTGTATCTATACAGTTGGCCAGCTTCCTGAGATTGTTCAAGCTACCACAGGTAATGTAGAAGAGATTTTAAAATATACAAGAAGAATAATTACAGGTTAACGTATTTGCTTGAGAAAATCACACTCTTATGTCACTTGAAAGGGCTTGCAAGTATATATGCGTACCCTTGCACATTTATTATGTCATTACAACTACATAGCTTTAAGGTGGTGATTTGTTGTAAATTCAAAAATATGTATATAACCATAAAAATATAACGTATCTCCGTGAAAATTAATAGACTTCTTACTTTTGTTGTTCTCTGCAGTTAAGAATACAATAAAAGAGCGACATACTGTTTAAAAAGATGAAACAAAGATCGAAGGGTAATTTTCTACGCAGAAATCTAAAAAACTAACATCATTTTTGAAACTTTACATGTCTGATGGTATTTTAATGCATTAAGAAGAGCGTCCTAACAATTATTTGTGCCAACTTTTTCTGAAACTATGGCTGTAAGTTAGACCAACTGAAAACGGTAGCTTATTCTCAAATGTTCAACCATATATTAGATGCATGTATACTGGGATGCATTCATTAAATATAGAATAGGCGGGTATATCTAGCGTATATAACACTATAAATACTTCATTACTGAGACCAAGACAGGTGTGTAAGTGAAAATGTTCACCCTTGAGAAAGTAGAATCAACTGCATTTTATTGAAAAAAAAAAATGGACACAGGCTACTTTTTAATCTGCTCAAATTGATAACGTGTGAAAGAGTTTGAAAAATAATTTCCAGGACGCTTTCTGTATGCATTAACGTAATTTCAGACCCGTTGGTTTTTAGTTTGTTTTTTTTCCACAGAAAATAACCCTTTGATCTTTTCTTATTGTCGCACCTGCTTTTGCAAGGAGCGATATTGGAGTTCACTTTTCCGTCCGTCAGTCATTCCGTTCGTCCGTCCGTCCGTCCATATGTCCGTCCGTCAACAATTACGTCGACGCTAGCGTCGACCCTAGTGTTAAGTCCATTTCTCGCAAACTATGTTACCTACATTCGTCAAACCTGGCACAAAGCTTCTTCTTAGAATGTTCTCGAGGGCTGTAGCTATTTTTTACCCTTGACCTACATTTTATGATCTGCTGACTTTGTAAAACTGTCCCTCAACAATTATGTCGACCCTAGCGTCGACCCTAGCGTTTAAGTTCAATTCTCGCAAACTATGATACCTACAATCACCAAACCTGGCATAAAACTTCTTCTAAGGTTCTCGAGGACTGTTGCTCTTATTTTTACCTTTAACCTATATTTCATGCTCTGCTAACTTCGTGAATTTTTTTATCAAAAATTATGTTGCTGCTAGTGTTTAAGTCCCTTTGTCACAAATTATGATACCAAGAAGCATCAAACCTGGCATCATTTTTTTTCTTAGAATGTTCTTGAGTGCTGTTGCATTAATTTACCGTTGATCTATATTTCATGCTTTGCTGACTTTGCAAAGTTTTACATCCAAAATTGTGTCGGCCCTAGTGTTTTAATCCTTTTGTCTCGAAGTATGATACCTGTAGTTTCTCTTTGGAATGTTCATGAGGGATCTTGCAGTTATTCTTCCCCATTGACCTGTATTTTATGCTCTTCTGACTTACATCCAAAATTGTGTTGACCTTAGCATTTTGGTCCATTTCTCACACACGTTCTTTTTAATTATAATCTTTACTACTGTGGATGCGCAATGCAGGTGCGACATAGCATGCCGCGGAATTCTTGTATATTCCCTGCTTAATGTAAACTAGGCCGGCATTTTGGGATTCTAAATCATGAGAAACAACATAAAGAAGGCATCTGCTAAGTTTAAGGAAGATCTGTTATATTTTCAACATTTTATGCAGATAGTTATCTTCGCCCCAAATCAGTGATTATCACCACTTTTTATTTAGGGATCGCAGGCTGAAAAAATGCTAAAAAGAGGAAACTCGTTAACATTTGCTCTGATTTCCGGTTTGCTTTGCACTTTATTTACCCACCAATGAAGCTGTAAAACGGCCAGGTTGCTATGGTAACAAAACTTTGGCGCCATCTCTGTCTGCAAGGCTACTCCTAACGATATCCACTGCGCAAGTGTGTCGATAAATCCCAGTGTACGAATGGTCCGGGTCACAGCAAAATAGCAGTCGGAACACCGCTCAGCCAATTCCGTGAATCAGCCTCGGACGTATGACGTGGGACTACTTGAATCACATGACTGTTTTGTTGGGAACAATGACATAAACAAAAATGGCCGTGACTATCGCACGGAGTAGATAATGAGAAAAAGAAACAAATACATTTTCTGTCTCAGCATCAGTAATTGGCTACTTTGTTTTGCCAACAGTTCAAATCAAGAAATTAATGTCCCTGCAATAAGCTGAAAAGGTCGCAGGCAGGGAATTAATTATCGTTCGTAGACATAGAAAGCTACGTCTTCGTTGTATACTTGTTCCGGCGAACAAAATGTTGCATTTTGCAACATACTCATCCGCCGTACATACCTCCGAGGCTTGATTCACGGAATAAGCCGAGCGGTGTTCCGACTGAGCAACATTTGAAAAGGCCATTAAACGTTTTAAAGAAATCAAAATATGCTAAACAACCTCTCTTTGATTAGATAAAAGTTTTAAACGCCTTTGATGTCACGGGAGACTAAACAATGAATATATTTTGGAAGTTGTTTGGTACTGTGATGTGTGTATTCCCAACAGCGTCGCAGCCTCCATTTTGACATCGTCATGAGGAATTAAGGTGTCACAAAAAAGCAAAATATTTGTACATTCCTTTAGTGTTAAAAAGAATGAATTCAGCTGCAGTAATCATATAACCTTATCCAATAGTGTTTGTTTTGAACTCCACCTGTCTAATATTAAATCTCTCAGCGCCAAAAAGCAGACGACAAAATTAAGGTCTGCAAAATTTTCAGAAACTCTTCGTCCAAGCTATATCATAATGAGAATTCAAAGAGCAGAAGGCAAACAGTGTAGATCTAGATGAGGCGGCTCATTATGAGCCGCCTCATCAGAATCTACACTGTTTGCAAAGACAGCTATTTTCGTCTCTGGCACTTAAAGAGTTGATAGTTCCAACCTACACGGAGCCGCTCCAAAGAATATGCGACAAATTAAGGAATGTGTGAAGAGCCCTCACTCAAATTAGGATTCACTTGCCAATTGTTTATATTTTTTTATTGGTTCACTCCAAAAGTTCTTTAGACTCCATAGACTGTTTATGCAGAATACAAAAAATCTGACTAGAGGCTGTTCTAAGTCTTACCTGTTCGCTACACCTTTAAAGCTACGACTCAGCTTTTCAGCTCTACTTTCAAGGTCATAAGCACTTTGCCATTACATGTATTTGCACTGATAACTGAACTTTTAAGGAATTCCCGTTGCTATAGTTATAATATTAGAACAAATGGCGTACCATCAAAGAACAAATACCTTGTTAAATTGTTTCCATTTTAAAAAAGACAAAGGATGTGGGCAAAGACTGATTTTTATGAAAGGAATCCATAATAGCAGTGGGCAGCTGAAATCACTACAACCATGCCGGAAACAAAAGAACATATTACTATATGATTACCGGATTTGACCTTCTGTATACGGGCAGATTGTGTCAGCAAACAATGGAGACCTAGATCAGACTGCTACTGGGTAGCAGTCTAATTCAGGTCTTCTTTGTATGCTCAAAATCTTAGTAAACATTAATTTGCGTCTTGCAGCGGCACCGTGGAGCAAGTGTGTACGACCATGGCGACGTTAACTAAGAAATACCCAGTGGACTTTTCTAACCGTATATATTGGATGAGTCCATTTTTCATTGCAGTGGTGTCAGATTTAGTTTATTTTGAGAATTTTTGTTTTATTTTGAGGGAAAATACCCATTTATTTTATGCAAAAAGTGTAGACCCTGATCAAACGCCGCGTTTTGGGGCGTCTGATCTGGGTCTGCACTGTTTTCTTATGGCCCATTTTTGGGACGCTAGGCATTAATTGGCTAAACACTAAGACCCGAAGCGAAGCAAACAGACATTAGATCTCGTGATTTTCACCCGAAAGTTGAAATTTCAAAACATATCGTTGCTGTGCTCCTGACTGACCTCAAGCGCCGTCCCTGTCTTTTGCCCCGGCACCCTTGTCTCTTAGAATCATCGGACTTATTCGTGCAGTTTGAAAATGAAGTTCCCCTGAATCCGGTGCTATAGGGGGCGTGGACAGTGTTCCAACATTTCATTACTGCACATAGTCATACTCATTGAAGCCGAGTCTGCTATTTTCATTTCTCTGAAGGTTTCCTTTCTTCCTGAAGATCTTCTTTGGGAATCTTGTTTTCTTTATTTATTTTGACTGGAATTGCATTGCTCTGTCCTTGTACTGACGTTAAGAGTCTAGTGTCACCAACAACATTTACGGTTGCTTTAAACACTTCTATTATTGATATTTCATATTCATTTGTTATAACGCTTTGATTTTGTCACAATTACATTTTCAAACACCTTCAGTTGTCTGTAATTGCTCTATATCAAGCGAGGGAATGATTCATTTTCCACTTATAAAAGCCCTGATGACAGGCAATTACTAGGACATCTTCAGTTCCCTAACTACGCATGGTCTCGGGGTGAGGCACCTTTTGTCATATGCGAACAGACAAGGCACAAATCGACCTGTGCATTCGCGCACGCTGTTCAGGTTTTTAACTGTACGATAAGAGCACAGATTTCTTATACAAAAAAGAGAAAACTCTAATCTACGCTGATCTGAATCTACTCTTTTCGCACGTGTCTTAAGGTACCTTCTCTCTTGATGCTACAAAATTATTGATTACTGAAGTGCAGCTTATACAGAGATAAAAACAAACATATCATACCTGAAGAATATTAAAAATGGTTGTTATAGATATGTTCTGTATTTCTGTCAATGAGATGCTTTTAACCCTATCTCACCATTTTAATAGTTGCCCGCGAATACTTCGGCATAGGGGATTTGTGAAGGTATCTTTCATACCTTCGTACTGGTTTGGGTATACGAATCTAAACTATCAATGATCTCAAAGGACTGATCATAAAATATATACTCTACACTATATTCATGTTCAGGGAGCTGTTTTACGGCCACCACACGGCACAATACCAGCTGCAGTGGCTGCAAATGAAATCTAAAATGAGTGTCCTGTATGAGCAATGAATGCATTCAAAACGAATTGTGTATGCTAGAAATGGGCCAGGCATCGCGGTTTCTGCTATTAATTATTGGTGGCAAATGCCAAAGATAAAATGTACTTAAATTTAGGCAATTATTTCAACTTGACAGTCTTTTGATAGAATGTTATGTACCAAATCTCTATTCAGTCAGGACTACAAGAACAGAAAAGTGTGACTTTTTCGCACAGTATAAGCAGTCTCAGACAATTACAACATTTCAAACACATCTCCGATATTTATTTTTAACCGTAGGAAACCACGTCAAAATGTTTCTTTCTCACAATATTTTGCATGATGTTTAAAATAGTGTATACTGCCACAAGAAAAATGCCTGTAAATAGGATGGATGGATGGATGACTTGCGATTTTACGTCCTTTTCAACAGTATTTCAGTCATATCAGGACGATGGGCTTGTGATAATGAAAGGCTGTGTGCAATGGAATCGCGTGGAAAGAACTCCGCCTCCGGCGCGGCTCGAACCCGCAACCGCTAGATCAGTAGGCAAGCGCTTAACCCGCTGGGCTACGGGGCTCCGCCTGTAAATAGCCAATATGCATACTTTTCAAATATATAGCACATGTAATAGAAAATGTCTTGTAATTATCTGTCACCATAAACAGTTTCTTGTCCAGTGCCTATATTATGACTTCAGGAACAATTACTGCAAACGGGTTACAGTTTGAATAATATTATCTTTAGATCAAGCAAGAAACTTCAAAATCAGTTGAAATTAGTCTGTGTTCAAAATCCCTAACAACAATTGGTTTAGTGATAAGAATCTAAACCATAAACTTTCTTATCTCTCACAATATATTCATTTATCTCAATGGACCAAACACAAAATATAATCTGCACTATGATGATGTTGACATCTTACGGCCGCCACTCGCAAAAACACCAGCTGCAAGGGAGGCAAATATAATCTAAAACGAGTGCCCTTACGATCAAGGAATCAATGTGCTATCCGTAACCTTCATACATGTATGAAGTTTACGGACAGTTGTCTCTAAGCCTCACAACGATGTGAAGATTGCGAAGGTGTGCAAGTTACACATTCGCAGGGGTTTGCTCTGCACTGCAAGCTGTGCCGAGATGTCCTACCAAAAGAAGAAAATGGATAACAGTAAATATCCATTATCATTAATTGATATATTGCCAGTGGATCTGGAGCCCTGCAGAATTGGTGGTTGTTATCCAAGAATAAAATGATTATGAGAAAACAATTACCAGGAAGCGTCACAATCGATTTACATCCTGCCCTAAACACAAAATGGAAAAGGATAAAGAAAACAATACAGGCGGACGATACATCGAAAAGCCAAGCTGTCATTTTTTGGCTTGTGGTGACGGCCATAAGCCAGTATTCAAGTGGTTTAGTGATACCGAGTTATTTTCGGAAGAAATGATACGTCACGCTTAGTTGGAAAATACCAAGAGAGTTCGTACTGCAACGATTCCTTCTAAACTATTTTAGGGACGCCAACCATATAGATCGGAAAGCTCGTTCCTGTTTGAGACCTCATTTCTTCGTGATTTTCTTCTTAAACACGATAAAGTTTCCTTTTAAAAGGAAAGGCTTGCCGAGTTTTTACTGACGTCGCACTGCGATGTAAGCGCCTCGCATCGACGTCATTTTGACGTTATGTGCCCGCTGGGTTAATACCAACGGAACGGGAATTACGAGAACTAGCGTATGAGGACTAAACAAAAGGAATTTAGCCTAATTATGAAGTTGTTGTCGTACACTTCTCGTTACAATTTATTTTTTAACTAAATCCCCTCTTAGGCCAGAGATTCTGCAGTGTTTGGATTCCAGTTGCATACAAAGGTTCTTCTTGCATGTCAAGAAATTCCAGGACAACCAAAATGACGTCATAATCACTGGCAAACTGCTTTCCAGCCAATTCTTAAAACGGTGGAAGTAATCAACAGAAATGCAGCGACAACACGCCTTTGATAACTTTACTCGGCGATGGATCTTGATTTCCTGTCTCAGCTGCTTCAGTAATTGACCTCGCATTCCCCACTATTTACCTGTCCCTAAACAGGTGGTTAACATGCAAACACTTTATGAATCCCGAATGACTGAAGCGATCACTTTGTCTGCCGAAGGCATAGCCATTGCCTTCTTTGGAGACATGGCGAGGCGTTGTGGCATATTTCCATAGTTTCGGGTGTTGGTTCGGTTCTGGCTGAGAGAGATATACCAGTGGCTCATCCAGTGTCTAAAAACTGTCAATGAATCCCTCAGAGAGATTAAAATCTCAACGGTTCTGAAATTGTCCAGTCTTTTCGTTACCTGTATCAATACAAGAGGTTTCAAGGACAGACTTTTCATGAGTGGTCAAACGGTATTGTATTAGATGTTGACTTGAGTACATTACACCGCTGTTTGCCATCGACATGGCCTTTACAATGAATACACGTTACCTATACACCGGCGTTACCGTATTTTGCATATTTTAACACGGTCACTGTGCATATTAGCCACACACACAAAGATAGATGGGATACTTTATTTGGTAAAAGGTGATGAGTGATGAGGAAAAAATCTCCAGAAGCGCCTGCTAGTTGAGTTTAAACAATAAATTTGAACATTTTTTCTGCTTTGACAGGTTTTCCAGATACACAAATTTCCAGACGCATCAGCGCAGTCTGATCAATCCATCCTCAGCATGACGTATTCCTGGATCATGGAGAATATGAATACCGAAAAAGAAAGACCCTGATCAGTCTGCACGGATGCATCAGCTCGAGCGTGGTGGCTGCTCTACGTAGTTACATTACACAATACCCTACGGCCTTTTTTCGCCCAAACGCCGCTGTATGCTAAAAACAGCAAACTTTTTGGAAAAGCTAATACTTGTACGATAAGCGTCATGTGTACGGAAAGTGCCGACCTTTGGCGGCAATGCGACCAAAAATAGAATATAAGAACTCGTCCGATTTTGTCTATTTTTATCCATATCCGATTTACCTCATCTGCTAAAAATAACAGCTGGGAAAATCTATTCTAGTTTTGATAGTGCGTGCACTTTGTTTTTGATATTTCCGTTAAAAAGCACGTTTTTCTTTCACATGTGCCTTGAACTTGGCCACATATCTTTTGCTTTTTATAAACTGATTGCATAAACATGAAACTCTGAATTTAATGCATAATAGTTGGCTTTGCATCCTAAGAAAAATATCAAAACATGTGTAAGAAACCGTGTCTATATATAGCTTAGCGCAAAAGCATTAGCTTTTCCAAAAATCATGCAGCGGCGTCGCGAAAAATAGGCCTTAGGGCATCGCATAATCTGACTAGTCAGAACAGCCGGCACACTGTCCAGAGCCGGTGCATTCGTGGGGTCTGATCAGTCTTTTTCGGCATATATTTTCTTCATGATGCAGACATCTTTCATGCTGAGGATAGACTGATCGGACTGCGCTTATACCGGAGTGGGAAGATCTGTGTATCTGTAAAACCTAAAAGAGTGAAGTTCAAATTCATTGTTTAAATTTAGCAATAGGCGCTTTTGACGATTTTTTCCCCTTATCACTCATCACATTTACTGAAAAATGTATCCTACCTATCCGTGTGTGTGGCTTATATATATACAACCGACCGTGTTATGTGTGTAAAAGCCGGTAATGTCGGTGAGTAATATTAACGCATACGCATTGCAACAGGCATTTCCATGGCAGGAAGCGATATAATGTACACATTTTTAGCATCTGATAAATTTGCTATTGGCCATCAACATGTTCATGAATAGCTGAACTGGAAACCTCTTACAATGATACAGATACAGAAAAGGGGGACAATTCAGAATCGTTAAACTTTAGGCCGACTGTTAGGGATTCATTGACAGCTTTATGACAATGGAGGGGTTGGTTGGATGATTCGATGATGCTGGATATAACTTCCAGTGTCGGGGGCGTCCTTCTAATATGGATTATAGTAGGACAAGGGCCTACTGTGCTTGGAGTGGGTGCGGATGGGGGTTGTGTGGACATTTTTCTTGCTTTTATAACACTCTCTAAAGTTGCCTTTTTATTCACCTATACAAATGTACAGAGAAATATTTACTCTCGTCGTCGATAATCTTAGATGAACCTATACTGGGCGGACGATGTTCATACATCCATGAACAACACTCATTCATGCAATGTTACGCGTTTACAAGCGCAGTCACGGATAATTCAAATAGATGATTGGCCGAAGTAACGTTTTATATATGTCATGTCATAGTGACGGCTGCTGTACTTCAGATGTGCCAAGATTCCATAGACATGGGTTTGAAACAGTATTTCCTAAAATTTTGATTCAAACTAAATGTGACTCAGCAGCCGTAAAGAAAAGACTTGAAATAGGTCCATATAATAATTTTCCTTCAGACATGCCTAACGGCCAAAACGTTCGAAAACTGTTTTTTTTTTGTGTGTGTGTTTTAATATTTCCTCAATTTGTTTTTCAAATAAATTCTACACTTCTAAATTTTACCTCACACCTGTGGATAATGCCACCATTCAAGAAGTTAAGAAACTAGATACTTTGCTAAATAAAAGTTAGCAACAGAAAGTGCACTAACAATTGGGTTCACTTCAATAACAACTCATGAAAATTTCACTGTCTTAGCTGGACAAGCCTTCCTTTTAAAAGGAAACTTTATTCCAATACAGAAGATCTCCGCAAAGCTAACCTGATAGAAAACCGACAAACACTGACAATAACAGAAAAGCAGAACAGAAGCCACGCCTTAGAACGGTCAGCAACATATCACCGGGGGCATAACTAAAGCCGGTTATACGTTGCACATAAACCCATGAAAGCAGAGGATTTTGTAGTAATACTTAGATGGAAAGCTCTGATAAAACGTCTGGTCAACGAAACGTGAAGCGACGTAGTTAATAAGGGCCATTTGACTTCTGTTCTATAAGCATGAAATCACCTTTAAGTTTGAAGTATTTTATATGAGAAACAAAGAATACTAAACTCCGTTCATTAATTCTGAAACTGGGTTTTTCGCTGCTCATACTTTTATAATCTAATCAATCCAGGTAAGACTGTGAATAGTGATAAAACTCGACTTCCGCCGATTTCTCATCAATGTGTCCTGTGACCCTGTCCTTCGTAGGATGCTGGGCTAACCTGCACAAAACTGCAAAAGACAGATTTTCAACCCGAGACTAAGTCCATCGGACAGGTTGGAAACGCCTTTTAATACCATATAAAGTGGTCGCTATAAATAGTTTCGTGTACGGGTGGGGTTAGTATTCTAACACATGCTCTGCGCGTGCGAAATCAGTCAGCGTGACAACAAGCTTGTCATCCAGATAATTTGTTCTCAATTTGAAATTGATTACACCGCATAAATTCACACTGGACAAGGTTTTCAGCGTTTCATCATAGTACCGGCACCGGCAAACAACGTCTTAACGACGTCATATCAGCGTCAGTGCGACGTAACGATGTTCACTGGCTTTATTTTAACGCAAATATTACAGCTTTCCGCAGTGTGTAATAAAGTTCTTAAGTTCCAAAACATTTATTACCAATGCTGCGTTAAAACTGCAAAGTGAAATACAAGGACAAAAGGACCAAACCGTGCACCTCTCAAACTTATTACAGCTCCCCTTAATCAGTCTATTCCTCCTTCTTACCCTCCCCCACCCCACCCCCACGCCTCTAAAGAATAATACAATAATCTCCCCCACACAACTTTACGCCCCTCCCCACAATCAGGCTACCATCCAGACTCCCATCCCTCGGCATGACCCCTTCCCAAACCTCCTTATTCAAACTACCCCCTCCAATAAATCACAGGAATAAGAAAAAAGTTCGGCTAATTTTTAAAGGCCCCATAGCTCTTTCAATGGTTAAAAAATGTATGAAAAAGGTTTGTGGAGAGGTATCTCTGCAGCCGGGCCGGGTAGCGCAATCGGTAGGGCACCTGACTCGTAAGTCAGAGGTCCTGGGTTCGAATCCCGGTCTGGCCACATACTTTCGTTTCTCCTTCCGCTGATTCAAGAAGGGCAGTTGTCAGTTACTGGCGAAAGTATGTGCACTTAGTACTGGTTAACCGCTTAGGAGGTCTAAGCCTGCCCAGGAATAGTGTGGTTAGGTTAACTGACCGTCCCGACATGACCTTAGTTGTTTACCGTGGACGTTAAGCATAAAATCAACCAACCAACCAAGGTATCTCTGCAAGCTTATCACTACAGGTTCGTCATTGTAAATGACCGCTATTTTCCAGGTTTAATTACGTACATGTAAAACGTCCTTGAGTTTCATATAAAACTGTTTTAAAATGTTTTGAGTTTCATATAAAAATGTTTTAAAAATTATTTGGGTCATTTAAGTCGGCAACTAAAATGAACTACTTTCGATTTCATAAACTTGAATTAATGGGTAAAAATACAATGTACAAGAGTGGTGCTCCGTTCACTACCCCGCTTCTGTTTATCTTGAATCGCTCGACGGCAGCCAGTAAAGTGGAAAAGTACCAAGTAACTACATGAGCTACATTTTTCAGTTTTAGGATTTTAGGATTAAAAAATCAGATCCAGTTTCTTTACCTAATTTTGAATATTTGTATTTGTTTGTGTCGTATTTGCTCAGGAAACTATCAAAAGTAGTATAGATCTACATATAAACAACGGGACAGTTGTATCATCCGACTCAGAAGCGAACTTCAGGCCTATTTATAAACATCCCTGCAAATACTTTTTTTCTTCCTTCAATAAAGGTCTTCTTGCATATATATATGTGTAAAAAGTATGCAAAGACCAGGAACTGAAACAATCAAAATCCAAATCCAGCCCTCAAACCATAGTTGGAAACAACTAAGATTACAAATAATCAAGATACAGAGAACATATGGCCAACCGAGTGAGCAGCTTGTTCCCAAAAGGTGGCCACTCAGCAACCCAAACCGAACCAAAAATAATAAGAACATACATAAGGTAAAACATCACAGAAACTCTGACACCAAAAACAGGCAACAGAGAACCACAACAGAACTACCGCCTTGGAACGGTCAGTAATGAATTACTGGGGGGCTTAAATCGATTTTACAGGCCCAACCTCACCCTCAGTTTCTGAAGTGGTACAAAACATTTAGTTGGTTGTTCGGTTCGCATGATAACCCTCTAACTCGTCAATGAATCATCACGGTAAACACATAAATCAAATTTCAACACCATGAAGAAGCAAAGACGAGGACTCAACAGATCTGACAGGTGGAGATCCCTGTCCTGCCAAACAACCCCACTGGAAATCTGAAGCAAAAGAAGGTCACCAGTTGAGCCCCGGTGGACCAAGCAACAGACAAAAAGGCTCGTGTCGCAGGGTAGATGTCGGAGTGGTAAAATAATCGAGGGAATAGTTTGTTGAAAAGAAGTGGGGGCGGGGGGAGCTGTAGGGTGTATCTAGAGACTAGGTTGGCGGACTGGGTACCACAGTTAGCTTAAACATATTTTATTTCAACAAACTGTAGATATACAATATTTTACAAGATACAATACTAATTAGGATGAGAACGGAAGCTAGTAGCTTATTTAGTTCCACAGTTATTGCCCAAATGACCAGCGTGATACCCACGTGGAATGTATCTGAATATGTATGACTTTAGGCTGTCAATTTTCATCAAATGGTCTTAGTTTGCGGACAGGTTTTTGAAATTTGCTGTTTCGTGCACGTAACTGCAGCATCAGGCGCCAGGCTAAGATACATGAGACCTTAATGAGAAATCGGCGGAAGTCGAGCTTTATCACTATGCATACTCTTACGTGGATTGATTAGATTATAAAAGTATGAGCAGCGAAAAACCCAGTTTCAGAATTAATGAACGGAGTTTAGTGAATTGTCTCTTTGGTTACTATCTTCTTATGAGTCTACGTTTCATACGTTTCTACTCTTCTTGTTGGTGCCAGGGAATGACTGTAATTTTTTTATTGTGACACTCCCAGAAGATCTTCGCACTTAAGCTGTTTTCTTAGACAAAAACATCTTAGCATTGTCCAATCGGGCTGTCTTTCGGTTTCTGTAACGCACCAACGATATTCAGCAGGTTGATGTCTATGGAAGTATGCTTCGCAGGTATAAGTCGCGTATGCATATAAGCATTGAAGTACTTACAGTTGCTTGCTGTTCTACAGAGGGTGATAGAAGAGAATCATCTTGAATATATGCGACCAAAGTGCAAGCTCATTTTAGGCACGAGTTTTGGTGGAGCAACTGACATGAATACAGATCATACTAAAACTTTTCCGAGTGAAACTCATCCAATACCTAATTAGAAAGAAGACTCGAGAAGTACGCGTATAGTTTATTGAATACTCTTTTGTATTACTAAACTGATGTGCTTTTTGTTAAAATTTTACTGAGCCAGTAATTGGTATTCCAAAGGACACAAAAAGAAACGAGACAGTAGATAAAGTGACAAGAAAACCAAGACACGAAGTCTTAAATATCAGAAAGATGAGACAGAGTGCAAATTCATGTTTGGCTTGCAAAATGATGTTTTTGAACTAATTTTAGAGGATTTGGATATAACAATCCGGCTGAATTGAAAGAAATAGTGACCTCTTAGATTTAGTGTTTAATGGCAAAATCAGAGAGCACGGAATAATGTTCGATTGTGCACTACTAGGCGCATGCGCTTAGAAAAAATGTTGATACTGATCATTATCCTAAGCGATACTATTTATCAACTTATGTCTATTTAAGTTCGAAATACATGTTGCTAGTTTTTATCATGTTTCGTAAATATGCTTGAAAATTGTAATGAAAGCAGTAGTATTTTGATTGCATGTGCAAATAGTCTTACGTTTTATAGTGCTTAATATTGACATTAAATTATACGACCATGGTTATATCAACTTGAACAAGTCATATAGCGGTGAAAATTTACTATAACTGGGTATACCACAGATAACAACAATTTAAAGATGCATTCCTAATCAAAAAACAAATGCTATTATTTTCTTTTATCTTAATTTCATGTTATCATTCTCTGAAAATGCCATCGACTTCTAAGTAAATGACGTCATAAATATTCAACTGGAAATTAATAATCATGCTGAGGTGGAAAGAGTAGCGTCCTTTTGGTTGAGATCTATTGTTGCACTATGAAACTGCGACATTTTAGTGGAACAAATAATGCTAACGCTGACGCTTTGTCAAGGTGAAGTTGCATTCAAGATAACATACATTAGTCTTTATCAAATGGATTTTGAATTGGTATGGTTTTGTACATTGTATCGTTGATAAAACATACCGGTTTATAATATATAAAAGTGAACGTTAAGATATGCATAAGTTCAGTTGTTTTTTTTTTTCATGCGTTATCATTTAGATTCATTGTCATTTCAGATTAGCTATGCTTCAACTAGTCCAGAGCTGAGTGATGTGAAGCGCTATGACTATTTCATGAGGACGGTACCGTCAGACGTCCATCAGGCCCATGCAATAGTGGAAATATTAAGGTAAAATTTCTACATTTCCATTACATTAGTTTAGCATTTGAATTATGGAAAAAGAGTGAAAAACATTGTGTAAATGCATGCACGCTTAATTAAATAATTTTTAGCACCACTGAACATATAGTATACATTGTTAATGCGAGGTTCGTTTAAATATGCCAAATTAAGCAATAGTAGAATTATGTCCATTAACTTTTCAATGGCATAACCGCCTGAATGAAAATATGCAATTTAATAACTGTTTTGTGTAAAGAACAGTTGTCTTAAGGGCTTCCACAGAGCACATCAATACAAATAGCAGAGAGAGAGAGAGAGAGAGAGAGAGAGAGAGAGAGAGAGAGAGAGAGAGAGATCCATGCAAAAGGCAATCTTCTGAACCGGATAATATTAATGAATAATTTCCTGCTATTGTATTGTAATCTACGATATGGGAAGGAGATGTCGCAACTGTCAACTACTCTGACCGTAAAAACCCTGGGTATTGTGACAGATATGCCTGGGCAAACAGTCTAGACCCAGATCAGACTGCCTCTAGGAGCAGTCTGATTGCGGTCTACACTGTTTGCCTTCCCACCAACTTTTTGAACATAAAAATGGATACAAAACTCAAATGAAACAAATATTTTGATTATTATGGTATTTAGTAAGGTGTTCAAATATTTAAGACAATTATGCATATTTCCTTGATCTAATTCTCAAGAGACAAACGTAATCATGATAATATGATCCGTATCTTAACACAGAAACTGCAGAATCCATCAAAATGATTTTTATCATAACATGATACTGAGTTTGGAGTGGTCGTTTCTGTTTGTTCATTCCGGTACTTAACATATTTCCCGCCGGTATCGAGAACAGGAAATAAGGCTGCGGCGGAAGAAAATTAACCGAATCCGCTAGCCATTGGTTTGGGTCCAGAGTTGTTTATTTAGTGTTTTAGCTTGAATTCATTTTTTGTGGGGAAACTTTTCAGTAAATTCTCATTTGATATGTACATGTATATTTTTTTTCTTATGTTGTATTAGATCATTTGCATTTATTTCAAACTTTTTATGTTGAATTGAAGAAAACTGCATACCCACCACCTTTTGTTGATAGTGAACCAGCATGTAAATGCTCGCGTAGTTTCGTAAGGTCATCATTTGTTTTACTTCGATAATATGGAAAACTCAAAGACCGTGTCAACGGGTTCTCGAAGGCACAGATTTTGTCTTTCTGTGGTATGTGAAAATTTTGTGGATTTTGGCCCAATTCACCGCAAGCATCCAGATTTAAACTAGAGAAAATGCTTCTTCCCATACACATACACAAGTGGCGAGTGCAAGTAGCTTAGTTTTACCAGCCTGCGCGGAAGCACATACATTCTGATCTAAACCGTTGCTATTAAAAATGTTTTAAAGTCCCTTTGTGAACAATTGCAACACTCCCTTTGTGTGAACTGCTACTTATTTCAAGGTTAAGCACTTAATGCCAAAGAAGAGATATCTCTTTCTTTTTCTTTCAGAAAGTTAGAATGGACCTACGTTGTCGGTATTTACGAAGATACGAGCTATGGTGTCCTGGGCTTTGCCGAGGTGACAAAACAAGCCGAGGTCAAAGGGATTTGTATCGCAGCAGAGTACAAGGTCAAGAGATATTTTGAGACTGAAGAAGACAAAGTTAGGGAGCTCGACGAGATAATAAATGAATTGGACCAGTTCAATAATACAGAAGGTTTCTCGCTATAATTTAATTTTTGACTTCTCTTTAGTCGATACTTATACCTGGCCCCGAGGTTATAAAACTTTTTTCATGCTCAGCTGAGTTGAGCATGAAAATTTACCTGTTAATAAATAGCAAATTACTGATGAGTACAGCTGTTTTCATGCTCAGTTTAGCTGAGTATGATATTTTCTCTGCTTATGAATATGAAAATGCCAACATTAGTTGGCATTTTCATATTTATCAGCAGAGAAAATTTCATGCTCAGCTGAGTTGAGCACGAAAAAAGCTTTATAACCTCGGGGCCTGGTAACCACTATTCAGTATGGGAAGACATGTATTATAGGAATGAATTTCATTTTGTGGATTTTATCGATGTCTAAACGCCGGCGAATCACTCATACAGACTGAATAAAGCCCGAAAGGCTTTATTTTTGGGCTTTATGTTAAGTTTGTGAGTGAATCGCCAGCGTTTACACATCCATAAAATCAACAAACCTTCAAATTCATTCATATCATTCAACTCGGCCATTTTTAGCTTAAAATATCTGCTAGAGTCCAAGCAGTTCTCGATTTCTGGTTCAGGGGATTTATTTGAGTATAAACGCCGTTTTCTGTGCACTCTTGACAAATCCAATTTCGCTACATTAGCATTTATTCTCGCTTAAAGCAGAAACCAGCCTATGGTTTGTGCATTGTCCGTGGATTTAACTATCTAATGTGATTTATCTGCCGTACATTAGCACAAACCAGACCCATGATGCATCAGACATCCGAAATAGGCAAGCATATTTGACCTATTTTGCCTTTTCCATTGCGCCATTGATGTTGATGGTAATATCCCTGAGCACAGAACGTATTTACCCTAACTTGATATCTGGACAGTACTGTCTGAGGAAACTGACTTGTATACATACTGGCCAATATTTTTGCGCTGCACGCCTCAGAGTGGTCAGGCAAATATTTTTTATGCTGCATGCCTCAAAATGGTCAGCTTAATCTCCAAACCAGTGCCAGTCTCAACCAAAAAGGATATGGAAATAGATTAGATTTCGTTACCTGCATACCGTATGATAGTTTAATTTCAGCAGTGTGTATTGCTAATCATTAGTATTATAGTTTCCGCCATAAAACGCCCTGATCCGGCTGTGCATGGTCTAGCCTTTATAACTATGCTAGTTTCATAGTATGCCAAAAGACAGGTTCTATTTTTTTTTCTTCCAGGCCAGATAGTGGTGATATTGTATACTTCTCAGGGTATTGTGACCTCTCTGTTTGAAATGATCAAGGCACGCGGGGATTATGGGAAGTTTGTCTGGATAGGAAGTGACGCCTGGAGCGGAAGAACAGTAAAATCAAGCGTCCGAAATGTCGCTGAAAGTTCATTGACTATTCAACCGGAAGTCAGAAAAGTTACAGAATTTGAAGAGTATTTTAAGAGGTAAAATAAATTTTACTTGTACCAGAATTCGATTCTAGGTCGTTAAAAGTAGCAGGACAAGTTTTGTTTACATGAGCGAAGTTTCTTTGCCATAGAAACAATGGCAAGGAACGTTTGGCAAACATTCTGCTTTTACATGCAGAAAATGCTTTTATCAAGAAAATATGTAACAAAAAATTTTGTTACACATTCCATGGCAAACTTTCTGTTCTATTCTATGGCAGCTAAATCCAAATTTGACTAATATTTGGGAAAGGTGTTGAGTTTTATGTATAATTTTAATTGAGTCAGCTGTACTATTACCATCAGCAGGTGGTGGGATCGCACTTTTGATCCTCGGTCGCGTTGGGAGGGGGGGGGGGAGGGGGGAGGGGGCGGAATGATGAAAGGATATAAGAATATTAGTTTAGTCATCATGTACCATACCATACCATGGCATAATAACAGTTTGTTTTCAATTCCCAACCCTCTCTCCCCGCCCCCTCCCGCGTGACGACTACCCTACTGAGGGTCCGAATTACGATGCCACCACCTGTGTCATCATCTATTTGCAGTGCAGTCAGTAAGACATTTCAGATAGTCCTTAATAATAAAGCGTTTATGCTACATTTTAATTTTCCTAATGTGGTAGGCCTGGGCGGTGCAAAGACAGTTTCTGAAATTTACCAAACGTAATTACCGTATTTACTCGGTTATGAGAAGGGTTTTTCTCCCAAAACATCCTACAAATCTTCGTCCGTCTTTCGTTTCGTAGACGGATGTAGATTTTTGGAAAGGAAACCCCCGTCTTATAGCAGAATTACACGAGACTGATTAAGGTATTTTGGATTTTTCTATCGGAGAAATGACTTACTTAAGCGTTACGCTGTCTGATCCTGTATTGCTTCCTGTGTTATTTATATGTATTTATAAATTATTTGAATAAAATGCTGCTCATACCAAACCCCTACCAATAGCTGAATGATAATGGTACATGGTTCTTGTATTCTGATATTTTCCAGCTTAAAACCCTTTCTTCACCTGGAAAATCCTTGGTTCAAAGAATATTGGGAACAGATATTTAATTGCACCTTCAGTGACCAGTCCAACTCTCGTAGTAATCAGAGAATTAGGAAATATGATGTTATATGTACTGGGAACGAGACTTTAGATGAGGCGACAGGTAAACATTATCCTTAAGGATGTTATCATTATTATCATCGTTATGATTTTCTGTATTACTGCTTATAACGGAGAGGGCAAATATAGGCTCCTACATCAACTCTTCATTCACATATCAGACACGTGCATCAATAATTTCAACTGATGTACTTATCATACTTACATCATTACATAAAGCATTTTTAGGCTTTTACTACAATGCTAACGGAAAATTTTAGACACCTATGTTATTACAGCACATCAATAAGGTACCTTTATCAGTAGTTGTGATACTTCTTTCAAGCATATGCATCAGCAATTACGACATTTTACAGCTATCTGACATGTCAGCATATATTTTAAACAAATGCACGAGTAATCATAACATGGTTTAGGCACCTAAATCAGTAATTTACAACACAAACATTACAGATATCAGGCACTTAGGTTAGGGCAAAATGTTTTAGGCTTGTATATATATATTTTTTTCAATGCACCAAAATAAGTAACTACAACATATATATTTTAGATTTCGTACATAGGTAAGAGGCTGAGCGTGTATTTCTGATTTATTTGTCTCTAGGTAATGATGTCAGGCATCTAAATAAGAAATAACAATATATATCTTAGATTCCATATATAGGTAAGAGCCTATATTTCAGGTTAATATGTCGGTAATTGTTTCAAACAACTACAACAGTAACTACAATAGTCCTTAATATGGAAATCAGAAAGTCGCTTAAAAATCGATTTGGCTGCACCCCGAGAGGGACAAAGGTTTCTTAGTCTCATTTGAAAGCTTAGAATGTGCAGATTTCGATTCTGTTTGTCTTCCGCTTGTACATGTGTCCGTTTGCATTTTAGACAACTTGGAACAGACCCACCCTCTTGCCAGCATAAGCGAGTTTGTCAACCATAAAATTGACACCATACCAGAGCAGATATATGAAAACATTGTACATTTATTTGATAAAAGCATGAAGTTTGGGACAATGATATACAAAGCTATTGTAAGCATTTTAAACGTGGATACAAAGCTAGAAAAATTGTTCATGGCGGCCACATTGAATTTCAAAATGGCGGCCACTGAAAATGCATTTTATGGCAAACACAATTAAAGATTATCCAAAATATTAGTTTTATTTTTCTATACATGTTTATATTTAGCTTTCAGCATGGTGTTCTTAATTCTGTTTGCTATTTCAGCATTTATGATCTATCTATGCTACTGGGCGTAGACATGACACTGATCAATACTCATCAGTTTTATAGGACTGGTATAGATGGTAGTGAATGTCTTTGTCGCTCCACATGGTGGACAAAACTTAAAAAGAAAACACCGTTTTGCAATAACATTGTTTCTACAATAAAGAACACTTGTTTACAGGATAGTAACAAAAGTCGTTTAAGTTGTTTCATTTTATTTGTATAAAATATATCACATGCCTAGCTATATTACATGCCTAGCCCACAAATTTTAAGGGTTGATCGGGTCGGGCAATGGAGCTGGGTAAATTTCAATGCCGGTATGTCCTATAAATTTGGATGACTGTAGGACAATGGCCTACTGTGCTTCCAGTAGGTGCAGGTGGGGGGTTTGCATATATATTCTCTCGTCCATTATCCCTTTTCTTTCTCCCTCTCTTTTTAGAGGCAGTTCAATATAGACTGAAATACTGTCTCAAAGAGTCTTTAAACCAAAATCAACCAACCAACTAACCGAGTAATGAGAGGCAGAAAACATGATTCAGGCCTGTTATATACTGCATTTATTTTAATACATAAAGCAATATAATATTTTTAAAAGCAAAATGAATCAAATAAAATGTGTAACGTAGATAACAACGACACAAATACAATTAAACAACCAGGATATTAATAACTTGTAATTTAAAGTTTATAGTTTAGATTCTCTGAACATATACTATCATGCATTTTCAAATCATGCCTTATCGACAGAACTGATTGACACCGTTTAAATGAGAGTTATGTAGCACTTGCAAATCAGCTGAATCGAGAAATTCAATGAAATTTATTTTGTAAGAATTCATACAAATTCGACGAATGACTGTTAGACACAGATGAAAGTTCAAATTGTCGATAGTGTTTCTTTTATTGTGATCATACTTAATCTTAAGTAGCCCAACACAGACGTCACTTTATCGAGCTACGAATTTTACATGTCTTCAAATCATAATCATCTGAGTTAGATGGATTTTAAATGGAAGTCTAGCAGTAACGTTGAGTAACATAGTTGTAGTCTATACATAATTTAATTTAGCTTCAATGGTCCCAGGATAAAATGTGTAAAATTATGTGTAAAGGGTCATTTGCGGCCCACAATCTATCTTTCAGTGCTTCATTATATACTTAAGATTGGTTGGTTGTCGTCCGTATATATACTTAAGAACTCAAATTTAAATACATGTATTAATATAAGATCCTGAATAGTTCAAACATCTTAACAAGACACATGGGGGTCTTTAAAGATGAAGTAGTTGCTCTTACTCCTTTACAAATGTACATCTATAGCAACAATACTAAAACAAGCATTTAAAACAAACATTTAAATCAGATTCAGCAAGTATATATATTGGTGCGCATTTAACTGTAGTAAAACGTTTACCTTCTGAGGTGTAATCAACGTTACCTGTTTGTATAGCCCTCGTCATCAATACAGCAGCATATTACTGACATTAACCCAACCAATAGCAAATCTTTTAGATTTGAGGCCTTAAACTTTGAAGCTTAGAACAAAACTTAGAGTTTCCCATAATCCATCTGTTCCCAAGCTCTATTTATCACCATCATATTACCATTTTTTCCTGACCAGGTTATGTTCATGCCCTTTGCTTATTCCGTTATGCTTTTAGCAGTGCATAAACTTTTATGAAAGACTGATAACATTCAAACAACTTTCAATACGTATATTGCTTTATTATTTGTTTGGATACAGCCAAAATATTGTATTTGTACTTTATTTGTTATGTCTTGCAAAGGATGCTGTTGATAAGCGGTAGGACTTAAATAATTCACCCTAAAATGATTGCAACAAAATAGGCTGTTTAAGGCGAGATAATAAAAATAACATTTTGTATTAATCCCTGATAAGTAAAATTATAAATTACCTATATTATGTGTTTAAGGCGTACTCAAAATGCCATATTACTACACATTTGGTGGGATGTATCAGTGAATTGCTCGACAAAATGGTTATAAACGTTACCCGTTGTGTTTTGCTGCCTTTTCTTCTCTTATCATGCTGCAAAACATTATAGGAGAAACAGACAAATTAGCTTGGCCAATACAGCCCTCATCATCGTTGTCCTAAATTAACATTTTCTGTCCTTTTTCATTTGCAAATACACATTGATTGAACCATTTAAACTAATCCTACTACGGATACTTCAACTTGAAAAAAAAAAAATAATAATAAAAAAAACATTTGTCTATAAAAAGAACACAAGGTTCCATGCTTTAGCAACTCTTTAAAGTACTGTTGAAAAGTATTTGTTACACGAGAAAAAGCAAAAGTAGTACATGTATTACGGGAATTAAGACAATCATAAAGGGAAATATTTTTTTAGCCCAACTCTAGCTTGCTGCATAGAAAATTCTCATCTCCTCGCATCACTAGTACAGTAATTTCAATTTCATGTTTCTAATATTATACTCCAAAAGTCCTGCTTAACTGAGAAATCATCGGTAGGAACATAAATAGATAATTCAATATAATCTTTGACATAATGTAATTATTTCCCGATTTTATCTAAAATTTCAGTTTAGCAAGAACATTTTCCTTCGTAACGTAAACTGTCCCTATAATCTTAACAAAAACAAACAAGAAAATGTTAAACTAACATTCAGTCAAAAAGGAAAAAACAAACATTTAATGTCAGTTCGCATTTCTCTTTTCAACAGTATTTCTCTTTGCATGCTCTTAAAATCCAAATCATTTTAATAAACACTATAACAATTTGTACATGCATAGTAGATTACTAGTGAAACTAGGCATTTCTACATGAAAAATTCATGCACAAAGCTGATGAGGCAGTTTCCTTACTAGACCAACTGCCTACTGTTTGTCATCTGATTTGATTCATACATGAAAAATGCTGACCTACAACTACAGTGACTTTATGTAATGTATTTGGTTTGTTTAAAGACTTATGTAATGTCTTTGGTTTGTTTTAAGACTAACTATCAAGTATCTAGTGCCAAAAGAAACACAGCAAGTATGCTGAGTTTGGAAAGTACAACAGTAAATTTGTTGATTTATACAGAATCTAGAACACTACAACAAAGCTGATTGTGTTCAGAATTTGTCCAAGTTACAATCAGTATACGATTGGATTATTCTAATTTTGTCACGTATAAAACACACACAGTGACACCGTAAACCTAAATTGTAAAAGTGTCAACAAGTCTTAAGCAACCACAGTTGATAAAATTGGTCAGAATATAATATGAGAGGTTTTGAAAATATTTGGGAAAGTTAATTAGTTTACTGGAATGTAATAATACGAAACATTGTTATTTACGTGACCCCCATAACAAAAGAAATCAAGCAGATTGTTATTTTTCCAATTCCTTAAGAAAGCGCAATGGGCAAAAACTAGCAGGAAACATAACAAACTGATTTAGCGGCTATACCTTAATAGTATGGAAATATTCACAAGTAACATATGTAATTTACAGGCACAGGCTTAAGCCAAGCAGTCAGAGGGTTAACAGATGTTAGTCAACACCATTTTGACAGGACTTTCTGCAAAAACTACTTACTAGAGCTCCACTTTAGATAAGGGAATCTGTTACCAGCTCTATAAATACATGAAATGGGCTCTGATCAGTATTTACAACATGTAGATATTGGCATTTCAGTTATATTGACGACAAAAAGGTGACGGAGGGTACCTTTACAAAAACGTGTCTACAACCCGAACGGACACCTCCACAAGTGGAAGACAATCTGATTCTGAAAGCTTACATTCATACCTTTAAAATGATACCATAAAACCTTTGTCCCCTCTGGGGTGCAGCCAAACGAAAATTTAGGTGGGTCATCTCAAGGACTACAGCCGGGCCGGGTAGCGCAATCGGTAGGGCACCTGACTCGTAAGTCAGAGGTCCTGGGTTCGAATCCCGGTGTGGCCACATACTTTCGTTTCTCCTTCCGCTGATTCAAGAAGGGCAGTTGTCAGTTACTGGCGAAAGTATGTGCACTTAGTACTGGTTAACCGCTTAGGAGGCCTAAGCCTGCCCAGGAATAGTGTGGTTAGGTTAACTGACCGTCCCGACATGACCTTAGTTGTTTACCGTGGACGTTAAGCATAAAATCAACCAACCAACCAACTCAAGGACTACAACATGTATTTTAGATTTCAGGCATAAGAAAATTTTTTTCAAGGTTATGCATACATATATCGGTAATTGTTTTAGGCACCTACATCAGTAATTACAACACATATTCGACAATGGACGCTGTGTATGTGTTTGCTTATGCCCTGAAAGCCCTCCACGCGGACAGATGTCAGAGTAGACCTGGAGTGTGTGAAGAACTGAAGAACATTACAGGACATATGCTACTGGACTATTTGAAAAATGTTACATTTACAGGTAACACAGACCGACAATTATATGGCACTGCTGTTTAGGGGTGCATGAGTGTTAGGGTATAAGGGTCACGCAGCGAGTATTTCGGATTGCATGTACATAATTTAGTTCCTTATAGAATCAGTGTTAGATACTTAAGGTATATCGGGCGACCAGTGTGCTCCGTCTTGGAAGTCGAAACTTCAGAAGTACAGCATAATAATGAACAACATAATCTGTTGTTTCTTTCTGTTTTTCATCGGAATCATTGCACATACTAACATGAAATAGTAGCTTATAACCACTAAAAACTTCCAAACAAAAGTATTTGGTTCTTGAAAGTCGTGTAAACATGGTAAACTGGATGTAAATATTATATCGGTAAGTGTAGACAACTCTGTAACCTAAAACTTTATGAGTATGTAACCATCTCTGACATAGTCAGTATGTGACTGTACAAAAATAGTCTTATAACGTATTTTTGTCCAATTTTTCTCTTTCAGATCCAGATGGTATGTATTTCCAGTTCTTTGGGACAGATGGTCCTGCATATTACAGCATAATGAAATATACCTTTACAGACGGTGGCTACCGGTGGCAACAAGTTGGAGTTTTCAAAGGTAGACTATCTCAGTTGGAAATACCGTATTAATCCTATTAAACGCCTCGATCGCATTGCACTTTGCGAAATGGGGGCGCTATTAAGAGACTAAAGTGTAATACATCAGCCATTGCCAAAATACCTTTAATAAGCAGTATAAAGAAGATGGGTAGACTTTCAGAGGAAGCAAATCTACTATTTTTTGCCTCCCTTGTCAGTAGAGATCGACTCTGAAAGGAAAGACTTTTCTTCTCTAGGAGGTGATTCTGTCTTTTAAGAGTAAACCCCATTCCAAGTTAATATAACAATATTTCTGGAAAAGAGGCGGCGTTTATTAGAGCAGGAGCGTTTAATAGGATTAATACGGTACATCTTAATCCTCTTCTCCAGATTTCCAATTTGTAGCTACAAGTTAATGCTCTATATCCTCTTTTATAAGTTAAGATAAATTCCACTCAGATTTTCAAGAAAACTATTAATTTCTTAGTTTGCAGTCACTTGATTTTTTCAAATGTAATACTAGTCAAGATACTATAAATCAGGACCCGGTCTTTCAAACCTAACCATGTCTTATAGTAACGAAAGGTTCAATTTTAAATACACTGTATGCAAAAAAAAATCGTTACTGTCATTTTCGCCGAAAAAAAATGTGAGTCCCTTTTGTTTTGCGCCTGTATAGCTGTTTATCTATGTAATATGTTTTGTCATTAATCAGAAATTTCTCTCATTTTGCTTCATACAGATTATCAAAATGACTCCGACCATTTCAACTGGACAGACGATTCTATACTCAGTTCAAATAAACCTTCCATGTGTTCGGCGCCATGTAAGACAGGGGAGGCCAAATCAAAGCGAAACAACTGCTGTTGGAGTTGTTCTCCCTGTGCATTTTACCAGTTTCTAAGACCATCTGAAGAACTTTGTGAAGACTGCCCGAGTGGAGAGCTTCCAAATAAAACGAGAACCGGATGTGACCCAATTCCAGAAGTGGCTATGAGTTACAGTAATGTTTGGGCCATCATTTCAGTCTTAATTGCTTCCTGTGGTATTGTTGTTACAATACTGGTCGGAGTTATATTTTATAGGTACAGAGACACGCCAATCATAATGGCAGCGGGAAAAGAACTGAGCTATGTGCTCTTAGTTGGAATATTCTTTTCTTACTTATCCAGTTTCGTATTTGTGGGATACCCAACTGGTTTTACATGTGGTGCTACAAGACTTCTTTTAGGATTATGTTATACACTGTGCTATGCAGCTATTCTAGTGAAAACTAATAGAATTTATCGTGTTTTCAATATTAATACAAAGAAACCAAAAAGAGTACGTTTTACAAGCGCCAGATCACAACTTCTGATAGTATTGGGCATCGTATTGGTAGAGCTTGCAGCATTAGTAGCGTGGCTGGTATTTGATCCCCCAAAAGCCAGCCATATTTATCCAACGAAAACGGACAATGTCCATGTTTGCGCAGATTCAACCGACTTTTCGTATCTAGGCGCACTTGTTTATCCATTCATATTGATGGTTATTTGCATAGTGTACGCCGTAAGGACGAGGAAAACACCGGATGGTTTTAATGAAACAAGGTTTATTGCATTCGGGTCGTATTCCTTCTGTTTAACATGGATAGCTTTTATACCGATATATTTCACAGTGTCAGACAATACTGTAAGAATTGTTTGCCTTTGTTGGGCGTCTTCGGTTAATGCTACAGTAACGTTGATTACCTTGTTCATTACCAAAGTATATGTGGCTATTTTAAGACCAGAAAAGAACACAAAAGAAAATGTAATGGCGAGGAATAAGCGAAGGACTCAGAGTTACGACACAATTGATCTAAACAATCTCAGCAATCTTAGTAAAATAGCAAGTGCAGGTAAGTTTGTCTCTGACTACTAGGTTTTGATGTAAGAACAACTATAATATCATTTACATTTTTTACAGGACAGTGACGCCTTCTTATATAGAGGATCTTACATGAGTGCTCATGTATTATTGAATTTATTAAACTCGTTTGGGAAAACCGATAAGATGCTTTGCTGAGCATCTTATCGGTTTTCCCCAACGAGTTTAATAAATTCAATAATACAGGAGCACGAATGCAAGATTCTATTTATCATATGACACTAAAATAGCATTTTATCAGCAAAATTTGCACTAAAACGTCAGGATATCGCCATTAGAAAACGCGACGTTTTTATGGACGTCAACGTATAACGTTACGACGTAATTTATCATATTTAATCCACTAGTGGATTATCGTTTTTAATGCATGGCTTTATTACACTCTCAGATGCGATGTCATATGATAAACAATACTATTCGTTGCAAATAAATATGAACGTTTCTTAGCTTACAGCTTCAGTAACCTGTTTTGACTAAATCTGTTGTCAAATGTTTGGTCATATCACTCACGCTGTAGAGTGTATGTATTGAATACTTAGCTTAGGTTTAATCATGCTTTTCGTCATGTTTATAAAACTATATGTAGGCTAATATTGATATGTTTCAAATTAGTACTTCATTAATATCAGCTGTCCAGAATCCTTTTATTACAACAAGGTATCAAGTCATGTTTTAATCGGATGCTATATCTTGCAGTTTCCACATGGAATTCATATGAATCAGCAACGCCACCAAGCCCCATGCGATCCAAATTTGGCAATCAACTTTCCGTTGCAGTTATCTCTACGAACAACATATCAGACATTAGCAGCAGGTCTAGTGCTAGCCCGTACGAGAGAACAAGTCCCTACGAAAGACCGAAGCTTCGTCGTCGAGCAACAGTAGGGGATGTTTTAGACACCGACGACTTTGTGAGTGAAGTTATCAGCAACAAAACTGATGCTACTGACATTTCAAAGGATGGTGATAAACCTGATGAAATAGGACCAAAGTCTGAAACTGTGCCAAAGTCTGACATTGTAGCGAAGTCGCTGACGCTTCAGAATGGAATTTCACCGCGAATGTCTCAAAGACGGACGTTTAAAGCGAAACGAAAAACGTTTTCTCACAGACCTAAAAGTGCCGATCCATATATAGTACCTAATATTGTTGATGTGGTGCCTGATATTGTTGTTACTGATAGTAAGAGTGAAGAAATTGTAAGTGAAAAATTGTGAAAATACGAACATGGTAGCCTAGCTTATGAACAGTCATTAAAACATCAGAATACTCTGTAAATTTGACAAACCGGGTTTGCGTGAAATGATATAGCACAGAGGATGCAAGTAGGATGTGGATGTGGATTTGATGATAATTCTGATAAAATACTTGTGTGTTTGCAGTAGGACCGCTTTCCCAGTATCAGACCACAGCATATGTCTTTATTAATTATAAACAGAAGTTATCTCACAATTATCACTGCTGTAATAGGTGGCTGTGTACTTTAATATCATGTCCCTGGGGCATTCAACTCGGGTAATTTTTGCACAATACCATTTAGCAAAGAAAATTGGATTGTCTCTCTTGGCATGTGCCGATCTAAATAAGAGTTTTATTCGTACATTGTTTTTTGCCAACGTTTCTCTTAGCATGTGCTGATTGCAATCGATCAATATGAAATTACCGTGCAGGACGCCAGCTTGATAAGCCACGACGATTCTTGATCGACATTGTCGTAACAAGCTAGGTAAATTTTGCCACACAGCATTTAGCAAAGAAAGGACTTCTATGATTAAGGCGAGGATTTTCCCCATTAGACCGGCGCGACAGGTCCGAATTTTCAAAAGTATAAAGTGTGCAAATTTTTCTTAGCAGAGCTTTCACAAATATGTAAACCGTATGAAATCAGATCATTTGTGATTCAGACCCAAAGACATGGGGAGATAATCCATTCTGACCCTACCTACCCTAAATTCAAGGTTTTCGCATACCTCATCTTTTGAGGTAATAAAAGTATTGAAACCAGTCATTCATTCCATACATTTTTGTCATAAATGCATGCTAAATACACGCATATCACATTAGAAAGCAATGATTTTCTTCTTGTTACGCCTGACTGGCATTTAAACATGCAAAACCATAGTTACACTTCCGGTCAAAACGGCCAAAATAGAACGCTTCACTATAATTAAGGTACAAGTACCCCCCCCCCCCCCCCCCCCCGCCCCGTGACCCAGCATTTCCTTCATGCAGCGGACTTATGTGATCCAAATACGCAATATATATGAGTGGGAAGCTGGGTCACGGGGGGAACGATACTCGGTAAGCCAAAGAAGAAGAATGGTCAACAGTAGCACTGTGATCTTCAAGGATTATATTGTGTACCATGACCTTGAAATGAGGTCAAGGTCACATATATATAGTCAAAAGTATCCAGTGTTGTCTGTTATGTAAGTAATGTAAGTCAAAAAAGGGTGAAATGTATGCAATAATTCATTATTTCAACGATCAGTTTGAGGATAATTTACAATTTATGTCAGCAATGACGTCAACGTCAACGTATGTTTAACGTACTTTACATAGACACAAACAGTTGAAAATTCATTTGTCATGCAAGTTACATGTCATAGTCAAAAATGCAAAGCAGAAGTCAGTGATCCGTATAACTTTTTTATCATGGGGAAAATTCACACCTTAACCATAGAAGTCCTTTGGAGTATAGTTCAATGCAGAACGTCAATTTGTAATCTGTTATGATTTACATTTGTATGTCTTGATCGTCATTGTCGTCAAGCCAGGTAATAGTTGCCCAGTGGAAGTTAGCAAAGAAAATTGGCTTATAAAGGAGGATTCAGAATTGAATTGGAACAGCTTAACAACAGTAATGGAAATAGTATGAAAAAGAAGTCAGTTATAATTATACTTTTTTTATTTTGTTACATTGTTAAATGATTTATGATTGCACCTCGTATTATGATGCCCATTAATCAATAATAGGTAAAAATGCAAAATTTAGAATACAACATAATTTACTGCATAAAAATGATATAAAATAACATAATTAGCCGTAACGTGAGAGACCTCGTCTTTGTGCAAACATGTAAACGCATTCAATTCAGAACAAGCAAGTTCGCTAAGGCATTAATTTAAAATGCAAACTGCGCATGATTTAAATGCGTGGGTCAACTTTCCGCAAATTCCCTGCTTTAAGGCGAGACCCTGTTTGGAGAGGCTATGCCGTCCAGGGAAGCAAACATGAAGTCAAAAAAGTTGTTCCCCTTCGTAAAAATGGTGACAAAAAATCATACAGGTGTACCCATTCATGTTAAGGTCCTTCTGTTGTAGCGCCTTTGCTCAACTATTGCAAACTTGTGCGGATACGTTTGGTCATTTGCATGTGACACTTCATTTTTATGTGTCTGGGGTGGCTTGTGCTCTGTGATAGCTCCCAGCAGGCACCTGGAATCGAAATGACGTCGTACATCGACATCAATACGACGTCATTTTGACCTTGTGTGCTCACTGGCCTTGGGAATAATGTTTCCTGTGTATATGCATTGTTTTTGCTTTTCCTGACATGCGCCATTCTCACGAGAGATAGGTGCCAACTTGTTTGCGACGATGGACATGCGCCGCTTGCAAAAGCACCAAGACGGGGTTTCTCACGACACCACTCTGTTCAAAACTGTAATGTCTTTAAACACATTAAAATGATAAAAAGACTATGTCAAATAACCAGTGATACCGAAGTTCATGTATATGGTTCTAAGGCCTTCTAGAGAAAATTGTGACTATATTATGCCATATGTAATTTAAACCAGATCTGTCTGCACGGAGCACTTGGCAAGATGATAATAATATTTTCAGCTCTTCTGTGAACAATGAAATTCATGTGTTTATAGTATCTTGTCTACGTCGACTGGTGGAGACAACGGCAGATGCGACGGCTTGCTGAGTTGCCACCTATTTGGGAAAGAGCTGCTGACTCGGCTTATCACTTGTAATTTATTGTTTGTTGGGATGTCGTTGTCAATCTTTCCCTTTGATGTTGGGGATAGGGTTTGGGATCTGATTCAGTCAGTTCCTAAAGTGTAGTTATTCTTTAAATTTGAACCAACTCTTTGGTTAAGCATGTTAGACTTAAAGCTGAAAATTCACAACCATTTCCATTTCAATAAATACACACCTGGTTAACTATGTATATACAAGGGTTGTTACCAAACGAAAAAGAGTCCTAGTTCACAAACGGCCTGGGAATCGTAGCTAAACAAATTTGTTTAGCCACGATGACCAAGTAGTTTTGGAACTATGACTCTTTTTCGCCTTTGAAACATAGTTAACCAGGTGTGAAATAGGAATGACATAGACTTTAGTGTGAGTTGTGGAAAGTTGGAAAAGTCTTAAACGCGGGCTCCAGTAAGTTCCCAGTAGCGTTCAACATTGAAACAATATAGTTCAACGTTAATTCAATGCAATTACGTTGAATCAACGCCGATCCGGGTGGTGTTGAACCAGCGTTGATTCAATGTTGTTTCAATATTGTGTGCCTTGTATGACGTTGAATGACGTTGATGCATTGTTTTACCACAGGCGCTTGAAGTTCTATGCTATGAAACATATTTCAATGCCCCTAAACATCTAGGGTATGAGCCATTTTGAAATGGCCTTTAGACTGCGTCAAGTATAAAGGGTTTTGAGGTTTGTTTTGAGCAGCGCCTGTGGTTTTACCAACGTTGTGTGTCTGCTGGGTTAGTGTGTCTTTCACCAATTAGCCAAAGTGCATGTATATGAAATTCTAAGGTTCTCATATAATTTAATATTGAATGAAACTTAGGCTACTATCATTATAGAAGCCATGATATTGAAGGCACAATTTGCAGTTTTTATGTAACAGACCTCCGCCCCCACCTCAGTCGGGTGACGTCACCGGTTTATTTTGCAAGTAGAGGCCGTAATGTAACTCAGTAGGCATTCAACGTTTAAAACAGCACTGAAACAACGTTGATTCAACGTTCTGAAATACAGTTCTTACTGCAAGTGATGCAGTGTCTAAATATTTCGTGTAATTATGCATTTGAGCCAGTTGATTATGAGATTATTTGTTATAATGTTGACAATAAAATACATTTTGCTGTTTTGTTTTTCACGTTTTTCTTTGTTTCATTTCCTTTAGCCCGGATTCAAACAGACACTTTCATACCAAATATGGGAATAATTCTGGAACCTTTGTTCTGATAAAGTACACGCGGGCAACTTCTAAATGAGATTAAAGGAAAATTGCGCGCCTCCCTACAAGATAAAAAATACAGCCGCAAGAGGGCAAAACCGACAAAGTGGCTTTTGCGCCCAGCGAGGACTCAGATCAGCCTGGGCTTCCGCCCAGTGAGATCAGAGTTTTTGCTGTGAGCTTAAAAGGTAGCTAAGCTTAAGGGTTTACCCTACCTCCATGCCAACGGCGAAGACTCTGATAACACTGGACGAATGCCCAGGCTGTTCTGGGTCTTTGCGTGGCGCACATCCACTTTGTTGCTTTTGTTGTGTTTCAAAGTAGACATCAGTTTGAAAGTTTTCCCTCCAGGAGAGCAAACACGTTCCCCTTTGCAAAGTTGGCAGAGAAAAAAATGGATTATGCCCGTTCACACGAAGGAAATAGTTTATATTGGAGGCAAATAATTCCCTTGAAAAATATTTACGCCCCTTAACTATATCAGAGATAACACAGAAAATAATTTAGAGTGGAGTTTAGACCTTAAATTTTGGACTTTGACTTTTGGAGGGAACTTAGGTATAAAATATTAAATCCTGTCGAATTCCCCAAAGTAGTTTTCCGTCCGGCATTCTGTTCTGTTCTGTTCTGTTTCTATTCTCGTAACGGCATTCGCCAAGTGGCTCAGCGGTACGTAACCAGACATCTCGGGAAAACGTTAATAAATGCATGACAGGAATATGTTTTTGACAATTCTGTAAATGAGCAGCGACACGAGAAAACCAACAATGTGGTTGTGTGCCCAGCGCAGACTCAGATCAGTCTGAGCATCCGCCAAGTTTGATCAGACTCTTTGTTAGGTGCTCAAAGTGTAGCTAAGGGTCTAAGCTACCTTCATGCGGACAGCGAAGACTCTGATCAGACTGGGCGGATGCCCAGGCTGATCTGAGTCTGCGCTGGCCGCACAACCACTTTGTTGGTTTTCTCGTGTCGCGGCTCAAATCTACTTTTTTTCTTCCGCTGCATTAAACGTCTCGCCAAGTTGCAATAGGCGATTTAAAAGCGGGACAACCATAAAAATTTTGTAGATAGAGAAAAGGAACATTTCCAGAATCATCACCAACTGCCTTCTATATCAATATCATCTTTAACCATTTTTGCTGCAGTCAGTTAGTCTCTACGCTGACGATCACTGTCATATTTAACTCTCTACCATCCTCACCCATGGAGTTGAAATATCATTTAGTCGGCAATTCCTTTGATCTAGCACTTAAAACTTGTCTTGATAATTCTTCAAATGCCTGCAACACAAAATAAAATACAAAATAAAATACGAAATTACACCATAAGCAACACCGGTTTCATAAAAGAAACTACCCTATTAATTCTATTAAACGTCTTGGAGGGGGGGGGGGTGTATCTCACCAAAGTGGGGGAGAGGGGAGTAGTTTTTAGAGTCGAAGTGTAGGAAAATAGCCACTGCCACAGCCGAAGTACTTCATACAAACAGCATTAAGGTGAATGAATATACATGCACTTTCAGATGAAACAATTCTACTTGTTTCATTGTTTCCCCCCTGCTCAGTAGAGGTCAAGTCTTCAAGAAAAGAATTTGCGGCTCTAGCAGCACAGAGGAAAAATCTTTATTTAAAGAGTAGACCCCGTGTGGAAGAGCTACGTCCTCCAGAAAAGCAAACAGGAATTCATGAAAGCTGTTTCACTTTGTACTGCTGATGGAAAACATGGAGGTATACCCATACACCTAAAGTGATTTTATCATCTTAGAAAGAGATGGCGGGGCGTTTATTTGAGCAGGCGCGTTTATTAGGAATAAAACGGCAATTCATGACTGTCAGTAAAACTTTATATATCGTAGAAAGTATACGTGTTGAGTTACATTTCAGCGCAAGCAATTGGAGTTACTTCCCTTAGTTAGAACACCTGAGGCAGGTTAACCCTTAATGTGCAAAACAAACAAAACAAAAACAGAACAAAACAAAAGAAAGAAAAAAAAAAACAGACGAAAAAAACTGAAGTCTGCAAAATTTCAAATGATGTTTCGTCCAAACTATATCATTTTGATTAATTAACAACTAGACGGCAAACAGTGTAGATACAGATGGGATGGCGTATTTGGCTCTATGCGGTTTGCAAATTCAACTATTTTCCGTTTCGGCGCTTTAAGTGTAACAAACTTGACAGAAAAGATCAGCATTTTGCAGCCCGACTTTGACTGTTTCGTAGTTACCCTCTTACGTACGTGTTCATAAGATGTTAAACACTACACCAACGTCAATGCAATATTCGTTGGTGCGACGCGGTTTAAACATTGCATGTCAATACCAAGGCCATACACTTTGGAGACAGTATACCAAAAGGAAACTTACGTCAATTTCGGCTAGCACAGATGGATTTATCTCCCTTCTTGGCGATGAAAGATTGGATAACGTTGAGGTCCTGCTGTTGCTACGATCGTAACGTGATGACGTCGGAGAATTAGAACCATTATGTGACGACAACAAATCTAACGTCAGATCTGACGCTGGACGGGTTAAATCCGTAACACTACTATCGGAAGATAAACATTCCTCAGTATTCGTTTCATGTTCCAGTTCGTACCCGTGTCCATTTAAAATATCACCATTTAGCTTAGAAGTCAAATTTGGTACACTCCCATTGTGAGGAGATTTTGACCTCTTCTTATTTTTCACTGAATTTTTCGAGAAAGTTTTATTTGTTAATTTTTGCATTCTAGATTTTACACTATTGGATCTTCCCATACCGTCACTATCAAATACTTCACTGTTTTCGTTTATTATTCCGTCCACGGCGTCAAAACCACTAGCCACAACTTTTTGTTTATTTTGATTCACGTCAAACGTGTCTATAACTTTTTCCTGTTTCACTTGATTTAAATCCGTGTCGATTCTATTAAGTTTATCACTCAGTTCTTTAAGCTGGTCTTGTAGAAATACGTTTTTATTTTCAACTGGTTTCTTTTGCTTTCCGAAACCAAACAACCCTCGTTTTGTATTGCTGGTTCCCACCATTTGTTTCTGAATGGTATCCATCTGTGAAAATAAAAATATAGAATAAGTTATGAAATGTTTCTTAGGCGTAGTCTGCGACTGAAAAAGCGGCAGCAATAGTTTTGCGATCAGTTCATCCCTAGGCCTACCGAGCGTGAGTACCCGGTAACTTCGGTCATGTGCAGGAAAAGCCACGATTAACAACCAGGCGTCACAGACCAAACTGGGAAAAGGCCGACAGAAAAGTTGGTATTTTAAAAGTTGATTAGACAATGTATGCGTTAGAAGGAAAGTTACAAGTAAACCAAAGCTTATTAAGCTCTATCGCCCACTGGCTGAGCTACTTTTTATGCTCTTTTAACCCATAGTGTCTAGTTCAGTTACACAGCTTACCTTGAGTTGCGTTGATAGGCGCCGTTGACGTAATCTCGTGACGTCACTTGTTCGCTGTTCCTCCGTCATAAAATCATTCATAAAAGAAGAATTCGGCGAACGATCAGGAGACTCGGGATCTTTCTTTCTCTGCCTCTGAAATTAGACACCATGAAACACGCATTAAACATCATGGAAAAACACATTAAACATGTATGAAACACACGTTAATCATATTGAAAATACTCATTTAAAATCTTAAAGATATCCACTGAACGTCGTCGAAACATCTATTAAACATCATGAAAACACCCTTTTTATATAACATGGAAAACACATTTAAACATTATGGAAACTTCCATTAATTATTATGAAAACATTTTTTAAGCATCATGGAAACATCATCAAAAATCATGAACGGTACCCATTAAACATTATGTAAACAGCCATGAAACATAATGAAACACTTAAAAAACATAATGCAAACACTAAAGAAACACACCAAAAATGATAAAAACGCACTTGCAAATTGGCGGAAACCTCCATTAAAATGTTACACAAGTGGTGCTATGATAATAAGGTTTTTCCGAAGTGTGAACTCGGATCAACTTGCGCATCCGCTGAATCCTTCAAGATCGCTGAATAAATTCCTGAGAACCCACACACCAGTATTGTTGGTGCAAACAGTGACAAATCTGATCAGTGGATGCAGTGTGACTGGAGTCTTCTCTGTGCGCTCATGCTACATGGTCTCCTCTAGGTTGGCTCAAATGGCAGTCTTGTTTGGGAATAAAACATGATAAAACCAGGATCTTTCTTTACCAATGCGCTTCCGAATGTTAAAGCTCATATCAATTACAAATAGATGTGAATGCCATGGTGGTTGCGGGGGATGGCTGTGCGGGAGGGGGAGGGCTGTAGTTATCAAACTGATCAGTTAACTCCATTTGTATCAACATTCTGGGGACTCTGGAATATCTAAAAGTAGAAAACAAAGACTGGCCAGGCTGTATCGACTAGCCAGCTGGCCCAAATGTTCGCTTTTCGTTCATGCCAACACTTCTGTAAGACCTACCCCGATAAAATAAATGAACTTGTCTAAATTTCAGACTGGAAGAGTCCATTACATAATGATAAATCGGGTATATACTCTTCTTAATTCGTGAGCAACATCAACACTTTAAGCACCGGTAACGAAAATAGCAGAATTTGCAAACAGTGTAGATCCTGATGAGGCGGCTCATAATGAGCCGCCTCATCTAGATCTACACTGTTTGCCCTCTAGTATTTAAATTCTCAATATGAAATGTCTTGGACAAGAAAGTTTTTGAATTTTTGCAGACGTAAATTTTGGCGTCTGCTTTTTGATGCTTAATGAGTTAAAAGGCGTGCGAAAGCGGAAGCGGATGCAGAACTTGGACAACCCCGGTGTTAACTATAGTATAGCCATACTAACCTTTTGTCTTTCTGCTTGTTTTCTTTCTAGTTCGTGTTTTTGTCTCAACATCTCTTCCAGTAATTTTTGTTTAACTTTCTTGGCTTTCTCTCCCACGTCCTCTCTGCGATTGCTCTCACAACCTGTTTTAAAATTGTAAATAATAATACATGTAAGTTAAAGCATTGTTCAACCGCCCGTATGGTAAAAAATCTACGAAAATTACTTGAGCAAAAAGGCGAAAACTTTGAAGTATACCATCCTAATCGGCGTATAAATTTGCATGGCACAATGTATTTTATAGTAAAGAAAATTGCAACAACAGCAACAATAAAAAAAACCAAGAACGTTTGTAAGTTAGGTCTCTTCTCTAATCCTATTACTTGCTTACAACAAATCTCTATGTGTTCATATGATAGTTTGAAATAAATGTTTAAAGCAAAGACTTCTGTTAAAGTATGGGAAAAGGAATTCGTTTTACATTTGAAAGTCTTTCATTCAAAATTCTGTCTGAAAGTCTGAGTTAGCTTATTTACCTTTCCCTCTGGCATGATGATTCGCATGCTACCACAAAGTTTAGGATGTACGAGTAAAGCTTCATGCTTTTCAGCCATTTTTATGAGGAAAAACAAATTTTGTGTATTACCGTTTGCTTCTCTGGACAACAAAGCCTTTCAAAATGGGGTCAACTCTTAAAGGAAAGGATCTGCTCCTAGGGAGCAAATTCTTTCCTTTAAGAGTTGATCCCCATTGAGAAAGGACGCAGAACAAGAAAATGGCAGAATTACTTCCCCTTTAAGTGCATCCGTTCACCTTAAGAAGATACGTTGCACCAACATGCCACTCCAAAATCAATGAAATGTAATAATTAAACGAAAACAAAGATAAACCCGTCCGACGCCAATTTTTATTTTCTTATGCATAATCAGGGTAGTAGATTTGTAGTTTTTGGCAGGTTTAACTCTTTCACTACCAAAAAGCAGACGACAAAATTTACGTCTGCAAAAATTAAAAAAATGCCTTGTCCAAGACCTTTCATATTGAGAATTCAAAGACTAGAGAGCAAAAGCGTAGATCTTGATGAGGCGGCTCATGATGAGCCGCCTCATCAGGATCTACGCTGTTTGCAAATTTTGTTAATTTCGTCGCTGGGGCTGAAAGAGTTAAGAAGATACTGCACCAACATGCTACACCCAAATCAATGAAATGTAATAATTAAACGAAAACAAAGATAAACCCGTCGGACGCCGATTTTTATTTTCTTATGCATAATCAGGATAGTGGATTTGTAGTTTTTGGCAGGTTTAAGTAACAAAAATAAATGCTAAAGTTCACAACACCTGCAATACGAGGTTTCTTTCATTCTCCTCATTTGTTTAGTCTGATATTTTGCAAAATCTTTACCATCAATTTTCAGTAATGAGAATGGATTGCATGAAAACAAAATCACATGCTTTTAACACCCATGTTTCGAAGAATAATGTACTGTTGAAGACACAAGAAACCCGTTGAAACAAATAAGACAAATAAAGCCAGGCATAATTCGAATTCAGTTAATTGGCCAACTGACAATTTGAAAATTCATGTATTTGGCTATTTCTCTGCAATCAGTTAGTCTGGCACTGAAAATTAATTTCTGATAACTCTATTTGTTCACAATATTATCCAGATTTTCAATGCCGCAATTAGTTATGATGTCTTTAAAACTACCTCGGTGCCATTTCAACCTAATAAACTGCTTGAATTATAATTACATCAAAAATCCTCTTAGCAACTCACCTGCGCATGCGCCGTTGTCCTGTGCGTCGTCGTCATCCCTGATAATGCTAGCTGGACGCCCGAGAGCCTTGCTCAAGCACTCCTGCCAATCTTCCAGATCCTCTCTGGACTCCATGGACAAGTACAGCGACGTGAAATTCTGAAATAAACGAAGAAAATTAGGGTTAAAAAACTTCGTTCAATCCAAATTTTATAGAGTTGTCGATATGTTCGCCAGTAAAATTGTCTCCATGCAGCAGAGAACTGTGTACCTTAGCGAGATCTCCTCTCAAGGCTCTTCAGAGGATCACAAACCTTCCACTGTTCTCTGTCTTACATGTAGTTGTGCAGTGCATACCCTTCGTTACATGCTGGCGTGTATGGAAGGCTAAGCCAAATTTATATTTGCTCTGTGTCGCGATCTTCGTGTCGCTTGTCATGGCCAGACCATTCACATATGCTGTATGCTTTTTGCTAATGGCATGGTTTTATTACGACGCGGTTGATTTTTTGCTGACCTGCTGAAATTTTTAGATTCCAGAAAGAAAACACACAATATCTGTATATTCCTAAATTCCATAAAACATCTGTATCCCGCAAGCTAAGAATTTTGACTGATGTTTGCACCAGATTTAAACATTTCAACTCCATTTGCAGACAGTGAAAATGATACGGAAGATAAAGAATGTTAGTCACGGAGGAATGGAACATGTCTGTTACGATAAACAATGAAACTAAATGTCCTTACTGCTCACGTACATGCATGCATGTGTACGCGCGTGCTTATTCAGCCATGTAGTCTGGCCATCATGACCTGTTCGAAAGATTCGATAAGCAGCAAATGGATAAACGCAATTTGCAGACGCATAACGTCAATTTTCCCGTATCGCGCCTGAAAAATACTGACATGTTGCAAAGCATGGGGCATGCAAAAATTTTATATACAGCAGGTTAAGCCTAGTATATTAAGTTTTTAATTTAAATATATTTATTTCTCAGCATGAGATCACAAGCAGCAATAAATATCTCACAGGCAAGGCGAGAGCATTTCAATAAACAAGAGGTCCATGATGGACCTAAATCGCTCACCTGACTTATGATGAAACATGGAAGATCATCTATTTAATGATGGTTCAGTTGGAGCAGTTTTGCACTTTCTAATCTATATTCTGACAAAGTTTCATGAAGATTGGATCAAAACTTTGCCCTCTAGAGTGTACACAATGTTTTTCTAAGATCTGACCTTGCGATCTAGTTTTTGATCAGACATTATTCAGTTTCAAACTTGGCCTACATTTCATGAAGATAAACATTCTGACAAAATTTCATGAACATTCAATGCAAAATAAAGCCACAATTGTGAACACAAGGCTTTTCTATGATTTGACCTAGTGACCTAGTTTTTGACCTGACAAGACCAAGTTTCAAACTTGGCCTAGACTTGGTTAAGATAATCATTCTGACAAAGTTTCATGAAGATTGAACCAAAACTGTGCCCTCTGGAGTATCACAATGTTTTTCTAAGGTTTGACCTACTAACATAGTTTTAGATCCAACATGACCCAGTTGCATCCTCAATCTAGATTTGTTGGAGATAAACATTTTGACAAAGTTTCATGAAGATTGGATCATAACTGTGCCCTCTAGAGTGTACAGAAGGTTTTTCTAAGATTTGACCTAGTGACCTAGTTTTTGATCTGACATGACCTAGTTTCAAATTTGGTCTACATTTCATAAAGATAAGCATTCTGACAAAGTTTTATGAAGATTGGATCATAACTGCCCTCTAGAGTGTACACAAGGTTTTTCTAAGATTTGACTTAGTGACCTAGTTTTTGACCCCACATGACCTAGTTTCAAATTTGGTCTACATTTCATAAAGATAAGCATTCTGACAAAGTTTCATGAAGATTGGGTCATAACTGTGCCCTCTAGAGTGTACACAAGGCTTTTCTAAGATTTGACCTAGTGGCCTAGTTTTTGACCCCACATGACTCACTTTCAATCTTGGCTTAGATTGTATAAGGATAAACATTCTGACAAAGTTTCATGAAGATTAGATTATAACTGTGCCCTCTAGAGTGTACACAAGGTTTTTCTAAGATTTGACCTTGTGACCTAGTTTTTGACCCCACACAACTCAGTTTCAATCTTGCTTTAATTGTATAAGGATAAACATTCTGACAAAGTTTCATGAAGATTGGATCATAACTGTGCCCTCTAGAGTGTCTACAAGGTTTTTCTAAGATTTGATCTAGTGACCTAGTTTCTGACCCCACATGACCCAGTTTCAAACTTGCTATAGATTTCATTAAGATAAACATTCTGACAAAGTTTCATGAAGATTGGATCAAAACTGTGCCCTCTGTGTCTTTCTAAAATTTATTTCTATTTTTAGCTCTGGTGGCCATTTTGTTCAGCGGAGTGGAACCGTTTTAGCAATTTTGGTTCAGGGCCATGAGTCAAACATTTCTGTAAAATTATTTTGAAATCGAGCCATTGGCTTCAGAGGAGATGTCTTTTAAAGGTTTTTCTATTTTTAGATTTCTATTTTTAGCTCTGGCGGCCATTTTGTTCACCGGAGTGGAACCGTTTTAGCAATTTTGATTCAGGGCAATGAGTCAAACATTTATGTGATTTTTTTTTTAAATCGAGCCATTGGCTACAGAGGAGATGTCGTTTAAAGGTTTTTCTATTTTTAGCTCTGGCGGCCATTTTGTTCATCGGAGCGGAACCATTTTAGCAATTTTGGTTCAGGGCTATAACAGAAACATTTGTGTGAAATTATTTTGAAATTGGCCTACTGGTCTAGGAGGAGATGTCGTTTGAAGAAATTGTTGACGACGGACGGACGGGCGGACGGACGGACGACGGACAAATATCGATCACAATAGCTCACCTTGAGCACTTCGTGCTCAGGTGAGCTAAAAAAAGGTACATAAAAAACTTGGGGCTTTAGGTTGTGTGGTCGCTCGAGAATCGCCTCGACGTCCATAAGCTGGCGACATAAGACTAAAATTTCGGTTAACGATTATGCTTTTCGCTCCAACTCTTGTGGAGTGCCAGGAACGCAGATTGATTTTTTTGTTACTTCACACCAAAATTATGTCACACGGTACCAACAAATTATCAACTGTGCACATGAAAACGTGCTAAGAATAATAAGGAAAACGACCTTTTTTACTATATGGAGAGTTTTACGGCCTTTTCTACAGTACAGTATAAACACTAAAAGCGTCAAAATGCAAATACATGTAGCTGGATTTACAAAGAGCACAGGCCCCAAGGTTATAAAACGTTTTTCATGCTCAACTCAGCTGAGCATGAAATTTTCTCTGCTGATAAATATGAAAATGCCAACTAATGTTGGCATTTTCATATTGATAAGCAGAGACAATTACATCCTCAGCTAAACTGAGCAAGAAAACAACTGTACTTATCAGTAAGCCGGTAAAATTTCATGCTCAGCTGAGTTGAGCATGAAAAAAGTTTTATAACCTCGGGGCCAGATCTATCTGAGGCGGCTCATAACGGGTCGCTTCATTTGGCTCAACACTGTTTTCTCTTGAATTCTCAATATGTGATGGCTTGGACGAAACAGTTTTTTTTCTTAAATATTCAGACGTTAATTTTGTCGTCTGCATTTTGGCGCTGTAATGTTTAAAGATTTCCAGATGCATTGCACATGCACATATAGCCAGTAAAAAAGGGAACTGGGGATGGGGTGAAGAATGACCACAGCTGAATTCACCTTCATTAATCGAGTACTGCATCCGAGAACAACTCTAGTCCAGACTGAATGTTATAAATAGTTGGAAGAATCCTTTTACCATGACAGAACTGGATTTTTATCAAGTAAGATAAGATACGGTTCAGTATTTCCAATTTATTGAAACAGCATGAAATTTTTGATAACGCACTCATGTAACTTGAAGATCTATTTCACAGACACTAAATATATTCAGTCAATAAAAAAGCACTTTTCCACTAAATTCACTATTATTTATTGCTTTTTAATTTCGTCAAAAATATTAACAAAAGTTAAAAGCAGTTAAACTGCCTTTCTGTCATGCAAACAAGTTCTTTCAATGTTATAAAGCACTGAAGGCATTAGCCAAAAATTGTACGTCAGCACAACCACAAAATTCCAATATAACGTCATGAAGCTGTAAACGTAAATCTGTATGCTTCAAGATGGACGAAATACAATCACAATCTGTACTGAGCTTCATGACGAGTAAAGAATTTCTCCCAATCTTTGTTTACTGTCACGATATGTATTTCGCGACGTTTAAAGTATTTCACAATCTTTACTGCATAATACGCAAAGTAAAAACACAATCTTTACTTCAAAACACGCAAAGAATTATAACAATCTGTTCTTCAATGCATAAAGTATTAGCACAGTCTGAACTTCCCAAAGTATTTTAAAACATAACAGACAAAGTATTATCACGACAGTCAAAGTATAACAATCCGTACTTCACAATGCATGAGGTATTGTCACAATCTTTATTTCACCGCGTATTTAGTATTACCACAATCTGTACTTTATGACGGTCAAAGTATTAGCACAATGTGTTCTTCACGACGGTCAAGGTATTATCACAATGTGTTCTTCACGACGGTCAAAGTATTATCACATTGTGTTTTTCACGACGGTCAAAGTATTATCACAATGTGTTTTTCACGACGGTCAAAGTATTATCACAATGTGTTCTTCACGACGGCCACAGTATTATCACAATGTATTCTTAACGACGGCTAAAGTATTATCACAATGTGTTCTTCACGACGGCCAAAGTATTATCACAATGTGTTCTTCACGACGGCCAAAGTATTATCACAATGTGTTCTTCACGAAGGTCAAAGTATTACACGTATCACATTGTTTTCTTCACGACGGTCAAAGTATTATCACAATGTGTTCTTAACGACGGTCATACTCAAGTAGTATTACCACAATGTGTTCGTCACAACGGTCAAAGTATTATCAAAATGTGTTCCTCACGACGGTCAAAGTATTATCACAACTTATGATTCTTGACGGTCAAAGTATTATCATATTAAGCTGAACTTCACGACGTTCACAGTATTCTCTCAATATGTTTTTCACGATGGCCAAAGTATTATCACAATGTGTTCTTCACGACGGCCAAAGCATTATCACAATCTGTAAATCATGACGTTCAAAGTATTATCACAACTTGGACTTCACAACGATCAAAGTGTTATCACAATCTGTACTTCAAGACGGTCAAAGTATTATCACAATGTGTTCTTCACGACGGTCAAAGTATTAACACAATCAGTTCCTCAAGACGGTCAAAGTATTAAGACAATCTGGATATCGCAACGGTCAAAGTATTATCACAATCTGAACTTCACGACGGTCAACGGACAATCATCTCTACTTCAAGACGGTCAAAGTATTATCACAATGTGTTCTTCACAACGGTCAAAGTTTTATCACAATTTTGAGTTTATGACGGTCAAAAAGTTATACCACAAGGTAATATCACAATCTGTACTTCATGACGTGTAAAGTATCATTTCAAACTGTACTTCGCGACATAGAATGCCGGTCATGTGAAACGGGAGCACAATCTGTACTTCACAGCAAATACAGTCTTATCATAATGTGTAAATCACGACAAGTAAAGCATTACATCACTATTTCTACTTCACGAGCTTAGGCATCTCTTTCTGTGGCGGGACTCAAATAGCACACGCACACATACAGTCACGTACTTAATGCATGAATTCTTTACTGAAAGGTTTTATTTGAAGCTTTCAACCCAATCCTAAGTTTTCAGTAAGGCTTTTAGTGCCAAAACATATAAAACAGGCTTGTTGAAATTCGGATCCAGACATTGTGATAAGAAAGAAATGTTCGTAAGTACTCATTGACAGACAGCATATGCACTCAGAATCCGTTCCGATATCTCGTATTTGGCGAATTGGACTTATGGGTATTATACAGACTTTGAGAAAGATGGCGGACAAAGCTTCAAAGAATAGCTACCGAAGAAACCGGAATGAAAAGTTCCTAGCTTTCCCCGCCGGAAATGCGACTGCAGCGATTCTGAGCATTGTCGCAAAAGTCGGACTTTTCCGGAAACTGCCGACTTTGGCCCCAATGCGCAGAATCAGTGAAATGTTCATTGAAAAAGAACAGGGTACAGAATTTTATTTGGTGCCACTGTGTAACACGCCTGGTGAACACGAAATTCCATTCCCACCTGGAAACTGAAACTTCAAGTTTCTGTATCGTTTTTTTAGTTAGCCAAAATATAGCAATCCTATTCGGCTCATATGCATGTTTTGCAGTACGAGAGTAACTAAGGGAATCTTTTAAGTTTTATTTTTTGTAAGCATCCGCCGAGGGGATTATTTTTCTCGATTAGTAACCACTTCGTTGGTTCTACTTTCAGGTTACATCATGAACAAATTCACAAATTTCGAAATAAAAGAGCAGTCTTTTACTGTAAGAAGGTGGCTAGAAACTGAAAACAAACCCATGTGTACCCTGTTAACACAAAGCGTCACAACTCCTTTTCTTAATCCGGCGAACCCTGGTTTTGTTAATTCTGGCATAAAAATTGGTCCTAAACGGATTTTCCTCAAAACTGACATATGGAATGAAAAAATCTATGCCGCATGTGATGGCACTAGTGCTCAAAGTTGACCATTTCGCTTATTTGTTTTATTTCTAGTTTCCTTTCGCCAGACTTGAATAAGTCAGCTGACTTTCTTCTGAATCCCGTGTCGTATACTCTGAGAATAAATGTACTATTCACATACGGTGTCATACAAAGAAAATAAAGTTTAAACCAAAGTTTTGCCATTTTAACATTCAAATACGAGCTACTGCTGTGTTATTGGCTGTTTCTCTAAAGCATGCTTCACAGAACTATTCATAGTCTTTTTTTTTCGGTATTTGACCTTTGCTCCATGGAAAAATGTCAGAAATAGGGTGCAAATTTGGGTAGTGGAAGTTGATAACCATTTAAAAAGTAGTTCATTAGAACGTTTTCTGGCGAAAATGTTTTTAATTTCCTACGCTGGACCACTATTCTCTCCTACTTGAAGTAAAAGATAAGCTGGCGTTTTTACACAACCCCTGAAAGTGACCAAACCGAAATTTCGGTTTGGCCATTTTCAGCAGTTTTGTGATAACTCCACTAGTTTATCTTTTACATAACTCAAATTTTGTGTTGATGTAATTTATATACATGTGAGTCGAACAGAATTGATTTACTTTGGTTAGTCATTCACAGAGGCTTAACTATTTGATTTCCAGATGGGATAGGAATTGCGCATTTACCAAGCGTGTGTAACACCCGCAAAGTCATTGAGAAAATCTATTGTATGACGCACGCCCATGCGTATGCTTTGTCAGACTGAATAACTATCTTACTGTCTGTCCGATTTCAATAGAGTTTTCTTCTGAAATCTTCGTTTTCACGGTCATTTGACTGGAAGACATTCCACAACAAACTGCACATCTAATCAGAAACTCACCTCATGTGAAAGCTGTAACACAAATCTCTTCCCTCTGAATTTGTCAACCATGGCCATGACGCTGTAACCGTTTAAATTCAAGACGTCAACAGTGACGTTATCGTCTGACGTTAGGTAACAAAACAAGGTGCCCTCATGTAACACATACCAGTACCTTTAAAGAGAAAGACAAAATATTTCTTTTTTTGTCAAGAAATATAGTTCTTTGGAAAAGACAAAACATACAAGTATTAGCTGCGCGATGATATAACCTGCTTTATATGCTCCGAGTCGACAAGCGCAATCGGCTCTGAGCATGTGTTTTTGTTTCTGTCAATAACTCGACACTGAATGACAGACAACGTAATTTTTTGTAGCTGATAAATTTAGGGTAAATTTAACATTTTAAATCCTCCCGTGTCTTTGCAAATGGAATCAAAGCCACTAAAATTTAATCAGCTCTTTGGTTTGTCCTAATACGTTTAGTGTAACGCCAACGACTGATTCAATTCGGCGATATCGAGGAGACATGGAGTCATGTTGACGCCCGCGCCGACACAAGCGGGATACACACCCATCACCTTTAGTACCAAGGAGGGCGATAATAATAATGTTTTAGATGCCGCCATGTTCATGAACACTGAACATTAGCATAATCTGTAAGTATTCGAATTTCTCTAAACAACAGGTAAAGAGGTAAACCGGAAGTGGTGACACTTACCTCACCCACTGCCCATTAAAGCATTTTCTTTCCAAGTACCCGGATATAGTGTTATTTTCCAAATCTTTTGCTGGAACCTTCTTTACAACTAGCGGTTTATGTCGTTTCCTCATATAGGTTGGGGAACCAGCTGGCCTGTGTTCCTCCATCTCCTTTGACGCTGACCCTGTATTGAATGACCTTGACCTTCTCACCTCTCGAGACCCCTGAAAACAGAGAGAAAATAAAGTTTGAATGATATGAATACTAACTGAAAAAAAAACTTCAAAACAGTGTAAAACAGTTGCATTTTTATTCTGTGTACCATCAAACATATACAGCGACAGAGGAAGAAAATTGCTATGTGACAGAAGTCTTTATCACTATAGCAACGCTGTGCCCTTGTCACTAGAATATGCTTGATTTTCAAATTAAAGGTCGAAAAGTACCTCCTGGCTTGTAGCGTTCATTCTTTGATTTGTTTTTCAATCCCGTCTGCGTATTGTTTCTCATTTTCAGATGTTTTTCATTTCGCCATTTCTGCAATTTACTCTTTTTTCCCCTAAGTCCATAATTATGTCCTTTCGAGAGATGTCTTCATCTTCGCTAACCAAGGGTACCAAGTCCACTTTGTTCCTTACTTACGTAACGAACAAAGTGGAGTTAGTACTCTTGGCCAGCGAAGATGGGGTGCCTTATACATGCTATAGAACAATTAAATAGACAGTTGACAAAAAGTGTTACCCCTGACCAGAGTGCTTTTTAAAGCATCGCTTTAACTTCGATCATTTGGCGTAAATACAGTTTGCATATATGCATTTCATCTATTTTGAATCAACCCGGTACCGTTCTCTATTCAAAGCTCTAGTTTCAGTTTTTAGCTATCTCGGCATCTTAAAAAGAGATAGGTTGTAATTTAATTTTGTTTTAAACAATTTTCTCATGAACACCACTGCTATCAAATGACGCATCCGTTTTAAGACGCCCATTTTCAATTTTATTCATCAGTTTTTTTAAGCAAAATATATCACGCAGCCCCGCACGCAGCCACTCTTAAATCACTTGAGGAGTTGATACATATCGGCCTCCATATTTTTAAATGGCATAGTGTAAAACATGGAATGGAATGGAGTGGAATGGAACGGAATGTAACGGACTGACGGTGACAATCGCTATCACTGTTTTCATTAATTTGGGATGGCACTCTTACAGGGAAGAATTTGCTCCCTCTTAGGGAGCAAATTCTTTCTTGTAAGAGTACCATCCAAAGCGCTTGAAGCAAACTGTTGTCAACTGAATGTTGCAATATAGTTCATTAAAAATCTTTTCATAACAAGATAGGTCAAAACCACGATGTACAGATGACGACCTGCTTTTCCTTCAACTCCAGTTACAGCAGAGCAACTGCAAGTTAAGTCCAAAGGGTACTAAATCCTATTTGTTCATTACGTACGTAAGGAACTACGTATACAACCCTTGGCTTGCGAAGATGCTGAAGTCGTAGCTGGAACAAGAACGTCGACCTGCGTGACCATGCAAGTGGGGTGACCCATCTGAGAACATGTGTGATTAGGATCATACAAGATGACAAATTATACACAAAACAAACACCCAACCACAATAAGCAATTTTGTCACCTTTAAAATACTGTGCGTTGCACCCAAAAGTTTAGAAGCAGGTCAGACCCTACTTTCGCAGGCCATAAATTTGACATATTCTGTTTAAATATTTTTATAAGCAACTGTTATTTGCGCAGCCGAAAAAACAGCATAGAAAAGAAACAAACAAAAAATGCTTGTAATCACCATATTGAAGTCTTTCTGGGTGGCGCAGAATAAGTCCAGGAACCGCATCTTAAAGGCGTTATTTTCTCTCAGCTTTCTTTTTAACTCCAAGCGTTAACTACTCAGATCAGAGGATTCTTTTTTTCCAGTTTTACTATTCTCATACAAAGCTAACGCTAAAAAACTTTGGGATACAAAATTGCAGCACTTTTTCTATTGTGCAACGGGACTGCCACCTTCGCAAGCCAAGGGTACTAAGCCTACTTTGTTCCTTAAGTAAGGAACAATGTGGTCTTAGTACCCTTGGCTTGCGAAGACACGGCACTGCCACTTAGCTGATTCTTTGAGAAGCATACTTTGCGTCTTTTGTGGCGAAGTGATTTTCACCCCACATTTTTGGAGCTCAGCCACTAGTTTATAAGTAAGCTTTACAATTATTCTTCAAAGTTATTCTTCTAATTCCTTTAAAACTGTAGAAATTCCGGTTTACTTCCCAATTAACCTATATCTTTAACTTTATTGATGATGTCTTGATTCTAAATGTATGGACAGGCATATCTGAGCAACCTGTGTAGACCCTACACAGACCGGACTAGCATTTTTGAAACAGCGCCGGGCTTACGGATAATCTAACTAATCCCATATGACGTTAAATTACATCTAGTTGCCAAATGATGCAACATACGTAATGCTTTTTTGTTTTCAAAGAGCAAACTTGTAGGTTCCTGCGAAGCACATACCAATTTCTGAACATACGAGTTTTAGATACACAGCGAAGATTTTCACATGTGAGGCCAACCTTACTTTCTCCGCAAAAACATGCAGTCCCATTAAATTCGCCTTGGCAAAGCTATACTAATGAGAACAAAATATGATTAAATGCTGACAATATGAGTGTGTCAATATAGTAACGTAAATCACTAGATTATTAATAATTCAGCAAATATTAAGACAAGAATGTCCACAATTTCAACTTTTTTCTCCAATATGCATCCTCACTCAGTGGAATAAATGAACACATAATAAAGTAAAATAAGTGCAAAACCCCCAAATTTTACTGGATAAACAAACCTTATACTAAACAGTGTCACCAACAAGGTTAAAAGAGTGATTCTATGAAAAAGTACCTTATGACAGGCGCGAACAAGGAAGACTCAGGGCAGCCTGCGCATCTGCGCAGTCTGATCAGAGTCTGCCTTGTCCGCACTCACAATCAATGAATACTGAGGAATCTAGCTATCGAACAGGAGGACTTTGCCAAGTCTTGTACTGTTACACATGGTTGCAGCCTCGGCCGTTGGTAGTACCATAGGGTACATTTCCTTGTGCAAAGCACAGAAAAAACACAAAGGTGTTATGCGGCTAATCAGACAGAAGAAAATCTCCAAAGAAAATATTTCCTTACAGAATAATACTTGTTTTCTTAAAGGGTAACAAAATTGTTAGTATGCCCAGTTTGGGGTCCCTACTTAGAGCTCTAATTAAACAACCAATTAGCAAAATAATTTGAATGAGTGGTTTGCAAAAAGGCTGGTTATACCTGTGTCATGAAAAGGTGACTTAGACATGTTCGAACAGCTACGACTGATCCGGTTGTCATTTTTTTCACCTAAGATTTTTTTATTTTTCACCTAAAATATTAATTGTGGATACGACCACGGAGTCTGCACAGTCTGATCTAAGGCTACGCAGTTAGAAAATACCGTAAAGCACTAAATTGTCGTGGACTGGTTCATTTGAGTCCTTTTTCCTCCCCAGTGGATCGACTCGTTTAAGTGAGGTCAACAGAACCACGTAGAGTACCTAGTGACCCCTTTTAAGTAATTAAAACAAGAGTTACGTCGTGGCAGTGCTTGGAGGTGCTTGGCTATTGCGCAAAAGGTCTTGGGTTCGAATCTCTATCGGGACAACGACTTAAAAGCTCTGTGTGTTAACCCTGAAGCAAATGGATACCTATTTCGAATATGGGAATGTTAAATGCAGCGGAAAGAGAGGAATGGGCTCCGTCTTTCATATGCTGTGCCCCTCTAATAACCACTGTCCATGCGGACACGGAAACCTTTACCCAATTTATATACTGGTCCTTACTAACACCATGCTTTAAAATCCTTATTTAAAAGATTCCGTGTCAGGAATTCGTTCCCTTGAACCTTTTTGGGCAACTTAGATAGGGGAAAAGTACTCATTTACATAGTAACCAAAACCAAAGCGAAAGTCTTCCTTAACAAGTTTAACATTAATTCTTCATACCAGGACAATGAAGTCGACATCGACGTATAAATTGTGCATTTATGAGGCCTGGGTGACTCCTTTACAGATTCAAGCTATTCAATGCGGCTATAATTGTTTTCAGCTGAAGTGGTTGTTCGAAAATAGTTTAGAAGAAAACTTATGAGTCTCTTGATATGGCACTGACTGCCATATCTTTTCTTATTTTTCATTCCTCCACAAATTAACTAGAGAGTAAAGCGCTTTAATGAGAGCAAACATTCCCTGCTAATATGAAGAGAGCATTAAACATCCCGTGTGCTTCATTACGACGAAGGGAAGGGGGGATGGGGGGACGAGATTGAGTGAGTGAGTGAGTGACTGAGAGATTCAGTTCCACCTTCACATCTGCACAGCGGCCTGTCACGTTTGCTTACATAATCTATATAGAAATCTCTAAAGTGACCGTTGTGGGTCAAAGCAACCGCAGATGAACAGTCTGTTCTGGGTCTAGGTTATCTATACAATATAAACTCTCGGATTCGTTGTGCTTATGTTGCACCGCTTATTATCATTTTAGTAACTACATTAAAGAAAGAAAGAAAGAAAGTTAAAAACGACAACAGTGAACGACTAGATAAATACAGACGAACCTGTTGTAAAACTAAATCCTTGCAGATCTGCGCATAGAATACATAGCCTACACCTTTCATATGAAACTTCAAACTTTATTTTTTCCTTCTTCCGTTTTTATTATGCCCAACAGTCAAACAAATAGTACACAAGGCAACTGTTATATATTTTTCAAGGTTTTTAAACAAAAGCTTTTTCAAACATGTTTACCAATATTTTATTTCTTTATATATGTATTTTCGAGAAAAAAGTATATGCACAACACTTTATGACAGTATTGTGGTATAAACAAAGAAAAAGGAAGATAGCAGGTCACCTGGCCTATGACGCGAGAAAACGTGCTTAAGTCAAGATTCCATCAGAGCTTTCGTTTTCCATGATTTGGCTCCATTATGAACAACAACGTAAAACTCTAAGTAAGTAAGTAAAATCTAAGGTAAGTCTGAGAAAAACAGTGCAGACCCAAATCAGGCTGCCCAAAAATAAGCAGCCAGGCCCAGAGGTTATAAAACTTGAGTACATTCTCAAACTCAAAATAAAGCACACTGATTGGCTGCTTCCGAGCACATGCTCGGAAGCAGCCAATCAGTGTGCTTTATTTTGAGTTTGGATTGGCTGCTTCCGAGCACATGCTCGGAAGCAGCCAATCAGTGTGCTTTATTTTGAGTTTGAGATTATTCTCAAGTTTTATAATCTCGAACCCTGATCAGGATCTACACTGTTTGCCATTCCTTCTTCATCTTTTGGACGTATTACTGCATTGTAAAACCACACTGTTCAATACTGAAAAATATCTTATTTGTCCCTATTTTTCGAATTTTTTTTTACAGTAAAAAGTTTATGCAAACAGCAAAAACTCTGATCATAGTCCCCTCTTTTCCATCAAGTTAAAAGGTACGTTTTCTCATGACCTGGATCCATTAATGTCAACGATCTTGCACACCCCGATAATGCATATGTCTGTCTGTATTTAATGTAAAATCAGTTGAGCCGTGACACGACAAAACCAACAATGTGGTTGTGCGTCCAGCAAAGTCTCAGATCATCCTGGGCATCCGCCAAGTCTGATCAGAGTCTTCGCTGTCCGCATGGAGGTAGCTTAGACCCTTAGCTACTCTTTAAGCGCTTAGCGAAGTGTCTGATCAGACTGGGCGGATGCCAAGGCTGATCTGAGTCTGCGCTGGGCGCACAATCACTTTGTTGGTTTTCTCGTGTCGTGGCTCAGTTATTAATAAGACAGTCACCTCAGTTACTGTAAGAAAGAAGGCAATGAAGGAAGGGGGAGGGGGCGGAGACAGAGAGAGAGAGAGAGAGAAAGAGAGAGAGAGAGAGAGAGAAAGTTTTTTTTTTTTTTTTTTTTTTTTTTGGGGGGGGGGGGGGGGGTTGCGGGAGCTGCTGGGGTGGACCATCAATAAAACAAAGCGAGTGTTAACTGGCCGAATAATGGACATGCTACAAGGAATATTATGTCGAAGGTTCCAACTATTATGTCAAAATAAGGACCGTGCCAGGAGCTGCCCCCTTGACATCAATTAGCTAAGAGTCTTCAGTGTTAACCAAGGTACCGTGATACGAGCACCATGTATATACGAAAAGCACTTCTCCGTACTGAACTGCCCTACGCATGATCAATGGCACCATCTTGTGGCATGCAGAGCCATATTGTGTATAATCCCCACATAATTAGTATGATCTGGTCCCGAGGTTATGACATTTTTCGCGCTCAACTCAGCTCAGCATGAACTTTTTCTCTGCTGATAAATATGAAAATGCCAACTAATGTTGGCATTTTCATATTCATAAGCAGAGAATATTTCATACTAAGCCAAACTGAGCAAGAAAACAACTGTACTTATCAGTAATTTTCTATTTATTAGCAGGTAAAATTTCATGCTCAACTCAGCAGAGCATGAAAAAAGTTTTATAACCTTAGGGCTGATGTTTTCAGAAATGCGTGTACAATTGGAAAACTGACCATGGCCAAGAAACGGGAACTAAGATGGTTTGGTCATATCTCAAGGTACACTGGCTTACCAAAGACGGTTCTACATCGGCAAAGTGAAAGTAAGAAGAAGAAGAGGTGAACAGAAGAAGAGGTGTGCAGACAATGTTAAAGACTGGAGAGGGACGGACTTTGCAAGCACAAATGGAACAGCTGAAAACAGGAAAAGGGTGGAATGTCATCTGTGGTACCCCAACGACATTATAAGGCTATGGAATAGAGTAGAATAGAATGTATATGGCTAGAAAGATTGTAAAGTTGTTTATTTCACCTGATTCTTTATCTTTTTCCTGCATCCTGGTTTGTTTCGCTGTTGAAGACAATAAGATATATCTTTTCTTCCTCTTTTTAAGTAGATTTGATAGCGGTTATTCTCTTTATCTTAAATCCGTTTATCACAAAGTACTTAGAGAGAAAGAGAGAAAGAGGGAGAGAGAGAGAGAGAGACTGAGACAGATAGAGACAGAGAGGGGCAGAGACAGAGAGAGACAGAGTAAATACTATAGATAACAAGCTTACGCAATGGAAGCGACGTTTTTCCACAGTTCGTGATGCACTTTGGACAATCAATCCTTAACCAACGGAATTTAGGCTTATCAAAATGTGCAACGAACGTTTGTCCACCGTTCAAATATCCACATATAAACCCTAGGTAACAGTTTCATAGAATGGCTCAAATCTGAGTCAGTTCAGTTTATTACCCTACATAAATAGATGTACTCATGCTAAACAAGGAAGACAATAAAACCAAACCGGGTATCTGACTGATCAATCTTGTTAATTAGCCCGAATAATGAACATAAGCGGCTTAGAGGTCAGCAGGTCATACACATCCACAATAAAGGTAAGGGAGGGAGGAGGGGCTCAGTGATTGAAAATTTCATTAAAATGAAAACTCTGGCCGTCCATTTGAACCGCCATATAAATTTCAAAGAAATCTCTAAAAGTGACAACTTTCGTAAACGCAGATTCTATAAGTTATATTTTAACAAGTTAAAGATTATAAACCACTGTTTATCCGCTTGCACTGTATGATAATCTAAAAGGTTTAGCGAGTGGATAATCAAGCTCTCCCGTATATGCAGAAAACCATGGTATAACTGTTTTATACCACCCTTTTCAGTGTAGACATTGCTCATCACGAATATTTCGTGCTTAAGTTTGTGTGGTATAAGATGTGTTAATGCCCTGTGAGGCGGTTACTAGCCCTGTCTCTATCAACACCGTGACCTAGAAATAAATCTAATATATATCTCATATTTTATACCTTTATCGTTGACATGTAAATGCTCTAAATTGATAGTATATGACAAGCAAATCCGTTTGGGATGAATAATATATATAATTGTTTTGCCACAATTATACTATCATACATTTTTACTCTATACTATGCATGAAAAGAAAGGACACTTAATATTTTCTGTCTGGTTTGTGAAAAGATTCTGCACGATTTGAGATCCGTTTAATGAGTAATTTGGAACACCTTATTTCCTGAGAGTTTATGCCTCACAGAAAGAAATAAACGACCGGCACATATTATATGAGTAAAACATGACAGTGAAAACAAAATTGAGCCGCGACACGAAAAAACCAACAAAGTGGCTAATAGGGTAGCTAAGGGTATAAGCTACCTTCACGCGCACAGCGAAGACTCTGATCAGACTGGGCGGCTGCCCAGGCTGATCTGAGTCTGCGCAGGGCGCACAACCACTTTGTTGGTTTTCTCGTGTCGCGGCTCAAATTATCACCGAATAAGTGCCCGGTAAAAGTCAAAGCCCCATTCGTGTTTAACCCGAGATATCGTATGATGTTACACACTTTCAAAGCAAATTTGGTCGCATGTGAGGAAACCTTAGCTAAGCATGTTTAAAATGTAATGGTGCCCTGGTCAGCCTGCGTACCCGTGCCTTTTGAGCATGGATTGAATTGTTCGCGATACAGAATCCACGAACACCATTTTAAGTAAGAGAACAATGAAGGCTCTGGTCTACTAACGCCTTCCATGGTTGCACATGGCCATATAGTCCTATTTTTCATTTTATTTATATATTTGAATCACTGATCTGCCTAATTCCAAAGAGTCCCTCCTTGATAAATGAACTAATTTGACCGGTTTTAAGAATCTTAAACGCTTACTACAGACTTTCCCCGTATCTATAAATATATCAGCCGCGACACGAGAAAACAAACAAAGTGGTTGACCGCCTAGCGCAGTCACAGATCAGCCTGGGCATCCGCCCAGTCTAATCAGACTCTTTGCTAAGCGCTTACAGGGTAGCTAAGGGTCTAAGCTACCTCCATGCGAACAGCGAAGACTCTGATTAGACTGGGCGGATGCCCAGGCTGATCTGAGTCTGCGCTGGTCGCACAACCACTTTGTTGGTTTTCTCGTGTCGCGGCTCATATGTTGATTTGAAAGCGAAGATTGATCCTTTAATCCAGAATTATACCGATCCGATCCGATCTTAGACCAGTGGTGTCGTTATAAAGTGGAAAGTGTCGTAAGATAACAATCTTGGGATATTCTTGTACCATATTTCTAGTGTACTTTCAGCAAGCGTGCTGTGCTAGCAATATTTCAATAATACAAATTTATGCATGATTTAAAGAACTGAAATTTTATCTTGAACGATATAGAAAGCTTGCAAAAAGCTACCATTTCTCTAACCGTATAATCGCTACTCCCGTTTTCCCATCCCTGCCTAACGCTGTGCAAAATTGGGATAAATGGGACGAATCTATCACAACGCATGCAATCCTATTTATGCTTCCGTGTATGTCCCAACCTCCCTCTCATTTGATATTTACTGTTGGCGAAATTAAAGACATTTCCATAGGCTCCCGTCAAGACTCCATACTCTGGAACATTCAAACTTACAATACAATTACAGTATCTCCTTTGAAAGGTCAAATGAATGCCATGCCATGTTCATCACGTGCAAAGAAACTATCCCAATTTCGACAGAAAAACTGAATATGATCAGCTTTCTGAGGCAAAAGACACTAAAAGTCATTTTCAATAAAATCAGGATAGAGACAACTAAACTGACAACAAATGTTTTCTGTTATCCAACGGGATTCACAAGATAATCCCACTGGGCACACGATTTTTAATCAACACTGAATCAACCTTAATTCAACGTCATGACGTTGAATCAAGGTTGATTCAAGGTTGTGTGTCCAGTGGGATCTTTGCTAGCATTATCCGGCGCATCTACAATTCCTTGGTCCAATTTAACTAGATCGTTCAAAAACACACAACTGACCGCTGTGGAGAAGCTAATTAGGTGCGGCAGCCCAGAATGACCCCGGCCTAAACGAGTAAACCGTTTTCGGTTGGTAGAATTTCATCCGATTTGGCGTTGCTTTTATCCGGCTTAAAAACAGCCATTTTAAACATTATGACTTGCAACTTACATTTGGAGACTAATCAACATCGAACCTCTTTATGAGAAAAATGTAGGAAACTGTATACATGAAGAGACCAAAAAAAAAAAACAACATTACAGACCATGGTAGGCCTTGCAAGAAACCTTCGCTATGGACACCTGTCAAAATATTTCGGAAATTTATGTTTAAGAGAATCAGGAATTTAGCTTCCGGTCATTATACCTACAAGGCCATACTACTTCAAAGCACTAAATCTATTTTACTGTTTGTTGGCGTTTTCGTTTTCTCCACAGGTCTCCAATCAGATTAAAACTCAGCTTCGCATTCTCATCTTAACTATGAAGTATACCATGCCAACAGCGAGGCGATACCTATATAATTGCTTGCATTATTCAAATTTCACTTCAGAAATTGCAGGTGTATTATCACACAATACATAAATTTTACAAATGAGTTGTACCGAGAGATCATGTGCCTTACAGAATGTCCGAACAGCGTAGACTGAGACATAGAAAATCCAAACATTTTATCATTCTGCGCGAAATGTGCAGAATGATAAAATGGTTTGGATTTTCGAGACTCAGATTCCTATTATTGTCCGTTACAATTGTGTCAGAAGTAGGATCTCAATCTTAGGTCATCGCTCATCCTGTCAGGTGCCTTTCCCCCGTGGAGTAGCTAAAATAAAATTTACATATTACCTTTCTGGCACTAAAACCAGGAACTTTTATCCATTTGGCAGGCACAATCGACCACATATTATTAGGATCGAAATATATTTTCATTATTTAATATAATATGATGCAAACGTATCAAAAAATGTAATTTATGTCTCAGGGAGAGGAATATCTGATGTTTTGTTTTTCACGTAATTGGTGTCCAATCCCTTTACTGTTTTATGCAAAATAATATGTTTAATCTGAAACGTTTCTATTGCATCAGATTCAAATTGCGATTTCAAACACAGGAAATGAGAAAACTTGATAAAAACAGTTTTCTTTCTACGGCTTTTCCACAAGCAGATATCCATATGTAAGTTAAGTCACTTTAACAATTTACAATAAAGCTCCAAACTAGTAAATCGATGCAATATTTTCTTATATATATAAATTATTATATCGCTGCTGTTAGAGCAACAACAATCATAAAATGTAGGAATTACACCATCCTTCAGTTACTAATCCATGTTTCTACAGTTGCAACTATTACACTGTAACTTCATTCTCATATAATGAATTAAGAATGTGCAAACGTTTGGATCGGTTCAAACTGCAGTAATATTGCATGCCAAATACATATAAAAATCTAATAAGGTATGTTAATTCGTTAATATACTTACAATGGATATATTGTCAACTTGCTGCTTGTTCCGGCGAAATAAAATCCACCCTTCATTTAATATAACTTCTATTTTGGAATACTTAAAGCTGTTTAAACTTATTATACGGGTAATATGTGTACTTCTATGACAATTAAAACTCTGTCTGCTCAGCGGGTATATTTTTCTTATGTCCCGCCATAATTATAACTGAGAGGTAATCATATCGTTTAATTAAAAGCGATTACGCATATCAGTTACAAGATAGCATAATGTGAAAAGAATGATTATGATCTGTGGGGATCACTTCAATCAAACCCAGTTGTCATTTGCCAATGATCATTGGCAAATGGCAACTCAGTTTGGTTGATGATTCGAATGAATAGCTGCAACTTAAAGTGTCGGATGCGAGTGCCTCTTCAGCTCATAAAACCCATTGTAATCAAACTAAACCAAACCAAGTTTCTATGATTTTGTTAGAATTTACCTTAATTGTACATAGCGGTGTTTACTGACTGTCCAAACATTAAGGGACATAACGGTATATTGTCTATTTTTTTCTCTAATAAACACCGCCTCTGACGCAAGTTTATGAAGAATTCGGTCACATATCCATCCTTTTTGAGGGCAAAAAGAAAAAAAGTGATTTTAACGGGCCAAGTTTATTGGCGAAAGGTACCTTACTTAAAAGGGAGGGGACCAGGAATGACCCAGACCAAGCATGTGCCTTTAATAATTAATAATCAGATCCTTGGTTCAGTAAGATCTCGATACCGCATCTATCACTGCACGTGGCTACAACGTAACAGCACTGGACATGTCCAGTGCTGTTACATTGCAGTCACGTGCATGTCTTACGCTTGTCGAATGTAAGTACTTTTTCCCCTGTGGTTGCTTACGGCCAAATATTGTGGCTACTGCCACTGATGTCACATTCCTTTTATTAATTTGAGTTTACGGTTGATATATATGTGCCTGTCAGATCATATTAGTTTTGTCATCCTTGTTTAAGTGGTGATTCTCTCTAGGTATGTATCGTAGTCCAAAATTAACAAAAATAGTGGTACACGTTTTTGCGTCAGCCTTTACTGTAACAATCCCAAAATATGAACATTATTTATGTTGTTACTGTACTGTCTGGCGATGTGTACAAAACACTGTCGATACTTCATAAACAGTCTGATCTAGATCTATCCTGGCCTTTTGTCCATCACAATACTACACATATGAACGTACTGCTTCAGCCTTAGTACTAAGATCTCACCAAAAAGGTGTCATTAGTCGCGGGACAGTGTTAATTCGCACGGTAATGACCCAAATTTTTGCTATTTCAAGACTGAGTTAATTTGATCTTCTCTCCGCAGAAACTCAGTACCCAAGAAACATCTCAATAATTTGAGCCGCGACACGACAAAACCAACAATGTGGTATTGCGTCCAACGCAGACTCAGATCAGCCTGAGCATCTGCCCAGTCTGACCAGACTCTTCGCTAAGCGCTTAAAGGGTAGCTGAGAGTCTAAGCTCATGAGGACAGCGAAGACTCTGATCAGACTGGGCGGATGCCCAGGCTGATCTGAGTCTGCGCTGGGCGCACAACCACATTGTTGGTTTTGTCGTGTCGCGGTTGTTTTTGCCTTAAGTAAGGTATCTTTTCACCATAGTTACGACGTAACTGACGGCTAATTTACCAGTTTACGACCAGGAAAGTGATTTTTATGGTCTTTTATGACTACATGTATGATCTATTTCATTCTTTTTATGTACACTCTGTTGTGTGATCGAGACAGCATGAAATAGTTTATACTCATCATTTATTGGCTTATTTGAATCTTTCTTCAATTGAGTCAGACCTCATACATCTACATCTTACTTTTCTGCCTTAATTCGCTGATCTTTTTTTTAACAGCGAGGTTATTTTCACCACTGAATGTCTGAAAACAGTCTCCATCCCTTTAAAATCATATATGGTGGGCAAGGCAATCTATTTTTTAAGTATATGGGTACAACTTTTTCAGTCATTTTTACGTAGTTACACAACTGTTGTGCCCCTAGACAACCGTGATTCTCTGCCATAAAGGGGTCTCCTCTTAAACGAAAGACTTCCCTCTTAAGGGAAGCAAGGTCTTTCTTTATGAAATGACCCTTAGGGAAGAGTGACTTTCTTGAATCAGTGTCCATAAACTTGAAGATATTGCATACATATGAAGAAATCTCTTCTTTTTTTCGATTTCAGTTGTACGAAAATCGTAATGGCGTCGTGCCAGGGGCAATGTGCGGTGCCGCAATGGGGATCCTTGGAAATCTACTCAGGCTCATCGTAGTCTTTCGAAGCTGTTCGCATACGCTACATGTACATTGCGTGATTTGCAAAAGAATGTTGGGAATAACTATTTATGGTAAAATGCACATAGTGACTAAAGTTCATGCAATTCTGAAGATTTGATCTACCGCCAAGTTGCGCATTTTTAAACGCCAACTTGCGCATTTTTATAATATCTATAGACAAGGATGTTACTTTTATGTATCTTTTTTGGACGATTTTGGCTTACAAAATAGGTTAAATCCGAATTGAATGTACTGCCGTATATGCCCTACTTCCAAAAGTGAGCCGCGACACGACAAAACCAGCAAAGTGGAATGTGCGCCCATCGCAGACTGATCAGCTTGGGCATCCGCTCAGTCTGATCAGAATCTTCGCTGTCCGCACTGAGCTAGATAAACCCTTAGCTACCCTTTAAACACAAGCGACGACTCTGCTCAGACTGGGCGGATGTCCAGGCTGATCTGAGTCTTTGCTGGGCACAAATGTCACATTGTTGGTTACGTAGTGTCGCGGCTCATTTCTACTGAAACATCAGTATCTGTGCAGTGTTGATCGTAATCCAGTACGATTAGTCAGCGTCTTCACCATTTACCATTCCGCCAGCAACTTTTGCAACGCCGGACATGCAGTAAATCCAATGCTTGTTAAACTGTTATAGGAGATAATTATAGTAAATGGCTAAGTTGCCCCAGTTTTTAAAGTGTTCATTTTAGGGCAAATACGGTAAACAAAATAATTTAAGAGTGAATGGACTACTTTTCATATTTTCGTGAACAAAATTATTCAACGATCAAATGAATAGACAAGATTTACCTATATGACATCATTCAAGAAGAAAATAAAACATTTGATCTGAAAGTATCCGTGTTATTTTCACTTGATTTAACATTAATTTAATATACATGAATCCAGTCAAGTGAAACAGTATCTTATGCCATATGCAATGGTTCATGCATCAGGTCTACCTAGACGCATATGCGGAAGCTAATCTGAGTCAGATTCCGTGGGTAACATTGACTGCTCATATTGTCGGAGAAGATTATGATCAGAATCCACGGATACTGATCTGGAGCTTTGCAGTATCTCTTTGTCGTAAGGTACCTTTTTACACGCTGTGCACAACATAGTAGCAAAAACGTCTTAAGTAAGGAATAAGAAGTTTAAAAAAATCTCTCTGTTGGTTGCCACCTTTGTATTTAAGACTCAGCAAGAAAACTGGTGACCTAAAAGCGGTATAACCGTTTTGTCACCGCCGAAAAACTAATGTATACATGGATAAGTTGCTTGCCTAAGCAAATCCCCTGTCCGTAGTCCCTCACCCCACCTTTAGAAATCTATTGTGAATTGGTTTTGCTGTGTTCCCGTTTTCTCCTCTTCAAATTTGGTAAAATGAATACACACAAAGTTAAAGTAACTGACTTAAAATCATCTGATTTCCAGAAGCAAAACAAAACAGCGTTTACTAAAGAAAAATCTCTTCATCTTGGCATTTTCATCACTGGTACCAGTAGCCTCAACGTTACCTTAGCGAAATAAATGGAAGCTCCTTTCATTTTAGATAGTGACTGTCGTTGGTGTATGCACACACCTGTACACGTGGGCGTTATACAAGGTACAATAATAACTGCTTCAAGTGATGGCATAGAAGGCTTCCATTGCATCACTTGAAGCAGTTACTATTACAATAACTGCTTCAAGTGATGATATAGAAGGCTTCCATTGCATCACTTGAAGCAGTACCTATTGTAGGTACAATAGTAACTGCTTCAAGTGATGCAGGTACTAACTGCTTCAAGGGATGCAATGGAAGCCGTAGGCGGCTTCCTTTGCATCACTTGAAGCAGTTACCATTGTCAGCGGAATATCTTTTCATATAAGGCCTACTCTTAAGAGTTGTCACTTATGAAATGTGTGTGTGTGTGTGTGTGTGTGTGTGTGTGTGTGTGTGTGTGTGTGTGTGTGTGTGTGTATGTGGAGGGGGGGGGCTATTTAGAGCAGAGTGAGCTGCCGCTTGCAGGCTTAGCCGTACTCTTCAGACATGCTAAAACGCTATTTTTATATGCAAATATTTGACAAACAACTTTCATAAACTGAACCGGAGATTCGACTTGGTGCCAGGGGTTGCAAGTTATCGATTCATTCCCTTAAGCCTCAAGGGTGTGAGTTGTTTCTGAGTTGTGGTTCAACGTCCCAATAAACAATATTTCAGTCCAGTCGAGACTTGCCACTTTACCCGACTTGAAATAAATGACACGCCAGTTCTGCTACAGCTATAGTTTTAGCAGCTCTTCCGCAGATACACCAGGCAGCCATCTATTTCGGAGGCCCCGATGGGCGAGGGCCTGAGCCTCACGGGGAACATCTTTCTGAGAACTGGGAAAAATACTTCAAAATGGAAACGGTGATCGCAAGAGAAATCAAAGGTATACAGTATGTTCGCAATGACCTGGTGACGTCCTTTGAACTAAACCTGACCCGTAATGACGGATAACTTATACCATGATGGATTACTTAAAATTAACTCAGAAGTTGAAAAATGAGGAAGTTTTGCCACCATCAGCTGCTGTATAAATTCAGCTGCTTTAACTTGCTACTGGTTCCCTATTTCGCTCATCACAACCATCACAGGACGATCCCCTCAGTAATTTCCAATCATCACAAAGTGTGGCGATCGTGGAGATACATGGAAGTAGTCGTGATTATTTCTCTATACCAGTGTAGGAACTAGAAGTAAAGTCATTGTAATGAAGAAATGATTATTTCTGAAATGTTTATCCCCCCCCCCCAACCCTCTACCCCCCCCCCCCCACCCCACCCCTCACTCACCCTTCCCACTTTTTTGTTTTGTTTTGTTTTCGGCACACATGACATTGCGCAAATTATGTCGAATTTACACGCTGATCATCCGATTAATTTCCATACAGTGCGTAAACTGGCATACGATGAAAACTTGAAAAAAAATTGACATTTTGGCGGATTTATAAATCTATCTATTATTTAAAGTAGGACATGAAATACGTATCCTCAACCACAACGATATAAGCGTACGATATGCTAGACAAACACTTCCTTAACTCTATAAGCACCAAAAAGCAGACAACAAAATTTACGTCTGCAAAAATGCAAAAAATGCCTTGTCCAGGACATTTCATATTGGGAATTCAAAGACTTGAGGAGATGGACTTTATAAGCTTATATAGCTTTCGTTCAGATCCTCAATTTCGAACCGTGTATATCTTGTAACATGCATGTTATTTTCTTGAATAAATATTGTTTAAACCAAAGACTTCAGGGCAAACAGTGTAGATCCTGATGAGGCGGCTCATAATGAGCCGCCTCATCAGGATCTACGCTGTTTGCAAACCTGCTGTTTTCGTCGCTGGTACTTAAAGTGTTAGCAGTCAAGAAATGATATTTTCGAGCCAAATTTCGAGTGTCGAGTTAAATTATTGTGTTCTGTTACTCCAACTTAATCTTTGATAATCTCGGATCAGCAGTCATTTTTTCCGAAGCAGAGAATGAGGTACTTTCGTTGACTTTCTTCGACTATATTCGGAAAAAACGCTCATTTACATATTTTAGCCCTTTCTGAAGTGACGAATCATCCCGTGTCAGGTTTCATTTCTCCATCTAAACATACCGGTACATGGTGAACTTCAGCAGAAAGAACGATTGCCATGTGACTAGATACCGTGTATTTTTGTGGAGAATTAAAGAAGGTGCCCCGGAAAGGCAACCACCAGTCATTTCCCTAATCTGAACCTCTCCAAACAAGTCAACCTACTTAGGAATTTAACAACATAGTGTCACTGCTGTAATATGAGCTTAGACAAACAGGCAGAATAAAAGTTAAGAAAGCAATTATGTTTCGCTACTAGTATATGATGTTTTAAATGATAGTTTCACACAATAGCTGACCATTTACCCTCCCATTATGTCAACTCTATTTGAAAGACTAGAGGTGGTCAGAAAGGTATAATGTCCGTTGTCCGCCCTATTAATGTTACCAACCCCGAATACTTTAAAGACTAACTAACCGAAACTAACAAAGCTATCGAAGTTGATAGCAATAAATAACTTACGCATAAACTGTTATACATAGCTCTGGTCCCAAATGACTTAGATTCTGAGTGTATGTAAGAAAGAAACAATCCAAGAAAGGATAAATGAAAAGATGACTAAGAGAAGAAGGCAAGATGAGACTACAGCAGGTTATGTAGTTTGATCGGATTTACCAGGCCCAACATACATTAGTTAACCATTAAATCGTGAATAAAATGTGGTATATCAAAGAGAAACTCCTGACTATGCTAAAGTAACGGAAACTAAGGTGGTTTGGGCCACATTTCAACGGGTCTTCTGGCTTAGCAAAGCCGCGATTCTAAACGGGGCACAGTGAAAGGAAAAGGAAGAAGAGGCAGACAGAAGAAGAGGTGGGAAGACAATACTAAAGAGTAGACAGGGATGGACTTTGCTAGCACAAGTAGGGCAGCTGCAGACAGGACTATGGGGAAAGAGATTGTTGAACAGAACAGAACGAAACTTTATTTCCATCTCAGATCATAATTCATGATACTATATATGAGACAACGTCCCAAAGTATAGATAGAACATTTCTGTATGACGAAGCATTTCGCATAAAGATAGCTGTAGGAGAGAAGAGAAGAGGGGAAAGATAGGCAAGCAGACTTAAGAGAAGAGGGGAAAGATAGGCAAGCAGACTTAAGAGAAGAGGGGAAAGATAGGCAAGCAGACTTAAGAGGGGAAAGATAGGCAAGCAGACTTAAGAGAAGAGGGGAAAGATAGGCAAGCAGACTTAAGAGGGGAAAGATAGGCAAGCAGACTTAAGAGAAGAGGGGAAAGATAGGCAAGCAGACTTAAGAGAAGAGGGGAAAGATAGGCAAGCAGACTTAAGAGGGGAAAGATAGGCAAGCAGACTTAAGAGGGGAAAGATAGGCAAGCAGACTTAAGAGGGGAAAGATAGGCAAGCAGACTTAAGAGAAGAGGGGAAAGATAGGCAAGCAGACTTAAGAGGGGAAAGATAGGCAAGCAGACTTAAGAGGGGAAAGATAGGCAAGCAGACTTAAGAGAAGAGGGGAAAGATAGGCAAGCAGACTTAAGAGGGGAAAGATAGGCAAGCAGACTTAAGAGAGGAGGGGAAAGATAGGCAAGCAGACTTAAGAGAAGAGGGGAAAGATAGGCAAGCAGACTTAAGAGAAGAGGGGAAAGATAGGCAAGCAGACTTAAGAGAAGAGGGGAAAGATAGGCAAGCAGACTTAAGAGGGGAAAGATAGGCAAGCAGACTTAAGAGGGGAAAGATAGGCAAGCAGACTTAAGAGAAGAGGGGAAAGATAGGCAAGCAGACTTAAGAGGGGAAAGATAGGCAAGCAGACTTAAGAGAGGAGGGGAAAGACAGGCAAGCAGACTTAAGAGAGGAGGGGAAAGACAGGCAAGCAGACTTAGGGAAAGAAAGGCAAGTAAGGTCATCTGTGGTGCACCTACAACACTAATAGGTTATGGGATAGTCTAGCCTAGACTCAGAAAAATGGAAAACAATGATTACAAGAAACGGTTAATGAGTAATAAGGTTAAACGAGTAACAGAAAAGTTGGAAATCAGCAGAGATAGATTCATATGCTTTAGATATTTCTTATGATTACGCTAACCTTACAGAAGTACATGACTTGACAGGAGAGATCAAAAGCAATTAGATCCGTCTTATACAACACATAAATATTTATTCAAATCATTTAATAAATCAAATTTACACAAGGCCAAAACAGGCAGTTAATAAAGCTGAAAATAATGATAAGCAAATTATTACGAATTAAGCTGAACTTGAAACGAGAAAGAGTGGAATTCTATATCAATTACCAGATAATTAGGAACTAAGTATGCTACCCTATACCACCCTGGCCAGAAACCGCAAAATTTAGCAGACATAAATCAAAATAATAAGGTTTATACGGATGAGAATGGAATAAAATATACTTAAGGACAAACGTTCTGCACGGATGTTAATTTAACATCCGTGCAGAACGTTTGTCCTTAAGTATAGTTATACCATGTCTTGTTCACCTGTTCAGGACATAATCCAACCGAGTGAAATGGTATGAGGTGGTAGTGGCAATTTTCTCTACTTCATTCCATTGATTCTAAATGACAGTCTAACAGGAAAATCATTTCCATCGAGGAAGCAAATTCTCACATGTAAAAGTACCCAGCATATTTTAACCATTCAGTTCGATTCCATTCCAGGTTTTAAACCCTGCTCAAAAATGCTGACGGCTAGCGAACAGTGCACAAGCCTATCTGGGTCGCCACTCTTTGTATCACTGCTTATATTAACCAAATTCGATAATGTAACTAGACATTTCAGTAGAAGACAAAATATTGGCCTTGCTTGCGCCCAATCATTTGAATCGCATTTTTTTTAATATTGTTATGAAATGTCTTACAAAGACATTTCATAACAATATACAAAAACATACGATTCAATTCTCTTACAAATGAAATAGCTTCAACTCACCGCTTTCCATGACGGATTAATTGAGATCCGTCGCCGTAATTTGACTTTCGACGTCACGCCAGCTGCGTCTACTATATCAATTGTAACGTCCGTAACTTTTTCAGCGCGTTCAAGCTCATCAGCGTGTAACGTGTTAATCTGAGTTTCAGTTTTAGCTCTTGGCAGCGTGACAGCCTGTCTTTTAACTTTTGTAGTTTTATTGGCATTATTATCAAGCAACTCTCCAGCTGACATTTTATCAGCGTCGTCTATTAAATCTTTACCTAACACAACATTCGCGTTGTCATTACCAGCACGAACTTTAGTGTTGTCTTGCTGCGTGTCAAATGCTGGTTTGGCAAGAACTTTTTCTGGTACAACTGGTTCATTTCTGTGCTTTGGTCTCGGACTATTAGGATGCATGATTGTGTTTTTAAGCTTTCGCATGTTAGTCGACACAAATCCAAGTGTTATGGACGACATTTTTTCCATCGACGTCCGTAACCTTTATTTCACAATTTGGAATTAGTAATTATGGCGGATCCCCTTTTCCACATTCCTGTAAGAATAGAATCACTCACTCTTCTGCATTAAGTTTTATTTCTTATTATTCCATTCCGTTCTTCAGGAAAGACTGTTCCACATATTTAGTAACATATTTAATCCATTCACGAACACATTTTCAGTTACACTTGATTTCAACAATAGTTTTCCCAAAACTTTTTCGTATCATATTAACTCTTTTCCAATGAATTGTAAATAATTCTCTTTTCACGGTGACAGAGCCGGCAAACTTTAATTATGGTTCATCATATGAGATTATAATTATGTTGTTTATGTAGGTGCAACCTAGTTTTCACAAAGAAAAGTTTACGTATGTAAATGATGCTTTTAAATGAATTTAAAGCGAAAACAGCTAAACGCCATAAATGAAACTTTAACAAAGTTGCTGATTTTTATCGTATGTAATTTTGAACTTTAGTTTGTGTGAAATCAACATCATTTGAAGTACATTCATCGCCCGTTAGCGAACTCTGTATGTTTATTGATATGAAACTTCAAATGAGCCGTTGTCTGAGAAAAAGCGCATGCGTGAGTGAGTAGTAAAGACTCAGATCAGCCTGCGCAGACACGCAGGCTGACCAGAGTCTTTACTATCTGCCCTTTTTATCCTTATGATAAAACATTCCTGACCCAAACGGACAAAATTTTGATCAAACTGCACTGACTCGCAGGCAGATCTCTCATACAACAATTCACATTTTTCTCACGAAGCTGTTAAAAATACCGAAACAAATGGAAACAATTCATTTAGCCCAGATAAGGTAATCGCTCCGAGTGCTAAAATCACTTACACAATACAAACTTATATCAAGGCAATACTTTAAGTGAAATATAGATTATAATTTCACCTCATTAGATATATATCTTGTCACCCAAGAAGGCCAGATATATATGTATATATACGACGCTCCAGGTGTAAAAATTATATTCCAGATGAAACTCACTGACAAATTTGAACAATGATATTGTATCAAAATATATATTAAATATATATTACACTTTCCAACCACTTTACTTTCTTAAAAGATCTTTAAATATTAAACAAACAAGAAAGCCATAAAAACACCACCAAATATTGAATTATGATTATCCCGACCGATAGGTCACACATGTATTGATAAATATTAATATCAAGTTCACAAGTTATTTACATTTTTCCATAATCCGGTGAAGAACATCTCTTATGACTAGCTGTGATAATGTTTTACTTATATTATATGAAGATCAATGAAACATCAGCCATCCGGAATTTTAAACATAATCCGACGAACAAAATCCAATGAAATCTGCGGTGTCATTTTAAAAGTGTCCAAAAATTTAGACGTCAGTGATTCAGAAATGTTATGTACCGTTAATATACTAGATATTGGGACACCTGACACAATTATTGACGGTAATTATTTAAGAGATCATTTACTATCGAAAAATATTCTTTTTGACTTGGCAAACAGTGTAGATCCTGATCAGACTGCTCTATGAGCAGTCTGATCTGGATCTTCACTATTTGCCCAGACATTACATATAGTCCAATATATTCCATGTTTCACTAGGTCGTTACATAAAATAGAGAAAAACCTACTATACCACAGGGTATAATCGATTCCGCCAAATTTCGCTTCCTGCAGAGACTGTACATCATATTTGGCTTCCACCGAGACTGTCCGCGATCTCTTGCTTCCTGCCGAGACTTCTGTACATGATAAATGGCTTCCTGCAGAGACTGTCCGCGTGATTCTGCTTCCTGCCGAGCCTCTCGGCAGGAAGCAGAGTCACGCGGACAGTCTCGGCAGGAAGCCATTTTTCGAGGGCAATAGTCTCTGCAGGAAGCAAGAGTTCGCGGACAGTCTCGGCGGAAGCCAAATATGATGTACAGTCTCTGCAGGAAGCGAAAATTGGCGGAATCGATTATAACCTGTGTATACACCCACAGCTGGAATATACACTCATTTATGTTGAATTCCTTTGTATCTTAATTAACTAATTAATTAATTAGGTTTCAGGGCTCAATATAAGGCGGGATTCTGATAAGGACAATATTTGTTTTCTGGTTGTTCCATAAAATTTTGCTGTATCCCCTCAAAATATGCTTTGTTACCCTGCTTGAGCCCAGCAAGATGTTCTGGAAAAGTTCAGCAAACGCATTTTTTTTTATTTTTACATGTTGTGGGTCCCTCAGACTCGGAGAGGCATTTCTGGCAAAGGGGCCGCACATTATCTAAATTCATCATCGGACTCCCTATCCGGGTATGTCGGGTGCATTAGATTCATGCGGACATTCTCAGGAGATTAATAAAAAATCAATCCTTATATTACAATAAAATGAAGTTTCATCGACAGCGTCCTGTTAGTTCCAGTGACGTCATATCACAATATATCCTCTTTAAAAGTAATCCAAAATTAACGAAGTAACAGCACATTTTATTTTATTTATCTTTTCCCCCAAAATAAGATAAACCCAACTTTACGTCGGTTGCTCTTGTTACCAGCTATGAATTTATAAATATGACAGTCCTAATATTAAGAGATACACCAGGAAAAATGTGGTGAAGATGAGCACACAAATAAAATCTGTCACAGTCTGAGATATTGAGCCGCGACACGAGAAAATCAACAATGAGGTTATGCGCCCAGCGCAGACTCAGATCAGCCTGGGCATCCGCCCAGTCCGATCAGAGTCTTCGCTATGCGCTTAAAGGGTAGCTAAGGGTCTAAGCTACCTGCATGCGGACAGCGAAGACTCTGATCAGACTGGGCGGATGCCCAGGCTGATCTGAGTCTGCGCTGGACGCACAACCACATTGTTGGTTTTCTCGTGTCGCGGCTCATATATACACTATTCACTCGAATGTATAGTAGGATTGACTTATTATTTTGTTCTCTCAAAGTCCCAGAATCCCCACCGAGATCCGAAACTGAACACAGCCCCAAATAAGTTAAAATTTTTGAGGATATTTTTTTTCTTTATAATTCTCATTTGGAGAACATAAAAAAGAGAAATGCATGTTGTGCTACATTAGTAGAATCGCCTAACCGAGGCGATTCTACTGAAAACCACAACATGTTTTCGGTGGAGGTATATGAATACGAGAAATAAAATGGTCCCCAAATTTCTGGCCTATCTAGAGCTCTCACGAAATTGACACTGTATATATAGGGGTGATTGAGGGTGAAGTGTTATGGTGTATGACCGTAATGGGCCCAGTGACAAATTGTTATTTTTACCTTAGTTTCAAAAATATGACTTAGATCTTGCTACAGAGCAGGTGAATTTATCAAGCTATCACCAACAAGTACATCAACATGTCAAGGAGATCATATTCTAACCAAGAAGTCGAGGGTTCGACTATTCTTCTGCGACTGTTGAGAGGGCTGTGAACCCCAAAATCAACTGCCAACCACAGTCACTCCAGGGTAGTCTACCGCTATATATTAGAGGCCTTTTCTTCATCATTTTACTGGCCAGCATTAAGACTTTTAAAAGTCTTAAATTCTGTTTCTGCCTTTTACCTGCATGCAAATTCTCATAGAAATACATATCGAAATGATAATTGCAGAGAATTGTCCCCGACAAAACTGAACGGACGTGAAAGAAAGCATTCTTACCAAACGCTAGATATAACGGACATCGTGATTGGCTAATCCATAACCAACCACCAAGCATAAGACAGTCCAGCAGCTCACAACATCGACAGAACTAGGACCATAGCAGGTACCTGTCCCAAAGCCGAATCCAAGAGGTACCTGCCGCAGAGCCTCTTGGCGGAACTATGGTATATAAAAACAAGAGCTCCGCTGAGCGGGGCAATATACGCCCATTGGGGCTTAAAGTTGGAAAGACAACAAGAGATGACAGAACTTTTGTCAGTAGCTTAAATCTTCAATAAAACTACAAAACAAACGAAGCTAATATGAAATTCCTAGACAAAAATTACAAAGGGGCATAATTCCATCAGAACTGAAAGTCACAGGGTCATGGTTCTTGTTCTCTGCATATTGTCTGATATTTGTACAAACTTTCATGAAGAAATCTTAAACGGTTTTCAAGATATGGAGCAGACACGAAATTACTATTTGAAATATACAATGGTGCATAATTCCATCAAAACTGAAAGAAGGTTTATGGTTCTTTTACCCTGCACATTGTCTGATGATGCTTCATATTTGTATAAACTTTTATGAAGAAATCTTATACCGTTTTTGAGATATGGAGCTGACAAATAATGTCACCTTTTGAACTTTGACCTCTAAGCGTGACCTTGACCTTAGTCGGACATTGTTGAAATACAAGTTCTGCAAGTTGCCTCGATAAGGTAAACATTGGACTCAAGTTTCAAAAAAATCTTTCAAGAGGTTAAGGAGATAATTATGGAGTGAACACGAATAAATACAAAATTACAATACGAAAAATACAAGGGGCGTAATTTTGTTAAAAATGAAAGTAGGTTTATGGTTCTTTTTTCCCTGCATATCATCTGATGGTGCTTTATATGTATACATATTTTCACGAAGAAATCTTAAACGGTTTGCGAGATATGGAGCGGACACAAAGATTATGTGACATTATTATATGAAAAATAAAAAGGGACATAATTCCGTCTAAAATGAAAATAGGGTTATGGTTCTTTTTCTCTGCACAACGTCTGATAGTGCTTTATATTTATACAAACTTTCATGAAGAAATCTTAAACTGTTTTAGAGATATGGAGCGGACACAAAGCTTATATGAAATTACTATACGAAAAATACAAAGGGGCGTAATTTTGTTAAATGTGAAAGTAGGGTTATGGTCCTTTTTCTGTGCACATCGTCTGATGGTGCTTTATAATTATACAAACTTTCATGAAGAAATCTTAAACGGTTTTCGAGATATGGAGCGGACACGTAGCTTATATGAAATTACTGTATAAAAATACAAAGGGACATAATGCCGTCAAAAATGAAAATAGGGTTATGGTTCTTTTTCTCTGCACATCGTCTGATTGTGCTTTATATTTGTACAAACTTTCATGAAGAAATCTTAAACGGTTTTCAAGATATGGAGCGGACACAAAAAATTACCGTTTGACCTTTGACCTCTAAGTGTGGCCTTGACCTTTGTCGGACATCATTGAAGTATGAGTTCTGCACATCGTCTCGATAAGGCGAACATTTGACTAAAGTTTCAAAAAAATCTTTCAAGGGGTTAAGGAGATATGGAGCGGACACGAAAAGTTAACTGACATACGGACGGACGCACGGACAGACGGACGGACGGACGGACGGAGGTCACGACATAATACGGCCCGTCTTCGACGGGCGTATAAAAACTGATCAACAATAATTCGGACAGCTCAGTGGTCGAGAGATTTTTCTGAATCTTTTTCTGACCGCTCGGCAAACTCGACTAGCTTGCATTTGAGTAGAGCGCCTACGGAGTTTCTGTGTAAGTATCCATTCAGCTCGACGGTGCCTGTAATGGCATAGCCCCGTGGGGCGTTTACTACCGACATTACCCACTGGGTACACAACATAGAATAAACGTTGATTCAACGTCATGACGTTGAATCAACGTTGATTCTACGTTGTTTCAACGTTGTGTGTCTGTTTGGTGTTGTCGGAATGTTAGCTGGCACTGAATACTAAACTGTGCATTATTGTACGACGACAGCATATATCATTTTCTATTTAAATGTCACAAAATACACTGTACTTAGGGAAAAGTTTAAAACGACTCTTTTGATAGAAATTGTTTGTCAAACAAGATAATATTTGTCATAAAACAGAAATGATACCGAAATGTTTGGTGTCAAATATATCAGGACAGTTTGACTTTTCGCAAGTTGATAAATAAATAACCTAAAAAAGCCGCACAGGTGGTAACGCAAACTATTTTAGTGGTAAACCATAATGGGCCGCACCACACAAAAGGTAATACAGGTCAAAATATAGTAAAGCAAACTTTCACCAACCGCTGTGAGTATCAGAATGCCATATGCTATACCAAGAAGGAGCCTAATACTACCTTCAGTACTTGGGTAGTCACATTTTCTCTGCAAGAATCTCCATAGTTTGTCAGAAAAGTACAGACAAATGAGCCGCGACACGACAAAACCAACAAGGTGGTTGTGCGCCCAGCGCAGACTCAGATCAGCCTTGGCATCTGCCCAGTCTGATCAAAGTCTTCGCTGTCCGCATGGTGGTAGCTTAGACCCTTAGCTACCCTTGAAGCGCTTAGCGAAGAGTCTGATCAGAGTAGGCGGATGCCCAGGCTGAGCTGAGTCTGCGCTGGTCGCACAACCACATTGTTGGTTTTCTCACGTCGCGGCTCAAATAATCATTAAAGCGACGCAGGTGTCTCTTTTTTTCCTTTGGTTATAAAAGCCAATTTATGAAGGGCACTGTAGAAGCATCTTCGCAAGCCAAGGGGCACTGAAGACGCATCTTCGCAAGCTACGGGAACTAAGTCCACTTTGTTCCTTACGTACGTAAGGAACAAAGTGGACTTAGTACCCTTGGCTGGCGAAGATGTTGTAGAAAGAACTATGGATAATTCTCCACCCTAAAACTAATGATGTACCTTAATCTTCAACTTTCTTCTTTCAAAAAATAATAAATTCAAACTTATCAGTAATAAAATCTATTGAAATTCAAACCATTAACCGGTTGTGTCAATTTGAAAACCCAAGTTAATGTGTTTGAAACCATAATACCCGCAATGATATCTAACAGTTTCACCAATAAATCGAGCGAAAAATAAGCGATTTAAGGAGTTTTGGTATTTTAATGTCATAGGACTTAGAGACCTTTAGTTTATTAAAGTCATAACTTGGGTTTGAGCAAAGGAAAACTGCATTATGTGTCATAGTTAACTCTGATCTGATTACAAAGTTATGGAATAAGGCAGGGTGGCCCGTTACGAGTCTCACTTTATAATGTTTCCAGTGATTTATAAAGAGAAAAGAAAGTAAAACACCTTGCCATGTACGTGGTGTAAATTTTATGTGCTTCTTTGAAGATTTGTCAAACTGAAATGTCATCTTTTAAATTTATTACAAATAAAATAAAATAAAAAACATAATCTAATCTTTATGGGCATTTAAACGAAATGCAACATAGTGTAAATGTTACATAGGATCCTAAACTAAAGAAAATATACGGGTTGACGTGTGCGAACTGGGAAGACGCGAATCAGTCTCCTGTTTGCACTAAGCATCTATGAAGCTCGAGAAACATAAATACTGTGCAGAAAAAAAACACTACTGAGTATTTGAAAAGTGCATGCACAGGCTAATCTGAGTCTCAGCGCCCGTTCCCATATTTTCTTAGAAGCACTGGGTTAACATCTATACCTTCCTGATTACTTCTCGACTCAAAAATATAACTTCTCTGTGGTGGAGCTGGCCCTGGGGTTTATGGTCTGACGGTTGGTGGGGTCGAGTCCTGCTGAGGTCTTTATTTTCATCCAACATTTGAATTATTTCACCCTCATCGGCATCAAATTCCTGTTTTCCCCAACATTCAAAATAACTGAATTACTATTGAAATATTGAAAAGCAGTAAAATCCAAATTCAAGGGTGCTTTCTATGATTCTGTGGCTGTTAGCCCCGGGGAATTTCAGCACTTCTAAACCAACACGCGCCTGTTCTGTCTTTTAATAGCTGTGTAATTATTCAGTCAACACTATTTTCACAGAATTACTCTAGAGTTTGTCTTTATAATCAAGTGTCTCTTCTCTTATCTTTATGATATTTGTTTTTGGTCTGTAAAACATTTCAAAACGTTTGCTTTCCCTGATATAAAGTAAGAAGGGACAATATAAGCAAAGAAGAAATTTTACCGTGCACCATCGAGATCAATCGCAAGTTCGGCCAATTCCGTATCCTAGATATCGGCGAGGATGTCCGATAGCATCGAGACTGACTGTTGTTTTAAGATGTATGAGTATACCATCATTTTTTTTCAAAGGGAAACAATTTTCGTGACTTCCTGTTTGCTTCCCTTGAGATCGTAGCCCTTCCAAAAAGATGTCACCTCTTAAAGGAAAGAATTTGCTCCTAATGGAGCAAATTCTTTTCTTTAAAAGTTGACCCTTACTGAAAAAGGATGCCAAACATGAAAATACTACTCCTGAAACAGTAATCATTCTTCTTGAGGTATTACGGACACAGCTCAATGATTTGAGCGCCATTTTGTACAAGGGAGAAAACTTTATCAGAATAGATGGTATTTGCTTGTCATATAAGTGAAATCCTTCAGCAAAGGCGGTTGCGCTTAAAGACAAAATGCTCAAAGTCTAGCCCGCTACGAGAAGGGGTGGTGATGGGCGGGGGGAGGGGGGTATTTCCACACCAGAGTGACCTGCTTTGAATACGTAAATCAGTTCTCCTTTTACAGTCCATAATTCTTTCATGATGCAATCTTTATTACTTACAACAATTATAGCACAGCCATGAAAATAAGACAGCCACATATTTCTTGGCTGATAACAGATTGTCACCTATCATTAAGTTTTAAAGTTTTATTAAAGTTTAGTAAATATGCAATGCAGAAATGTTCTTAAACTTCCTCAAGCAAAATCATGGCGAAAAAATAATTAAATTGTACGAATCAAGCTTCAGAGGTTCCTGTCCTGAGCGCAAACCAAACAAACAGCAGTGACGCATTACTAAGTTCAATTTGTTCCTTACGTACGTAAGGAACAAAGTGTACTTAGTTCCATTGGTTAGTGAAGATGTGCTGTACAGAACAGAATGAAATATTACAATTCTTCGGCTATGGGTGTAGCCAGTCAATTCAACGTCAGATTGCAAACTAGGGCACAGCCATGAGGAGGCTTGTCCCAATCCTCTCCATTCGCAAGCGTTTCACTTTCCCCGATTCGAACCATCTGATTATTTGCTTCTAGGTCAATAAAAAATTTCAGCAGCCGGGAGGCGGGGAGGAAATTTAGGATGAGGAGTGTTCGGTGGGGGGTGGGGGGGATTCGAGCTCGTGATCTGCGCTAAAACCTAACCGTGTGGGTCTAACAGAGCTTTCATACTATTCGACCACCCGATTTCATAGCTTAAACAATGCCGAGGAGCAAAAACAACGAAAATTTTTGGACAAAACAGTAAAAACCTCACACTAACAAAACAATTATTCGGACCAGTAGCCTAGTATAATAATTATTATTATCGTACAAACAGTATGAGCCGCGTCAGGACAAAAACAACAAAGTGGCTGTGCGCCCAGCGCAGACTCAGATCAGCCTGGGCATCCGCCCAGTCTGCTCAGAGTCTTCGCTGTCCGCATGAAGATAGCTTAGACCCTTAGCTACCTTTCAAGCGCTTAGCAAAGAATTTGATCCGACTGGGCGCATGCCCAGGCTAATCTGAGTCTGCGCTGGGCGCACAATCACTTTGTTGGGTTTGTCATGACGTGGTTCGTATCATAAACAAGAGAGAGAGGCCAAAGGCTGTCTAGGTTGACAGCTGGTCAATCAGTGACCATCAGCTGTAGCGCCCTCTGGGGACAGTTTGATAGAACACGCTTCAGTCACCTAACACGTTACAAATCACAAGATTGAATCTAATTTGATGCGTATCACACCGATGGACCTTATGATATAAAGCTAAGAAGAGGCTAAAGCCAAGCCGTACACGTCTACTTGTACAGCACCAACTCGTATTCAAACCAAGCAGGCACATGACGTCTAAATGACATCGGACTGATGTCGATGCGACATATTGGCGTCGCATCGACTCAGTACGACGTCGTTTTGACGTCACGTTCCCGCTGGTAATAACTTATGTTGGTCATCATGCAATCTATGTATGCCATGGCGTTGGGAACACGAATTAGGGACGAGCTCTCAGTAACTTACTGCTACAAAGGGAGATAACTCAATAATATTGAAAACAGAAACTGTCAATTTTGCGCTCGAAATGCAGGAATATCAACTTGCTTTACCACTGAAGTTTTATGCAAATATTCTTGATGGTAGAAGAATTTTGAAGCGTTGGGAGGTGATGCACATGTAAAGATTTACGCAATAAAAGAGGGAGCAGACATTCCTTATGACAAAACCCTCTCTTCAACTATTCTGAAAAAGATCACTCGTGAAGAAACGTACGGATGGATCGCAGATTGCACGGACAGACGGACACATAGACAGAAATAGAGACAGCAGAAGATGCCAACCTGGGCAAGAATGAACAACGCATTAAACGCAAAATGCAGCGTCTGATCAGGGTATACACTGTATTTGAACAGATTCCTTACAGTTTCCATAAAATGATAAAAAATAAATAAATAAATAAACAAAAGTAAAATGAGCCGCGACCCGATACAACCAACAAAGTGGTGGTGCGCCCAGCGCAGGCTCAGATCAGCCTGGGCATCCGCCAAGTCTGATCTGAGTCTTCGTTGTCCGCATCTTAGATCCCTTAGCTACCCTTTAAGCGCACAGCGAAGTGTCTGATCGGACTGGGCAAATGCCGGCTGACCTGAGTCTGCGCTGGGCGCATAACCACATTGTTGGTTTTCTCATGTCGGGGCCCATTATACCAGACGCCCCTATTATATGATTCGAGGACTCATCAAGATCATATGGAAAGATGGGTGGATGACATGCGGTTTTATGTCCAATTCAACAGTATTTCAGTCATATCAGGACAAAGCAATAGTACCTGAGCCGCGACACGACAAAACCAACAAAGTGGTTGTGCGCCCACCGCAGCCTGACTCAGATCAGCCTGGGCATCCGCCCAGTCTGATCAGAGTCTTCGCTGTGCGCATGAAGGTAGCTTAGACCCTTAGCTACCCTTTGGGCACTTAATGAAGAGTCTGATCAAACCGGGAGGAGATTAAGGCTAATGTGAGTCTGCGCTGGGTGCACAACCACATTGTTGGTTTTGTCGTGTCGCGGCTCACCTCATTTACAGTTAAAAAATGCCTCTAGCGGAAATTTACTGGCCCAGAACCGCTAGATTATAAAGATAGAAGAGCCCACTAGACATTAATGGTTCAAGGATGAATCTCTGGCCTAGTTCCTACAGAATCAGAATCAGAATCAGAATTGTTTACTGGTGATACGTCCAAGGACAATCATTCACCAGGACCTGTGAATCAGGGAAGCTAGTCCCTAGCCCTTATAAGAGAAGTAAACTTAGTAACTGAATCCTCTGCACCCTCAGCAGCAGAAATAAGTGAATCTTCCAGGGAATTCCAATCTCTAATAGTCTGGGGGAAGCAACTGGACTTGTAAATGTCAGTCCCAGCCAATGGGGTTTGAAATGCCAGGGAATGATGATTCCTGGTACGCCTACTTGGGGGAACAAGGTCATTTATGGGTATACTGGCTGCACCCCTCAGACCTTTGTACAGCATTATGAGTCTACTATCTTTCCTTCTCTACAAGGACTGGAAAAGAGTAGAAAGCCTTGTTTTAAACAGAGTTCTAGATTAGATAAGAGAGCGTATTCGGTGATAATTAGGGATAATTCTTGCTCATTCTGCATGAAAACATATGTTGTGATCCCTCATCTCATCTTGACGAGAAGGTCACACCATATAGTTTCAATGAGAAACAAAAAAAAAAAAACCCTCAATTATTATCAAATACCCCTCTCATCCAGAGCCCTGAAATTTGTTAATTAGGATTTTGAAAGGCTTACCTCAAGAATAACTTCAGGTACCAAAACTTATCCTATGGCTATGTTAAAACAAAACAAACTAACAGACTCAAACTGACCTGTTCTAGAAATACCAATCCAATCAACAAACTTACACGCAGTTTAGATTAAGATATAAACACTGGGATAAATAAAAGACCACTCCAAACATTCATTATCAGCCCTTTTAACAAGTGCTTTATGACCAATAACCACTGCTTAAATCTTATCAATTGTTTAGTGTCTGCTTTCTTAAAGGGTTTGGTTTGGTTTTTACTTTGGTTTAACTCTGTTAACCCATCAATACCTGAACTCTATTAGTAGGCCCGGATCCAGACCACCACATACTAGTGGGGCTCATGATAACTGGTGGGGCTGGGAGGTACCGAGATGTATTTGGGAAGGGGATGGGGGCGGGCGAGTGGGGCTTGAAAATATATGACATAATTAGGGATCTATTTGATAAGAGTGTTTGATAATGTCTTTTTTGCCTTGAAACTCTAACCAGGCCCAGATGGTGGCGCTGAAGCCCCAAACCCATCCCCTGGATCCGGGGCTAATTAAACAACGTAAATCCAGATGAAACAATGTCTGTGAAAGGATGGTTCGATGTCGCTGGCTAAGCTCTAAACCCATACTTTAGAGATAATAGGTTCGAGTCCTGTCGTGATTTTTCTGAGCCTCTGGATTACTTAATCAACATCATCATTTCAACTATTGCATCCAGCCCAGAATGACTAAAATATTGCTCATCCATTCATCCATCCATTCATCCGTCCGTCATCCATCCATCCATCCATCCATCCATCGTTTGATATACTGTTTAAATGAAGAGACGTTGCTGAAATGTACAGACTAACGGAGAAACCACTTTAAAATCAAATTTTATTGAAATTCCATAAAAAATCTTGGTTTAATGCAAGTTGAGGTTTTATTGGCAATAGATCTAAAATTACTCATTCACAATTCTGTACTGAGTGAAAATTTCTAAACATTTATTATCTTTTGTTTAAATCTGCCCGGTTACAGAAAAAGAAACTTAAGTGTACCACCGAAATGGCATGAAAGTTGAAATAACGCCACGCCAACGTCGATGCCACTTACATACGGTACTGTACAGTACTCGTTTACGTCAACCGACTTTATTCACCAGTCGGAGCATTCACTGGCACTATTATCAGTTTCTCCGAATGCGTTTATATTTCAGACGATAACATATGACCACGCAGTAATGGGCCCTCTAGGTCTACAATGTCTAAGAGTTTTCTGCCTAAAATAATTCTAATTTCAACTAGTTTGAAGAGAGGATGGGCGCGGTATATAGGAGCGTTTATTAGAATCATTCTGTATTTTGCATCGTCTAAAAACACGCTGGTCTGGCATTCATCACAGGCAACGAAGGCAACGTACTATAAAACTTGACTTTTTCGCATATCTCTTAGATTAATTTCAAACTATTATTCTTACGGACCCGGGAGTTTGTAATACGTCTAAGTCAGACCAGATTTTTTGAAGAAATTCCGTCTAGTATATATGCAGTGCTTGAATAAGTTTCTTTACCGATTCGTGGCGTAGACGTTGTAGTCCAAAAATTGTTTTCAAGCATTTCTTGAATATGCATATGAATTCAGTAAAACTTTTGATTCCTATTTCAAGAGCCGGGGATCGGATGGTCCGTGAGACTATAGTTCTGAAACAAACTTATCCGTATGAGCGGAACAAGCAAGATTCATGTACGTTGTCTTCGTTACCTGTGTTGAATGCCGGACCAGTGTGAAAAAGTCAAATCTCAAGCACAGAGGTGGCTGGAAATCAAAATCACAATAAAATTTTTAAAACGCCCCACAATCATAGGGCGTGGGACAAGCAAAGGGAGGGCTGTGAGACTGCGCAGGTTGATTTGACCCTTTGCTAAGCGCATACGTCACAGTCTTTTTGTTGCCCCTAGACCAAATATACCTGACCTACTGCTATTAAACAGACAATCAAGAAAGCGTAAAATAATTGCATTTGCAATCTGTAATCTGCAAAATTTCCAATCACAGTGATAAAATTGACTTTATTTCACCAGTATGTTAATTTCTGCATTAAGTATGCCATTAAACGGTTGATCTTTTACACAAATTATCCTCCGGACTATAGAGTCCGAATGATACACATATCCGAAATATATGTCAGTACTTGCTGCAGACTTTCTTAACCTTTCTTTCTGCATCTCTGCCAAGCGGGACCACAATGTTCAAACAAAGTCATAGTGCGTCCGTTGCATCGACGTTAATTTGACGTTGTGCCTCTACTGGCTGTTGTGTCCGAGCTATATCAATTTGTTCCATGGCAACAATTTAAACGAAAAAAATTTTTTCGACAGGATAATACTCAGATTTATAACTTTTATCTATTGTTGGTACATCAAGGTTACATGCCAGCTTTACAGCTTGACCCCTTGTTGAGTTTTGAATATTTTTGTTTTCCCGCCCCCTGGTTTAATACTTGAAGAAGATTTAGTCCGCATTATAGACATATTACTTTTATCTCTTCTCGTCTTTCATGTTTCACACATACCAAAAGCGCAATCTACGGGTGTTGCGAAATCTTATATTTTTTGTTATGGGCGTAACTAGTGGCATTTTCATGATACGTATGAACATGTTTTGGACCCCTTGAGGGCATCCCCACGCGTTTACGCCCAAATGTATTTCATCTTATCTTGCATTTTAATATGCAGTCGGTATGGAAATCTTGCCTGTTTTTAATAAAACTTCAGCATGCAAGTAGGTACGGAATAATATCCATAAGCCCATGCACCAAATTCGTATATGACCTGAGTACAATATTTGAGCGTAGGCTTAAGGAGGAGGTAACTATATACTACACTAAACGAAATATCCCATCCCCCTCACGATAATACACATTAATGTATACCATATGCGAATGAGCACCTTTGACGCCGTTTTTGTTAGCAATCTACTCTGTAACACCAATCTCCCAGCAGACACATTACGTCGTAATGACTTTGCACGGACGTCCATGCGACGTCTTGACGTCGCATCGACGTAAGTGCTACGTCAACTCGATGCCATGTATCCGCAGGACTCGCTTTGAAGAAAGAATCTGAAAACATCTAGCGAATTCCAAAGCAGTATAGACAGTATCTGTTCACTTAACGCATCTAACCTTATCAGATTCACCAAGCCGACTTAACCTACCATCAATTAATTTTTATTCATCCTTCTTCTGTCTTATCACCCCTTCATCAATCAACCTCGAAAACTCATTATCGCAGCTACCTGTTCTGTGATTTTTCTGCCAAATATTGTTCGAAGAAAGATAACTGGCTATCAAGGAACAACATAGGAGCATTTAAAGTGTCACGGTGACCTACATTTATTACCAGAATAGTTGGAGTGATTTAGTTTCGCAGTAAATGTGGCAGTAGTGTTTTTATAGCGAGATAAAAGCCATATACGAACCATATTTCATTTTTCATGCCACATACTTGTAACCTCTCCTCGCATAAACCGTACTTAACCCTCCCCTACTTTCTCCCACCGAAGAATGTCTTAATGAAGATTTCTCAGCTATAAGACTTAGAAACCAAACCCATGAAACCTCTGGGTCCAGAATTACAATCGTTCCTAGAAATTAAGGAAACCTTAACTTTGAGGTCTGAAATTTCACTTGAAAGTCGTGTTTTCTACTTTCATACTAATAATAATTATGAAATTTTAAGCTTTTGAATCCGTGTAGTACATAATCGATTAAACACAAATTACTTAGAAAATACTTATCAAATGCTTGTTTTTATGACATCAAATTACCTCCCTTAAAGTTAAGGTGACCTTAAATTTTAGAAATATACATGTAGTTGTTGTGCTGGTATTTCAGAAACACAATTAAGTTGCTTTAATCGTGAAAATTGAAACTAGTTTCTAACTATTTTTCGGCCCAGTGCTGGGCTAATGTTCTGAACCGCCCGTATGTCGGTTGGGGCCTATCTATACGTATAAGACGTAATCATAACAATACAAAAGTAAGATCGCTGTGGGGTGGGGTTTGTTGGGAGATGATGCGGGAGCATAGTCTTATCAGCCTCAAACTCAGCCCACTCATTAAAATGGTTATAGGGAACATTGTCTCGCCGTATCTTCGAATACTCGTTCAAGCTCATTTACGACCAAAGCAAGGCTATACAAGGAAATATCGAGTACAGGGCGTTATATGCAAAGGAAATGAAAATAAACGCACCACAAAGGCAATAATGACTACATGTGGTCATGACTCAAAACAAAATTATACGACGGACTAACACCCCTGACCCCTTCCTGTGGCTTCAGTCAAATTAACATCCATGAAAGCCTCAATTACAAAGTTTATATGAGCCGCGACACGAGAAAACCAACAAAGCGGTTGTGCGCCCAGCGCAAACTCAGATCAGCCTGGGCATCCGCCTAGTTTGATCAGAGTCTTTGTTAAGTGCTCAAAGGGTAGCTGAGGGTCAAAGCTACCTCCATGCGGACAGCGAAGGCTCTGATCAGACTGGGCGGATGCCCAGGCTGATCTGAGTCTGCGCTGGGTGCACAACCACATTGTTGGTTTTGTCGTGTCGCGGCTCATATGCAATGGATAGGTTTAATGTTACTTTTGTTTCCTTAACGAAAAAGGAGCGTTATTACATGTGCAAAAGTGAACACTCAGATCAGCCTGCACAGCAGGCTGACCAGAACTTTCACTTTTCGCTGTGTAGATTTATAGATTTTTGTCACGAACAGGGAAGACTCCGTTCAAATTGTGCTGATGCGCAGGCTGATTTCCCGGGCTGATTTGAATCTTTGCTGATCGCACGAACGTTTTCTCTCGCGGCGTTTGTAACTTTAAAGTACTTAAATTAACCAGATGTATTTAAACTTAAGTGTGGATGATTCATATTGTTTATAAAACCCTGTTTTAGTCACCAAAGGGACGTAACTTATACCAACCTTCTAACTTTAACACGAAATATTATGCTATGAGCAAGGTCTACGCTGACAAGGGTGGTATAAAATAGTTAAACCATGATTTGCCCGCCTGTACGGGAGATAATCCACTCGCTAAAGCTCTTGGATTACCTCCTCGTACAGGCGGACAAACCATGGTATAACTATTACTTATTAAATGAATCAGGCAATATTCATGAGCGATATAATAATGGGCCATTTTCACTGAAATACAGAACTGACGTTAGACTTCCAAAGTTCCCCAGTCCATAATGGGTGCGGATTGGGGTTGGTTGGATATTTTTGTCAACCCACTTTTCCTTCTCCTTCTCTCTGGGAGACGGCTATGTATAGACTGAAATACTGTCTCAAAGGGCCGTTAAACTCAAGACAACAAACCAACAAACCAACCAACCAACCCAGTCTTTAAACTTTATAATGTGGGGCATATTAGCAGAGGCATAAGTCCTTCGAGACATGGTGCCTTACACCCCGGCTTACATCAACATGGGCTGATGCCCAGTCAGATCAGAGTCTTCGCTGTGCACTTAAATGGTAGCTAAGGGTCTAAGCTTGCTCTTTGCGGACAGCGAAGACTCTCTGATTAGACTCGGCGAATGTCCAGGCTGATCTGAGTCTCCGCTGGGCGCGCATGTCACTTTGTTGCAAGCTGGTTAGAGCTTTTCATTTTCCAAATCACAGTAGCTAGTTTCCTGAGTATCTATACGTGGCTCTAGCAAACAGCAAAGGCTTTGAATAGACTGCACGGATCAGGCTGATCTGATTCTGTTCTGTCCGAATATGCAATAAGTCATATTTTAGCGTTTTTTCAATGAATACTAACTAGACCCATACAAAAATAGGAACTCACCTTTCTGAGTGACACGTCATCCACTAGAAGCAGCCCCTCATTTCCTGGCCCCGGCAGGTCCCTATTGTAAATCGTTCCCTGATCCTTGTTCTTGTAGGCTTTTAATTTGGCCCTTATGGCGTTGAAAAGGTACCCACGGTCGCTTTGCCACACGTGTGAAACCGACTTGTCATGCGTTGGAAAGTCATCTAAGAAAATAAGAGCAAAGTTATGTGACAACTTGACGTATGCTATGTGCAACAACAGAAATCGTTAATCAGCATGTGCATCTGGCTCATCAGAACTGTGTCTGTTTAAAACAGATAAACAAAAAATCTGTTGGTCTAGTTAAAGCAACAATGCCTTATCTGAGAAAATGGTGGTGAAAGCTGGTCTTCGTATTTGGTGTCAAGCCTAGCAACGGGCAGATTTTCTTGAGATCATAAGAAACCCGTATTTATTGGTAACAAATAATTACATATGCTAATATTACTAGCTTTGCAGTTTTAAATTTCATTAATGTTAATGAATATACTTTCTGGGGAAGCCACTCTGCCATTTTCAATTGCTCACAAAGGAGCAAATTCTCTCTTTTTTGAGTTGTCCCATTTTGAAGGGCTTCATCCAATGAAGCAAACAGGAGGTTACGAAAGGTTGTTTCCAGTAGTAAAATGGCAGAAAACAAGGCGGTGTATCCATTTACCTTAATCTTGTCGGATTCTGTACTGCCGCGTGAAGGGAGGTAAGCCAAACAAAAGTTTTATCAAGGGAACTTAATAGTACAGTTTCAACTTAAAACTTGTGTAAGAGTTGTCATCACATTTGCTTAACGTCACAAACTGAGGTAGAATTGAGTATCATGTATGCTTTTCTTTAGTACCAGGAGCTATTATCAACGTCTTCGATAACTGAAATCAAATCAGTCCTTATAATGGAAATGGACCTATCCCAATATTGAATATGAAGAGACAACTAGACAATAACGGTTGAAAATCCAAACTATTTGAACCGACAACCACCAGTCTCATGACATGTACAATCAGCGAAAGACTCGTGGGTACGGGTAGAACTACATGATTATCTGCCATTTTTACGAAGGGAACACCTTTCGGAACTTCCTGTTTACTTCTCTGGAAGATGAAGCGCTTCCAAAAGGGGTCTACTCTTAAAGGCAAGAATTTGCTCCTACAGGAGCAAATTCTTTCCTTTATGAGTTGACCCTTACTGAGAAGGGAGGCAAAAATAAAAATGGCAGAATTACTTCCCCTGAAAGCCTACACATTTACCTAAAATGGGAATTTTAGCGAACAGTGACGAGACTAGTCAGAGTGCGAGTACGCGCAAACTTATCTGAGCCTTTGCTAGTCCTATATTGGAGTAATTGCTCAGATATAGAGTGAGTTTAAACCTAGGGTTAGCTGTAATTTTTCTATACACCAAACTCGAGGTTATCTCAGTAGGTTAAGCGCCGGCCTGCTAAACTAGCGGTCCCGGGTTCGAGACCCGATAGAAGCGAAAATCTTTCCAACCGTAACCGGGGTTCCATTGCACATAGCCTTTCATTATCACCCTCTCGTCGTCCTAATATGACTGAAATGCTATTAATAAGAACGTAAAACTGCAAGACATCCACCCATCTAAGTAGGTCAGAGCAACTGGCTCACTGATTATGTGCAAATGTCCTTGTTATACCTGAAGATGATATGGTTCCCGTTTCCACAGTACTGGAATTCAGGCTACTCGCAGCAGTATCATCTGTAGAGGAATCCGTGCCTCGGTCTGGAAGTAATGGATCACGTGACACAGGAGGTGGGCATGAAGAATGGCGGGGCGGTTTTGGAGGCGCCCGCTTCTTCTGCGCTCTTGACCTTGACCTATCATCCGTCTCTCTTGGTGACTGAAAATCCTGACTAGAATCAATCGAAGAACTGTTACTTAAATTTCGTTTCAAGCTAGTGTTTGAATGCACATTATTAGCTTCCATTTGTAAGACTTGCAACCATTGCTGTAGTTCTTTTATGTCACTGGCACAAAGATAAATGCTTTTTGCGTTTTCCTGAGAAAGTTTAAAGACACACTGATGCTTGTGGCGCCTATCACGGTCCGTCATATATACAACAACACAGTTAGATAACACTATAGCCAGATATGCGCTATCTTCCGGTGACTGTGAACGAAACCCGTAAAAACAACCTCTGCAGACGACACACCAAAGTTTTTGCCATTTTAAGTGATGTTTGTGCTGCAAAAATCCATGAATGCTAACATCAATCAAGTCTCCTAATTTTGTTTGACGCTTTGCAGGTCTTTTTTGAAAGAACTTATCTTTAATATCAGAGGCTCGTCTGACAAGGCCACTGTTAAGGTCCTCCGGTTTTGTGCTAAAATCAAGCGAACGAGAAAGTGGTCTAGAGCGAGATTTTTTCATCTGTGACCTTTTTGCACTGAAGTCTACAGACGACGAAACTCGAGGTAGTTCCTGCTCGACAGAGGAAGTGCTTACAATACTAACGGTTTCCTCCGAAGTTGTGTCTTCTGAATCTTTCTTTTTCCGTTTCCGTTTAAATTTCAATAAACTTTCAAAACTTCCAAATGATCTTATTTTCTTACCCGGCTCTACTTTTGGCTCTTCTTGTTTCGCAGGAGGAAAGTGTTGCGCCTTTAAAGGAAGATGTTTTGAAGCTTCCGGTTCCGTTTCTCTGCGCAAGCGCTTCCGGAAGTCTTGGACTGATTGTCGTTTGGATTCATTGCGTATTAAAGTTCTAGGACTGGAGGTTTCATTTATATGAGTATGGTTATTCACAACAGGGTCTTCATCAGGTCCTAAATGTATTTTTAAATCTGACTCAGCCGATTCGTTTGCATTTTCTGTTGCTGATTTTGACATTTTCTGAACACGATTTGGTGAATTTTGAGACGGCATATATCTTGACGAATTTTCAACAGTTGAAGTATTAATCAAGTCAGAAGATTCTTTCGTTAGAGAACAAACTGAACTTCTTCTGTCAGACACTACTTCATTAGTTGAATCTGGGTCAAGATTTGAAGCTTTCTTAAGAACGTTGTACCAAACATCCAACTCATTCTGTGAGTCGAAGCTGAACAAATGCTTTCTTCTGGTACTAGAATTGTCAATGACAATCTGAAATTTAGCAACACCGGTTATCGTCCTTGCAGGTTTTCTTGTGTGCAGACCATTCATGGCCGTCTTGTACACAAGAGGTCTAATATTGCACCCTGGTAATAATAACACATCGAGCGGCTTCTCCGCCTCTTTTGATTCAAATATACAAAACAACATATCCACGACGATTCCCCAAACTTTCCTATGTTCTGATTGGTCAGTTAGCCAGCCCATGTAATCAGGTAGCACGAGATCCGACATGGTCAGGTTTTGCATAAATGGCCTCGAAGCTGCATACTCTTGGTCAGAAAGCCTCGAATTGTCCACTTGTAGCGCCATATTGGTTCCTTTGGGCAGTACCAAAAAGTACCTGTGGATGAGACAGAATTTTCATATGTTACAAGTTGAAAAAAAGCACAAACAATTTCCAAACTATTCATCTCAAACTATACTTAAGGACACAAGTTCTGCACGGATGTTCCCTTAACATCCGTGCAGAACTTTTGTCCTCAAGTATATTTTGCCGCAAAATGAGATGACAGAGCAGCCAGTAGCAACAAGAAAATCGGTGGAACCGATGGATGCTCCCCGAAGGCTTGGAATAGGAGAATGGGTATCCTGGAGAAGGAGTGATTTTCTGTGTAAATTAAATGCAATTTAAAATGAAAAAAAAAATAAATCTCTTCAAACTTTTAGAGCAATGCTCTGGCCATGCATACAACTGAGAAAAAATAAGAAGGGAAGTAACCCGAAAATAACTTGGGATACAGTTATGGTTCTTCTGCTCTGCACTTCTTGTCATTACCCTCTACTATCAATATGTGAAGTTTCATTCATGTTCTCTTAAATATGTACAGAGATATACTCCGGAAAAGCTAAACAACTGAAAAAATAATGAAGGGAGCTAACTCTGTAATTACTAAAGGTAGGGTTATAGTTCTTCAACAATGCACTTCCTTTTATTACCCTCTATCATTGTGTGAAGTATCATTTAGTTTCCTTCAATACTTCCTAATATATGTTCCATACAAGCAAACTATAGCAAAAATTATGCAGGGAGCTAACTCTGTAATCACTTCTGACATGGTTATAATTCTTGTGTTTTGCACTTTTACTCATTGCCCTCTATCAGTGTGTGAAGTTTCATTGCGTTCCCTTTAATACTTTCAGAGATATGCTCTGGACAAGCAAAATATTGAAAAAAATGGAAAGGGAGCTAACTTCGTAAATACTTGTGACAGGGTTACGGTTCTTGTGCACTGCACTTCCTCTCATTGTCCTCTATCAGTGTGTGAAGTTTCATTTAGTTCCCCTTTATACTTTCAGAGATATGCTCCGAACAAGCAAAATATTGAAAAAACTTGAAAGGGAGCTAACTTCGTAAATACTTGCGACAGGGTTATGGTTCTTGTGCACTGCACTTCCCCTCGTTGTCCTTTATCAATGTGTGAAGTTTCATTTAGTTCTGCCGTATACTTTCAGAGATATGCTCCGGACAAGCAAAATATTGAAACAAGAGGACCATTGGTCCTGTAGCTCACCTGGGTCCATTCAGCCTCAGTACTCTAGGGTAAGTTACTCTAAGGCCATCGGTCAATTGGTTCTAGTGAAAAATATTTTTAAAGGTTTTAACCATATATGGGCATGGAGGACATGTGGGTCATGTGACCTGGACGTTTGAAAAAAATTTCATTCCCTTAACCCCATGGAGGCTCTATACAAAATTTGGTTTCAAAATTGGCCCAGGGGCTTATGAGGAGATGGTTTGATATTGTCAAAATGACAGAGTTCTGGGTCAAAAGTTAAAGAATGACCTTGATCTTTTGTACTCATGAATCTTCATGTACTCATTAAGATGACTGTAGATACCAATTATTAGGCATAAATCTTCAAAACTTTCCATGAAATCTTATGTTCTAGCATTTTCCCACATATGACCTTTCAGTAAAATAGTCAAGGTCAACCCAAGGTCATTATTTTGAACAATCTGGATAGTACTGGAGTTCCCAATGCTACATACCAAGCTTCAAGGCCATCAGTCAATTGGTTCTTGAGAAGAAGATTTTTAAAGGTTTTTACCATAATATATGGTCCTGGCGGCCATGTTGGGCATGTGACCTGGACTGTTTGAAAATAATTTCATTCCCTCAATCCCTGGAGGCTATATGTGAAATTTCGTTACAATTGGCCCAGCTTTTTTTAGGGGATTGTTTGATATTGTCAAAATATGAGAGTTCTGGGTCAAAGATCAAAGAATGACCTTGACCTCTTGTACTCACAAATCTTCATGTACTCATTAAGATAACTGTATATACCAATTCTTAGGCATATCTCTTCAAAACTTTCCAGGAAATCTTATGTTCTAGCATTTTCCCATATTTGACCTTGCCGTAAACAAGATCAAGGTCAATCCATCGTCATAATTTGAACAATCTTGATGGTACTTGAGTACCCAAAGCTACATACCAAGTTTCAAGGCCTTTGGTCAATTGGTTCTTGAGAAGAAGATATTTAAAGGTTTTTACCATATATGGGCGTGGCGGCCATGTTGGTCATGTGACCTGGACCGTATGAATAAGTTTTTGTTCCCTCAACTCCTGGAGGCTCTATATGAAATTTGGTTTCAATTGGCCCAGGGGCTTTTGAGGAAATTGTTTGGAATTGTCAAAATATGAGAGTTCTAGGTCAAAGGTCAAAGAATGACCTTGACCTCTTGTACTCATAAATCTTCATGTACTCATTAAGATGACTGTAGATACCAATTTTTAGCCCAAAATCTTCAACAGTTTTCAAGATATCTTATGTTCTAGCATTTTGCCATATAAAAGCACAAGGAAGCAAATTTGACCTTACCGTAAAAAAGGTCAAGGTCAACCCAAGGTCATAATTTGAACAATCTTGGTAGTACTCCCGTACCCGATGCTACATACCAAGTTTCAAGGCCATCGGCCTACTGGTTCTGGAGAAGAAGATTTTTTTAGGTTTTTACCATATATGGGCATGGCGGCCATGTTGGTCAACTGACCAGAACCGTTTGAACAACTTTTTGTTCCTAAGGTGCCAGGAGGCTCTATATGAAATTTGGTTACAATCGGCCCAGCGGTTTCACAGGAGAAGTCGTTTGAAATTGTGGACGGACGGACGGACGGAAGACGGACGGACGACGACGGACGACGGAGCCTGACCATACTATAAGCTCCCCCGGAGCCTCTGGCTCAGGTGAGCTAAAAACTTGAAAGGGAGCTAACTTCGTAAATACTTGTGACAGGGTTACGATTCTTGTGCACTGCACTTCCCCTTGTTGTCCTTTATCAATGTGTGAAGTTTCATTTAGTTCTGCCTTATACTTTCAGAGATATGCTCCAGACAAAAGTGTGACGGACGGACGGACGGACGGAAGGACGGACAGACGGACGGACAAAGCGGCAACTATATGCTCACCCTTCGGGGAGCATAAAAATAGTGACCTTAGTTTTGAAAGTAAACTAAAATAATGACTTTAGTTTTTTTTTTACTTTTGTAAGAGTGATGCATTTTCATGTTTTGCTACTTAGCTGCAGAATTCTTATGTACTGTGGCTCGCTGGGGCTCACATTCATGACATTTTCTGACTTAGATACACATCAAATTCAGAGGCACTGGCTATAATTGAAAGCCACATATGGCCTTATCTAAAGAACAAAGAGTTTAGGTTCACAATAAGAACAAAACACTGAAATTTTCATAGGAGACGTTCGTTACTGGCACTGGAATAAAACATTTAATTTCTCGCAGGACTCACAGCATCAAAATCTTTATTCTTACATTTGGACTTCTTTAGTCTAATATTACTTTAGAAGACACACTCAGTCTTTATTGGTTTTGCCTGTTGTGTCATTGATGAAATAGCAGTGTTACTGGACTGTTGCATACTAGGATTATGACACCAAATAAACAAGAACATTGGTCTTTAAGGTGAATGGATATATCTACAGGGGTAGCTACTCTGTCACTTTAATTTTCGTCTTCCTGTTCAGTGGAGATCAACTCTAAGGAAAAACAGGGAAGCAATGTTTTTCCTTTCGGAGCAGACCCAGTCTGAGTGTGAGCTGTCCTAACAGGGCAGGCAATACTACATATATTAACCATGAAGTTGTCTCCCTTTGTAAAAATGAAGACAAAACATGGAGATGTATCAATCCACTTTTCCGTTAAAATTCTAAAAATTGGGATGCCTAATATAATTTTCAGTAACTGTCTATAAAAATGTAAGAGTGTGAGTGTACAATGCAGTAAAACCGCCCAAAAGATGCATATGGAAAGGCAAACAGTGTAGACTCTGTGTCTGCAATGTTTGCTCAGACTTGTATGATCAAATAATTAGCATTTACGGTAATTAACTGCCTTACCTGTTCAGTCGTTTCTGAATATCTCTGTCATGCCGATGGGATCTGTATTGCACATTCTCATCTGAGTCACTTGTCTGAAATGAGAAAAAATATTGTGGGATATACTTCTTTTGAAACGAGAAAAGCCTATTGACAAGTTTTCATTCCTTTTTTCCGAAACGAGACCCATTTCGATGAAAATACTTTGTTTAAATGGTGTTAAAAATCTGTTCCCACAAAGATATGGTGTACCAAATGGGTCAAAAGCGACGGTACCGTTCGAACGCTATTTTTTTACCGTTCGAACGGTAAAATTTAGCGTTCGAACGGTAAATTTAGCGTTCGAACGGTAAAAGTTAGCGTTCGAACGGTAAAAATAGCGTTCGAACGGTAAAAAATAGCGTTCGAACGGTATTTTGTAAAGACCCTTTCAAAGTACCGTTGCACCGGTATCTCGTAAATTGTATTAGCCAATCAATTTCAGTGTAACATGTCCATATTTACTGCGGACTTACCACAATGGCGGCGCCCTGTTATTAGGCATGGCAACTGGCTGTGCTTTCGAAACGAAATGATTTCTTGTTTTGCATTGAAAATTATGTTGGTGTTACCATTAGAAATCACGGACACAAAATTTACGCGACTTACTTTTTCAGTGTTGTCATTTCAAATATGAAGTAACAGTGTGAAAATCAGTAAAGATTCAGGTAGGGCACACAAGTATTAGCTTTTCATAAAAAAAACGCTCAAATAGTAAACTTTAGTAGATTCTCGAACAAAAAGCAGTTTAATCTCTAATAAATATGAAAGCATGTCAGTTTAAATGGCGAGTGCAGCACTTCACCTGTCACTAACTTGAATGTGTCATTCAGGCACAGAGCCTTGGCTAGCCTCACCTTGGTTCCCGATTCTTAGCGCCGGCAACCAAGCAAATTAGATAAAGCGTGGGATAGGCGAGAATTTCATGTTCCCTTGCATTTGCTAGTTTCCTTCTAAGTTTTGTTGCTTTTGTGCATATTTATAGCTTACCCCAGTCATTTGTGACCCAATTCATACCCCCCCCCCCCCACACACACAAAAAAAAAAAATCAAGTGGCCGTATGAAAATCAGAATAGTTTACTGGTGATACGCCAAATAACAATATGGAAGGTCCAGGGAGTGCCACAATAAAATAACGCAGCGGATCCCAAGCACCAAGAGGAAGAGAAAAGGGACTATCTATCTCTATATGATGCAAAACCCTCTTTCCAGACCCTTACCCTGGTGAGATTTTCTGTTGTGTAGGATGGGGCTAAGAGCAGGGCTGTTATGGTCAGCTTGTCCCAACAGGGCGGAGCTTATACCAGGGCTCTAAAAAGTGAAAAGTTGTTGTTGTTGTGAAAAGTTGTTGTTACGTTAGTCTATCTTTTGAAGCATTATCACGCTGCTTACAGTGCGACTATGCCAATATTGGTCATGCACTTAATTGGTAGATGTAGATGCTTATAGCCTCTGAGTGCATTATCACTATTCCCGCCCATCCCCGTAGGTGGGGTTACAAATGACTGGTGCATAAACTTTAAATATTGTACTGTGAGCAACACTACAAAAACAAGTTGATTCAAATTTGTTCTTTAACATAAAACTTGCCACTCTCTTATTTAATATTTCATTTTATCATTCCTATATTTATTCTGACATTTTCATTTCTACTTTCATTTTCATTTCTTGGAGAGAATTCAATGAAAGTAAAAATGTAAATATCAGCATAAAAACATAAAATATGGACGTAAGAATATCCGATATCTCATATTATTGGAGTAATTCAAAATTAACCAGATGATTACCTTTAAATTAGCTAACAATACAGATTTTGACGAATTTTTTGCGAGATGGAATCGATTCATTGATTCTTTGAATATATATGGCGGCAGCAGTCACGGAGTAAATCGTCTTTCGATTTAAAAAAAAGCAAAAAAATCATTTTAGGATAAAAAAAAATCAAAGATAAAATAGGCAATTTTCTATTATGATAATAAATTTATAATGATAAATGATAATCCTTTATGCTTTTAAACATTGTATTGTTTTTCCGCCGATGATTTTATTTTGCACTTGCTTTTGTAAGACGGTCGTTGATTGGTCAATCACAAAGCTTACATTAGCGGTGCAACGGTAAAATACAATTCCAACGAATATACCGTTGCGACGCTATTTTTTACCGTTGCAACGCTAAATATATCGTTGCAACGGTAAAAAAAATAGCGTCGCGACGGTAAAATATAGCGTTCGAACGGTAAATTTAGCGTTCGAACGTTAAATTTACCGTTCGAACGCTAAATTTTACCGTTCGAACGGTAAAAAATAGCGTTCGAACGGTAAAATTTAGCGTTCGAACGGTAAAAAAATAGCGTTCGAACGGCACCGTCACTTTTGACCCATTTGGTACACCATGCAAAGAGGCCACTCTTAGTGTGTATTGGTTCAACCTCAGGGGAAGTAACTCTACTAGTTTCAATTTTGCCTCATTTCTCAATGTGGATCAGCTCTAAAAAGATAAAAAAATGCTCCTTAAGGAGCGAAATCTTTCCTTTAAGGCTGTCCTCTTTTTGAAAGGTTCCATTGCCCAGGGTTGCAAAGATGAACTAAAAAGCTGACCTTTCCGAAAAATGTTCTGAAACATGGTAGCGTATTCGTACACCTTGAAGGGAAGTAAATTTACTGTTTGTATCTTCATCGTGAAAGTAAATTAACTTAAGTTAATCAACTGTTAGTATCCTCATCATGGAAGTAAATCTTCATTATGAATGTAAATTAACTTAAGTAAACTGTGTAAATCTTCATCATGAAAGTAAATTAACTAAAGTGAATAATTTTTTTGTATATTCATCATGAAAGTAAATTAACTAAAGTAAATTAACTGTCTGTATCTTTATCATGAAAGTAAATTAAAATAAACTAACTGTCTGTATCTTCATCATGAAAGTAAATTAACTAAAGTAAATTAACAGTCTAAATTTTCATCATGAATGTAAATTAACTAAAGTAAACTAACGGTCTTGAATTTCATCATGAAAGTAAATTAAATGAAGTCAATAAACTTTTTGTATATTCATCATGAAAGTAAATTAGATAAAGTAAACTATCTGTCTGTATCTTCATCATGAAAGAAAATTAACTAAAGTAAATAAACTGTCTGTATCTTCGTCATGAAAGGAAATTAACTTAAGTTAATGAACTGTCTGTTTCTTTCTCTTAAAAGTACATTAACTTAAGAAAATAAACTGTCTGTATCCTCAGAATGAAAAGAAATTAACAAAAGTAAATAAACTATCTTTATCTTCATCATGAAAGTAAATTCACTAAAGTAAACTAACTGTAACTAACTGTCTGTATCTTCCTCATGAAAGTAAATCAACTGCCTGTATCTTCAGCATGAACTTAAATTAACTAAATTAAATATTAACTGTCTGTATCTTTATGATAAAAAGTAAATTAACAAAAGTAAACTAAGTTTCTGTATCTTCATTACGAAAATTACAGTAAATTTACCGGCTGTATCTTCATCATGGAAATCAATTAACTAAAGTACATTAGCTGTCAGTATCTTCATAATGAAGGTAAAACAACTGTCTTCATCACGGTAGTAGATTAACTATGTATCTGTATCCTCATCGTGAAAATATGTTTACTGTTTGTATCTTAATCATGAAAGTAAATTATTTATCTGAATATAATATTCATACTGAAAATATGATTGCCTGTATTTACGTTATTAAAATTGGTGAGCTTTCTGTTTCTTTCACACGAAGGTAAATTAAGTGGCTTTATCTTCATCATGGGGGTAAATTAGCTATCTGTATCTTCATAGTGAAGGTTAAATACCTCTCTGTATCTTCATCACAAGGTCAGTTTCATTATTAAACTCCGTTCATTAATTCTGAAACTGGGTTTTTCGCTGCTCATACTTTTATAATCTAATCAATCCAGGTAAGACTGTGCATAGTGATAAAACTCGACTTCCGCCGATTTCTCATCAATGTGTCCTATGACTCTGTCCTTCGTAGGATGCTGGGCTAACCTGCACAAAACTGCAAATGACAGATTTTCAACCCGAGACTAAGTCCATCGGACAGGTTGGAAACGCCTTTTAATACCATATAAAGTGGTCGCTATAAATAGTTTCGTGTACGGGTGGGGTTAATATTCTAACACATGCTCTGCGCGTGCGAAATCAGTCAGTGTGACAACAAGCTTGTCATCCAGATAATTTGTTCTCAATTTGAAATTGATTACACCGCATAAATTCACACTGGACAAGGTTTTCAGCGTTTCATTATAGTATCGCCACCGGCAAACAACGTCTTAACGACGTCATATCAGCGTCAGTGCGACGTAACGATGTTCACTGGCTTTATTTTAACGCAAATATTACAGCTTTCCGCAGTATGTTATAAAGTTCTTAAGTTCCAAAACATTTATTACCAATGTTGCGTTAAAATTGCAAAGTGAAATACAAGGACAAAAGGACAAAACCGTGTACCTCTCAAACTTATTACAACTCTCCTTAATCAGTCTATTCCTCCTTCTTCCCCCCCCCCCCCCCCCCTAAAAATTAACAAAATAATCTCCCCCACACTACCTTAAATAGGCTACCATCCGGACTCCCACCCCTCGGCATGATCCCTTCCCAAACCTCCTTATTCAATCTACCCCCTCCAATAAATCACAGGAATAAGAAAAAAAGCTCGGCTACTTTTTAAAGGCCCCATTGCTCTTTCAATGGTAAAAATGTATGAAAAAAGTTTGTGGAGAGGTATCGCTGCAAGCTACTCCCTACAGGTTCGGCATTGTAAATGACCGCTATTTTACAGGTTTAATTATGTAAAACTTCCTTGAGTTTCATATAAAAATGTTTTAAAATGTTTTGAGTTTCATATAAAAATGTTTTAAAAATTATTTGGGTCATTTTAGTCGGCAACCAAACTGAACTACTTTCGATTTCATAAACTTGAATTAATTGGTAAAAATACAATGTACAAGAGTGGTGTCCCGTTCACTGTCCCGCTTCTGTTTATCTTGAATCGCCCGACGGGAGCCAGTAAAGGAAATCGTCTTTTGTGGAAAAAATACCAAGTTACTACGTGAGCTACATTTTTCAGTTTTGACAACTCTGGATTTTAGGATTGAAAGTCAGATCCAGTTTCTTACCTTATTTTGAATACTTGTCCATGTATTTGTTTGTGTGATATTTTCTCAGGAAACTATCAAAAGTAGTATACATATAAACAATGGGACAGTTGTATCATCCGACTCAGAAGCGAACTTCAGGCCTATAAACATCCCTGCATTTATTTATTTATTTATTCTTCTTTCTGTTAAGGTATTCTTGCATATATATGTTCGTGTCGCAGGGTAGAGGTCGGAGTGGTAGAATAATCGAGGGAATAGTTTGTTGAAAAGAAGTGGGGACGGGGGTGGGGGGGGGGGGGGAGGGGGGCTGTAGGGTGTGTCTAGAGACTAAGTTGGCGGACTGGGTACCACAGTTATTACCCAAATGACCAGCGTGATACCCACGGGGAATGTGTCTGAATATGTATGACTTTAGGCTGTCAATTTTCATCAAATGGTCTTAGTTTGCGGACAGGTTTTTGAAATTTGCTGTTTCGTGCACGTAACTGCAGCATCAGGCGCCAGGCTAAGATACATGAGCCCTTTATGAGAAATCGGCGGAAGTCGAGCTTTATCACTATGCATAGTCTTACGTGGATTGATTAGATTATAAAAGTATGAGCAGCGAAAAACCCAGTTTCAGAATTAATGAACGGAGTTTAGATATCACTAAATAATAATATTACATAATCTATCCATATCAGCATCATGAAAACTAGTTAACCATCCGATCCATCATGAAAGTTATTAGGCAAAAACAAGTTTATTTCAACTTATTTATATGCAAAGCATTTAAAAGTGACAAGCGCTAAACGCTTATACGATCATGTCCTGTTTTTTTTTTTTTTTTTTTTTTTTTTTTAATAAATAGGAAGTATTTTATCTACCTGAATATTGATAATGAAAACAGGTGGTTGCTTGAATCCATATTCTCTGTATGATAAAAAAAAATACTGTTTGTCTCTCCGTCATGAAAAAAAAATAAATTGTCTGATCTTCATCATGAAACTAAATTAACCATCTGTTTCTTTATCACGAAAGCAAATGAAAAATCTGTATCTTCATCATAAAAACAAATTAACCATTTGTATCTTCAACATGAAAGTAAAAAAAACTATCAGTATCTCCAGCATGAAAAAAAAAATAGCTATCTCTATCTCCATCATAGTATATTAACTGTTTGTATCCTCTCATGAAAATAGCTATCTGTATCTTCATCATGAAAGTAAATTAACTGTCCATATCTTCATCATGAAAGTAACTATCCGTCATTAAATCATGAAAGTCAGTTTACCGTCTGTACCTTCATCGCGAAAGTATTTACACTGTCTCAATCTGCAATATGTAATTATTTTATTCGTCTTAATCTGCATTATGAAATATGTTAACTGTCGGAACTTTGCATTACGTTAACTGTCTGTCTCTGAATAAGAAAATTATATAATCATTTTTTATCTGCTTCTTGAAATCTAGTTTACCATTTGTACCTTCATGAAAGGAGTAACTGCCTTTTTCCTTAAAAGGAAAGCAGTTAATTACCTTTACCTGCATTATGGCAAGCCAAGTGCACAATAAGTCCACAAACATAGGTTTAAAAACTACAAACCCATGTTTGAGCTTCTAACCAAGGTTTGAAATTCTCTAACATGGGTTTTTAAAGTTCTAACATAGGTTTTAAAAACGACATTCTAAAACCAGCGATATAACCTTCTTACCTAAGTTCGAAACAAATTATGTTTGCTAAGTGCACAATAAGTCTTCAAACATAGGTTTATAAATTACAAACACGGGTTTTTACTCAAACCAATGTTTGAAAATCACTATCATAAGAATTTAGGATTTCTATCATGTGTTTTAAAATCTCTATCATAGGTTTCAGAATCTGACGTTTTAAAACTTGTGAGATAACTTTCAAACATGAGTTTGAACAAAATTACGAAGGCCAGGTGCCAAATAAGTCTACAAACACAGGCTAATAAATCTCAGTCATGAGTTGTGAGCTCAAACCTAGGTTTAAAATTTACAATCACAGGTTTTCAGAAACCTATGATTGAGATTTTAAAGCCCATGATAGAAAATCATAAACCTATGATAATGATTTTCAAACATAGGTTTGAGTAAAAACCCGAGTTTGTAGTTTACAAACCTATGTTTGAAGACTTATTGTGCACATAGCAAGCATAATTTGTTTCGAACATAGGTTAGAAGATTAAATCATAGGTTTTAGAATGTATTTTTAAAACCTATGATAGAACTTTCAAAACCTGTGTTTGAGAATTTCAAACCTGGGTTAGAAGTTCAAACATTGGTTTATAATTTTCAAACCTGTGTTTGTAGACTTATTGTGCACTTGGCTTGCCATTACACACATACTGCATTATAAAAGTTTATGAACTATCTATATCTTCTTCATGACAAAATGTTATCTGTCTCTTCCTTAAGAAAGTAAATTCAACACCTGTATCTTCATCATTAAAGAATGTTAACTAAATGTATCGTCATTATCATGAAAATAAAATTTACTATGTGTCTCTTCATCATGAATGAAAATCAACCATCTGTTTCTTCATCATGAAAGTAAATTAACAATCTGTATCTTCATCATAAATGGAAATTAACTGTATCTTCATCATGAAAATAAATTAACTGTCTGTATTTTAAACATGAAAATATCTTTACTGTCAGTATCTGCATTATGAACGTGCATTTATAGTGTGTGTCTGTGTCATGACACTTTATCTTGCATCGTAAAAATATATGTGCCATGCAGGTTTGTTAATCGTCTGTTTCTGTATCACGGAAGTATGTTCTTTTAAGAAAAAGGATGTTAATTGCCCATTTCTTGATTTTTTTTATCTGTAACACATAATTATGTTAACGACAGTTGGTTTATTGGCTTATCTGGAAAATGAAAGAATCTTGTCTGCACCTTCATCATGAAAGTAATCTGCCATTGTTAATCATTAAATCTAACCAATAAAACTACCAGATTTAAGCATTTTACAAGTGAAATTGCGAAACAACGTTAAACATTTTATTATAGAGATATATTTGCACAATATCTTAAACTTGCAAATATCTTATACGTGACAAACTGCCTTTCAACTGAAGTTACGAAATATTATATACACATACTATAATAAAACATCAAAGTTAAGATTTTAAATCAATACAGTTTATTGCCCAGAAAAACAAACGTTAAAATGTGCTCACAATGACGTTTAATGGTGTATGAATATGAGTGTAACTTCAAGAACAGAAAAAATCTGAATCTGAATGATTTTGGTTGTTGGTTGTTTTGGGGTTAAACGGCCCTTTGAGACAGTATTTCAGTCTATAACGGGTCGTCTCCCAGACAGAGGGAGAAAGAAAAGAGAAATGATGGAGGAGAGAAAAATGTCCAAATAACCCCACCCGTACCTACTGCAAGCACAGTAGGCTCTTGTCCTACTTTTATCCAAATGTTATAACCAGCACCAACGCCCGACCACCACCCCCGAAACTGGAAGATATTATAATTTGAAAGTACATGCAGTTATCACTGTCCAGCAAATTATCTTTATTCAGTTTGCTCAGATATAAAAAGGTATCAAGCAGCTCCGTTTTCACAGGGTATAATCGATTCCGCCAATTTTCGCTTCCTGCAGAGACTGTCCGTCATATTTGGCTTCCGCCGCGACTGTCCGCGAACTTTTGCTTCCTGCAGAGATTACTGTCCTCGAACAATGGCTTCCTGCCGAGACTGTCCGCGTGACTCTGCTTTCTGCCGAGAGCCTCGGCAGGAAGCAGAATCACGCGGACAGTCTCTGCAGGAAGCCATTTATCATGTACAGAAGTCTCGGCAGGAAGCAAGAGATCGCGGACAGTCTCGGCGGAAGCCAAATATGATGTACAGTCTCTGCAGGATGCGAAAATTGGCGGAATCGATTATACCCTGTGGTTTTGCTCGGTCTTAAGAAGCTGTTGAACAACTATTGTGATTTCCTATTCGTACAGGCCTGCTAAAAATGGGTCTACGGTGTTGGAGTTGAACCCCTCTGAGGAGGAGGAAAAACGAAAATGTTAGAGTTGCTTTCCCTGGCAAGAAAGCAGTAAAAAGTAACTGCAAATAAGTAAGAAATGTGTGAAGGAAAACTGAAAATGAATCTACAAAGATTAGGTTGAAACTAGCACTTCCAAGTCAAGGCCTATATGATTTCGTTTCCTTATAGAAGAAACTTCTGTTTATACTTTATTGGATTTATATATAATCTCCCTTTAATCCAGATAATTCGAACGCACGCATGGGATTAAAACCCGATTTTGCATAACCACCTGTAGAATTTCACTTGCTAGCATGGCTTTGGTTAGGCGGTGCCTTACATGTTGGCAATGCTACAACGTGTTTTAGCCAAATCTGGAGATTAAAGAATTATAACAGGGAAATGTGACATAACACTTACTACGACGCCTATAAATGAAAATATACATACCAGCGATTTGGGGATACTTCTTATTATGGGGAATATTTTTCATAAATGAGCCGCGACGTGAGAAAACCAACAATGTGGTTGTGCGCCCTGCGCAGACTCAAATCAGCCTGGGCATCCGCCCAGTCTCATCAGACTCTCCGCTTGGCGCTCAAAGGATAGCTTAGAGTCTTCGCTGTCCGCATGAAGGTAGCTTAGACCCTTAGCTACCCTTTGAGCGCCAAGCGGAGAGTCTGATCAGACTGGGCGGATGCCCAGGCTGATCTGAGTCCTCGCCTGGCGCACAACCACATTGTTGGTTTTCTCGCGTCGCGGCTCAAATGCATAGTTTTATGTAGCAGCAAAATGTGAGTTTCTTCAACTTTGAAGGCAATTCATGAATAACTTTCAGGAGAAGCATCTCTGTCATTTTCGTTTATGCCTTCCCTCTAGGTGGGGGTCAACTCTTAATAGAGGAAAGAAAGATTTTTCTCCTAGATGAGTAAACTAGTAGACCCCTTTTTGAAAAGGCTTCAGTGTCCTCCAGGGAAGCAAGCAGCTAGTCACGAACTTGATGTTCTTCATTGTAAAAATGTACGGAAAACATGGGGGTGTATCCGCACACCTTATTATCCACAAGTCCATACATTTACTATACTTTATATTGCCGAACGAATTTGTATAAATCAACTACACTACACCATAACTGGGTAAAACAAATTATCCCATCATTACCTTTATTTGGAGGTCTTTAACTTGGTGGGTGTGTCGGTTGGTGGGTGGATGGATGGAATGCAGTTTAACATCCCCTCTCACAGTATTTCAGCCATACTGAGTCGATGGAAGGGCGATAAAGAAAGGCCTAGTGCAACTGACATCCCATTAAAGGTGTGAAGCAGCCTACGGAATTCCAATCCGCATCGCTAGCATTACAGGCCATCCACCGCTGGCTTGAAAGGCCAACGCTTAACCCACTGAGCTCCTGGAGTCTCTATAGCTTATACAAGGAGTACATTAATCAATTTAAGCCATTTACATGTATACATTTAATCATTATCCATTATCCATAACTCACAGGCTAACTTTAATTAAGGAAATGAAATTTTTGAGATTAGACTTTCTTTTCCCCTAAAGTATGGAGGGGGGATGGAGACAGAGGGGTGAAGCGCAGAGTGTGGGGAGGATTATTTTGTTGTTGTTGTTTGTGTTTTGTTTAAGAAAATATATATCATTTTTTTGTGTAGAAAATTTGGTATAAAGTGGAGTTTTCGGATATTATAAATTTATTCATATTTTATTCACTCAGAAATCCAACAAGTTTGATTTACTATCAATCATTTATCATTGAAATGGAAAAGCATTGACAAAGGAAATTTTATACTTTTATAACAGCTCATATGTACCATTAATATCCATTACGGTAATTTTCTGTAAACTTATATTCCTCGTAACTTCGAGAAATACCACTACTCCTAATACTACATATAATAATGAATGAAAGAAGAAAACAATCGACTTTCCTTGTCAATTCCGCTAAAAGTGGGGTTTGAAAACAAGGATGCAAAAATTCAAACCAACCTATTTTTATATTCCAGAACTAGGAATGAAAATTAAACTCCAAAAAATCTAATGTTTGCCTGCACTGTATTGGGTATTAAGGGTTATAACGGACAATATTCTCAAACACTTGTTTCTGGCCTGCCAAAAGATTAGCAGTTTATGCCTATTTGTCCAGGGCATAAGAAAATGTACATGACAGCATGTGCGAAGCTCAAAGACTAAGATCAGCCCGGAGATCTGCGCAGTCTGATCAGAATCCTCGATATTTACTTTAGAGATTTATCGGTATCGACAAATTCTTCAGGCGAACAGGGAAGCTTCTGATCAGACTGCGCGAATGCGCAGGCTGATCTGAATCCTCCATGTTCGCACATAAGCATCTTTTCCCTCAGTAGGGCCCAAATTTTTAAAGAATATTTACCTACATACTATTTTTCATTATATGGTTTACAAAGAATATAAAAATAATTACAACAAGTAGCTTGGCTTGAGAATACTTATTCTTCCTATTGTTGCGTATTGCTGCCATTCATTATTTGAAATTTAAAAATAAAATAATAACTTGAAAACTGCCATTTTCAAGGGCATCAAACTTTTTGTGACCTGGCAGTCTGTCTGAAGAGGTACGTGTTTTGCGCACCATCAAATTAGCCTTAAGATTATAGGTCCTCATAATCATAAAATCAGTTCCCTCATCGGCCTAAAATACTATTATAACCACAATCCATCCATCCATCCATCCATCCATCCATTCATCCACCTATCCTTCTATACGAAAGCATGCAGCTCCACACCGACGTGAAGGAAAACACCGTGACCTACATTTACTTCATGTCTTGGCGCGGCCCTGGGAGAGAACAATTAACCCCGCTTAGCTCTCCAACAAGACAAAGAGCCGCGATTTGCAGTGATTTGCACTGTTTTTATTAGTATTATTTTTTTCAAAGCTCATACAGATGCGGATGTATTTGTTTGAAAATGCTTTCAGTTCGTACTAAGCTTTATTACTCAACCTGGTAGCACCGAAAAATGTTTACCCTGTTGTGGCTCGTGTGGGACCTGAACGAAAGAAACAGCTTAGACAACTACTACTAGTATATAGTCCAAAGAATCTCAATAACTTAATCGTCAGAACACACAAAACTAGTCGTGTCAGGAAAAAGAGAGCCATTTGCCATGAATGTACAGTAACTGCACATCTTTACAGACCGGTACTAGTTCTTTTTTGCCGCTACTTGCATGCAGATTCCTCAAGATTCATAGAAGGGAAGAGACTGGTCAACCGACACAAAGGCTGATCTGAGGATTCACTGTTCTTAAATGAAATTATCATTCGATTCAAACGAAGAATAATTGAGCCGCGACGCGAGAAAACCAACAATGTGGTAGTGCGCCCAGCGCGGACTCAGATCAGCCTGGGCATTCGCCCAGTCTGATCAGAGTCTTCGCTGTTCGCATGGAGGTAGCTCAGTCCCTTAGCTACCCTTTAAGCACTTAGCGAAGAGTCTGACCAGACTGGATGGATGTTCAGGCTGATCTGAGTCTGCGCAGGGCGCACAACCACATTGTTGGTTTTCTCGTGTCGCGGCTCAATTATGTAAATATTGACAGTCATTTCAACTATCATTGGATAGTGATAATCAGTTACCCATGTAAAATTATGTATACTGACATATGCATAATTAACATTGAAAAGCTTTATGTAGAGATAAATCATTCACAAATACGTAACAATGCCAAAGTTTACGCCCACAACTGAAAGGTGAAAAGTTGTCTATGGTGATGAAATGTAACAAACACGGATCTTTCGAAAAGAAAATAGGGTAACAACTGTCCATTCCGTTAAAATATGGGCATACATTAAGGGGTATTCCCTGAAATTACAGCTCAAATAAGGCTGCATAAAGCGGTCACATGATTAATCCGAGCCTTCTCTGACCATTCACTTTATTACGTTGTGCGAAATAACTGTAAATAGAAAACTATCAGAAGTAGTTTTTGTTAGTCAAAGAAGGCTTAGCAACCAATAAGTGGTTTTTTTTTTTCGTTTTTTTTTTTTTTTTGTTTGTTTGTTTGTTTAGGTGCACATTTATAATATTTGTAACCAGGACAAGAGTTGCTAGTCACCATCAAAAGTACAATCGTTTGTTTTCCTGTAACACTATCACTTTCTATGTAGTATAATTGGGGGTGGTTGGGTGGTGCGATGGTGCTGGGTGTAACTTCCAGTACCGGGGCGTCCTACTGGTTTGGAGAATGGTAGGGCAAGGGCCTACTGTGCTCGCTGTAGGTGCGGGTGGGTGTTGTTTGGACATTTTTTCTCTCGTCTATCATTTCTCTCTTCTTTCTCCCTCTCTTTGGTAGATGGCCCGATATAGACTGAAATACTGTCTCAAAGGGCCGTTAAACCCGAAATAACCAACCAACTAATGTAGTATAATTGCTGATTGAAGTAAACACACATACTTAGTTCCAGGCCGTGCAGGCTTAGCTGTTGAATGTGCCAGACTGAAAAAGTTCGAACCATCTCTTTCTTCTAGTGTACTTTCTCTTGGAGACGGCTCGATGTAGACTGCACATATGCATAGTGCAGTACTGTCTGAAAGGGCCATTATACACCAAAACAACCAACAATGATGAATTTTGTGTTTGTGGTAATAGAGAGGACACCAATCACTTCTTTTTCGAATGTCCTAGATTTCATATACAAAGACAAGTGTTGATTAATAGACTTATCGGCATATGTAATTTGTCCTTAGATATTCTACTGTACGGGGACGTCAACATGAGTTTTCAACAAAATGTCGAGATATTTCACACAGTGCAGGATTATATAATTAGAACGAAACGCTTTTCTTAAATTATTATTTTTATATTTCAAGACTTTTTTATTAGTATCAAAGGTGTTCAGGACGTTGGTTGGTTGGTTGATTTGATGCTTAACGTCCACGGTAAACAACTAAGTGTTCAGGAAGTGCTATTCGGATATGCACTATCATGATTTTATACTTTTTTCATACTGATACCGTGTCATAAATTCTCTCTCTCTCACTCTCTCTCTGACATTTTTTGTCATTTGTATTACTCTCTCTTACGTTATTATAGTTTATACTGTATAACCATTATGAGCATTAGTTTAGTATACTTTCACAATATCTATGAACTTTGTACTGCATTTAAAGCTTACGTTATTTCAAAGTTAACTGTATGCAAAATTATTGACATACTTGTTTCTGGGAAACAGATTTTAAAAAAGTCACTGACTTTCTTCTGTATCCCATTCATTGTACTGTGTGTTATTTAATGTAATTCTATTTGTTGTACATGTACAGTATTGTGGAATAAATATTGTTTAAACCAAAACAACCAACTAGTTGTTGCTGTGTACGGATATTTAGGGTATATACCCAGCGGGCACACGACACAGAAATGACGTCATACTGACGCCATTTCTGCGTCGTGTGCCCGCTGGGTGTTAAATATTGTACGTGATTACCTGAAGTTCTATGTCTTCTATAACAAGAGGCTCACTACTATTATTATCATCCATTGTTATAATAATAAATATATCTCTTTTTTAAGGCAGTGACAGGACAAAGGCCCAATTATAAACGTCTTAAAAACAAGCACTGAAATGCCAGCATGATAATGCCATCTACAAAGACAATTCCTAAAGTTCACAAACACATAATTGTAACAATTTTGAATTTTCTATGCCCGCATTTGTTCCTACAGACAACTAAATTTGAGTCTTCCTTTTAAATCCAAAACAATCACTATTCAATCTTTTAAAAACTCTTTTTAAATCCTAGTGTTAACATGTATATAATGGTAAAATATTATCCATCTTTCTGTTTAGACAGTATATTCATCAATGGTTTAATTCCATCTAAGCCTGCGCACAGGAAAATGCGCAAAATGGCAAAAACTACTTCTCAACGCATCCACGCAGATACCCCTTTAAGGTCATCTGAATTTCAACAAGACGCAAGAATTTATGCAGACGCAAAAAGGAAGACTGTTCAGACCGACAGGCGTATGCGGGTCTGCAACCTGGATGTCCGTGTATGACAAACGGCTCTTTTTCCAAACCAAGGTTAATATATTAGCATTCATTCTATTGGTAATTTAACCCTTATTGGGCGTAGTGCCATGCATTTTTACGACATATTTGCATTATTATCTGTCCTTAGTAGCTCTTTTGGCCAAAACAAGCCCCAGAATTAAATAGAAAAATCAAGCCCAACATTACTAAATAGAAATAATTGCGGTCTACGTCTTAAAAAAATCATTCAAGATTGACATTCAAGTACGCCACTATTTACTAACAATTTGAATGAAATCCATATAGGAATTTTGTGCTTGTAATGATTTACTCTTATGTTAATAGCGAATGATTTTATTCATTATTTGCATTAAGTATAAGTTGTCGTAATATAAACCATGTAATTCGAGAGAAAATACGAGTATTATCACTTAACGCGCCCAAAACTGAAAACGGTTAAGTAAAAATGAGCCGCCGCATCTGGATCTACGCTAATTACCCGCTAGTCTTTGAATTCTGAGTGATAAAACCGGGACGAGATATATTTTCTTATTTTTTGCAGTCGTAAGTTTTGCCATCTGCTTTTTTGCGCTTAAGTTATCTCGATCTAGTTCCAGTTAAGGTCAGGTTTTCATAAAAGTGCTCCATGAAACATCTTGCTTAAGGCAGTCATATTGAGTGACAACAGTTGGTTGGTTGGTTGGTTTGGGTTTAACGACTCTTTGAGACGGTATTCTTGTCTATATCTAGCCGTCTCCCAGAGAGAGGGAAAAAGACAAGACATATGATAAGGGAGAGAAAAATGTCCAAACAACCCGCACCCGCACCTACTGTAAGCACAGTAAGCCCTTGCCCTACTATTATCCGAAGCAGTAGGACGCTCCGGCAATGGAAGTTACCCATCACCATCACCCGACCACGACCACCCCCGAGTGGCAACAGCAAGGAGAATAGTCAGTTAGCCAGCGCTCATCCGACTGCGCTACAAAGGCACCTAAACAACAGCAACAAAACAAAACGTCAACTGAAATGACAGTGAAAAGTGTCAGTAGAAAACATGAAATTGAGAAGCCACAGCAAAGAGTCACAATAAACCTACCAAATAATTCTCAGAAAGACAATACAAAGTGCCGCATGGAAACATGAAAGAAATATATGAAATTAATCACAGAAACAAATAAACTGTGTCACAGTAACAAAACATGGAACAGAAGCCAAAGAAAGACATTGAAAAGTGTCACACTAACCATTATGAAAGGAGACAATGATGCAGTAAAAGGTATCACAGGAAGAGCACAGAAAGACAGTGAAAACAAGCCACATGAATTCAGTAAAGAGGGTTGTAGGAAAAACATTTGAAAAACACCGTAGATAAACAGAGAAGGGATTCTCATAAAAGAAGCATAAACAGATAGTATAGATTTCACAGTAAAACATATGAAAGAAGCCACAGAAAGACAGTGGAAAGTTTCACAATCACAACTTATCGAAGCAGCCACATAAAAGACGTAAAGTGTCACGGTTTAACACAGCGAAAAGGCTGAGCCAAGTGTCATTATACGACAAAAGCCATAGAAAAAATGGAATGTCGGAGTAAAAGACAGTAAAAAGTGTCAAGTAAAATGTACTAAAGAAATCAGAGAAAAGATAGTAAAATGTGCCACTTTAAATACAAATTAAAGAAGCCAAAGAAAACAAAAGCGGAAAGTGACAACAATTACATATGACAGATGCCGCAGTGAAAAACTGTCTCAGAAGTAATAAGAAAATCAGCGAAAAGTGACATAGCAAAAACACACCAAAGAAGCAATAAAAGACAGCAAAGGCGCCGAAGAAATAACCAACGAAAAGAAGACAATGTAAAATGTCACAAAGTAAAACATATGAAATAAGCCACAGAAATAATGCGAAAGTTTCACACTTCACCTATGGAAGAAGCTGTATAAAAGACAGGAAAAGGTGCCACAGTAAACATACATAGCAAAAGTAAATAAAAGTAGACGAGGAAAGGACACAAAATAGTGTCACAGTAAACACATACAATGGCCGCAACAAGGCATGGAAAATGCCCAAGTAAAACCTACGAAAGAAGCCGAAAAATAGGAGAAAAAGACGAAGCAAATATGAACACATCTACGACAAAGGCTTAAGAAAAGCGAGTAAAAAGAGACACTATAATAATATACCCTGAAAGACGACGAAAAGGCAGTGAACCATGCGTCACAGGAAGACAGTGGAAAATGCCGCAGGATTGAACATTGAAATAAGCTAGAGAAAAATGTGAAAAGTGCCTCAACATGAATGAAGTTAAAGAAATGACAAAGAGCAACCAGTGTCATATGAAACATATGAAAGAAAACACATAATAGACATCGATACTGCCATCATAATGACAGTGAATAGTGTCACAGTATAACATGACGGAAACCACAGAAAGACAGTGATAAGCACAAACACAATAAATAAGAACCCACATCAAAGACAGTGAAAAGTGTCGTTGTAAACCGATCGATGGATCTAAAAGCAAACATGTATATCGGGATTAAATTCTGGGGTGAAACAAAATGAACGCTCAAAAGCAAGAACAACACTGAAACACTGCAACAGTTGAACTCCGATGGACCTGACCAAAGATCGATCTCAACATCACGTCTCAACAAACTCTCCAACAAACCTACTAGAAAGTTTTCAGGCCCGAGCCGTCATTAAGTCTAAGGCCCGATCCGCTGGCGGTACAATTAAACAGGGAAGCAGTATTGCCATCAGTGATTGGGTTGAGCACTAAGCATGCAGTCTGTCGGATGACATTTATGTCGTATCTTGTTCTTTCATAGCAAGAGACTATTTTCTTAAATCGATCAGAAAAATCACGAAAACCAACATTTTTTTTTTTCAATTTATGTACTAAGTCGTCATTATATTTAAGTTTTTACAGGCCTTTGTATTCCTGTATTAATTTTAGAAACCAAGTATTACATGTAGTATCGTGGATAAAAGTTTGAAAAAGCCTAACGAAAACAGCGAAACTTTAGAAGCCTAACATAGACAGTGGAAAGAGCCTAAGTATAATCGTTTGACGGGAAAGACAGTAAAAAGCAAGAGTAAAAGAACATCAAAGAAACCGCACAAAAAAAAAAAACGGTGAAAAGTGTCACAGTTAGAAGCAACAGAAAAGAAAGCGTAAAGTGCAACAGTAATCTACATGTACATATGATAGAAGCCTTAGAAATACAATACATGTTGTTAAAACATACCGAAGAATCAGCAGAAAAAAGTAAAAAGAGCAAAGATATGATGAAAGTCACAGAAATGACAGCGAAAAAGTGCAATAGTAAAGACAAAAGCCACACAAAAGACGGTGAAAACTGTCATTGCACAACATACATGTATAAAAGAGCCACAGAAAAAACACCTAAAAGTGAAACAGTTAAGACACATTGAAAAGTGTCACAATAAGAACATATAACAAAAGCAAGAGGAATTAGAATGCATGATGACACGCTTAAACAGATGAAAGAAGCAACAGAAAAGGCATTAAAAAGTGCCACAGAAAAATTATACATACATACATATAGAGGAAGCCACAGAAAAGACAATAAAAAGTATCTGTGAGAACAAACCAAAGAAGGTATAAAAAAGGAAGTGAAAAGAGTAACAGCAAAGACGTATCACGGTAGCTACAACAACAAAGAGTGGCTACTGCACAGTAAAGCATATGAAGAAAGCCACAGAAAACAGTGAATAATATCACAGCAAAATATATAACAGAAGCCGCAATAAAGAAAGTGGAAAGTGCCACAATAAAACCATACGAAAGAAGCCATAGAAAGACCGTGAAAAGTACCACAATAAAAGCATCTGAAATCAGTTACAGAAAAGAAAGTAAATGTGCCAGAGTCCATATGGAAAAGTCACAATAAAACATACGAAAGAAGCCACAGAAAAGGCAGCAAAGAGTGCAAGAGTAAAGTATATAAAAGCCACAAAAACTACAGTGAAAAGTGCCAAAGTAAAATCATATAACAGAAGCCACATAATTACAGGGGAAAGCATATGAAATAAGTTACAGAAAAAAAAATGAAAAAGCCAGAGTAAAAACTTCTGAAAGAAGCCACAGAAAAGAAAAGAGAAAATGCCAAAGTAAATATGAAAGAAAAGGAAGAGAATACTGTCAGAGAAAAAAAATACCATATGAGAGAAGCCTAAAAGCACTAAAAAGTACCAAGAAGAAGAGTTTAAAAGAAATCAAAGGAAAAACATTGAAATGTCTCACATTAACATATGCCACAAACCTCAGAAAAGACAGTGAAAAGTGTCATAGCAAAACATGTGAAAGAAGCTTAAGAGAACAGTTAAAACTGTCACAGTAAGAACATACGAAATAACCTACAGAGAAGACCGCGAAGAGTGTTTGAGAGTAAAGACACATGAAAGGATTCACAGAAAAGACAGTGAAAAATGTTACAGTAAAACGTATGAAAGAAAAGAAAAGGCAGCTAAAAGTGTCATAGTAAACACATACATGTATGAAAGAAGCTTAATACAGTGAAAATAGTTCTAGTAAAAACACATGAAAGAGGCCATGGAAAAAACACAGAATAGTGTCACATACAGTAAAACATTTTGAAAGAAGACACACGAAAAGATAGTGAAAATGTGTCACAGTGAAAAACGTATGAAAGAAGCCAAAACAATATGAAAGAAATTACAAAAATCAAAGACAGTGAAAAGTGCCACAGTGAAAACGTATGAAAGACGAAAGAAAAAGACAGTGAAATTTGTCATAGTAAATGCATTTGGAAGTGACATAGGAAGACAGTGAAAAGAGTCATAATTAATACATAAGACAGTGAAAGAAGCATTTATTATAAGACAGTGAAAAAAGCATTTATTAAACCATATGAAACGAGTCACAAGTAGGACATGTGGAATATTTCACAAAATATAATGAACAGTGCCGTCGTAAAACGTCGGAACAGACAAGAGAGATTTAAATGAGAAACAAAACCCTTCATGTTATCATACATATAAAATTTCAGCGAGATTTCGAATTCCCTACCGCATTTCCTATCAATAAATCTCAACGTAACAGAATATCTGACCTTTGTTGCGTATCCATAACTTTTATTGACACTTCATTTTAACATTTTTATCTTGTCATCATGTCTAAGAAATAATCTAAAATGTTTATTCAATCTTAACCCTTACAGAGGTAAATAAACAATTAGCTAGTGCTACATGAAACAGTGTCTCATCACGTGCGCGATCAGCGAAGACCGAGATCAACCTGCGTAGTCGCGCAGGCTGATCAGAGTCTTAGCTTTTCGCTATACGATTTCCTCAAGATCCGTAGATTGCTGATGCGAAAGGGGACGACTCTGATGAAACTGTGCGAGTGAGCAGGCTGATTTGTGTCTTGGTGGTTCGCACGCGCGGTATGGTACCTTTTTCACGCAACGTCACGCCTAGCCCAATTAATATCAATCACTACCTTCAAAATAACACCGTTTTGAGTCTTATCTGTGTTACTTGTCGAAAGACCTTATTTAAATGTCAGAGATATTTTTAAAGAATTCAAATGACCTGCCACTCAAATGAAAGTAAGGTTAAATAGTTATGTATTTGTTTAATTGTTAATTAACGGTATGAAACGTTCAACTGTTTAAAAATCTATGAACCGATGACTTATCTTAGTTGAAAATCGGTCACGTACTATCGCCCGACGTGACGGCAGAATAACAATAATATGCATATGCGGACTTCGGTCAGTCTTTGTGGCCATGAAAAAATACTTTACACCCCCCCCCTTCTCTCTCTCTCTCTCTCTCTCTCTCCTCACCCACTCACCCCAACACACACACACACACACACACACACACACACACACACACACAATTTATTACTGATTCTTCTGGGGTAATTTCAGTCATTGTCATTGTAGTGTTTCTATTAGTCTTTGATTTTTTCTTTGTACACTGACTAGCCTCGTGGCCATCTTCTGAGATGGAGCTGACCGCTTCCCTTTTCGCTTGTCTTGCTTTGCTTTGTGTTCCGTCTTTATTATTTTTTTCCTTTACGGCAGCATGTGGTTGGCAATTGTGTAGGTTTCTGATCGTTGTCTCACCTCTTTATTCTTTTATTTGTAGTCACACACACACACACACACACACACATACACACACACACACAAAAAAAAAAAATCTGCAGATCCTGGTGTAACACCGCCGAGAGTCGCAAACAGCGTAGATCCTAATGAGGCGGCTCTTAATGAGCCGCCTCATTCAGATATACCCTGTTTGTTGTCTAGTCTACGAAACATTTATTGAATTTCTGCAGACGTTAATTTTGTCGTCTGCTTTTTGGCGCTTAAAGGGTTTAAAAATTACACTTATTAGATAGAGCGGACGCGAAAGCTGACCAGGGTCTTCATTAGCCTCACGCCCCTATCCTAGACTACCTGGAAAAACAGCAATGTGGCATGTCGCAGCTGATTTTTCGCCGCACTTGCTGCCCGCCTCACAACCGTTCGTGAATTGCGAACTAGACTGCTTGAAACCTTGCAGTTTGCTGGAAAAAAGATCACTGTCTTTTCTGCCCAGAGGCTTCCTAGCTTATCGCATGTGCATGCGCACATGCAACGTGCAAGCTGATCTAAGCATGCGCAGTTAGCAATTGGCTACATATTTTCTTCCACCTCGACCCACATTTGAATCATTTTGCTCCTTGTTATATTCGTTAGCTTATCATTAAATTTTGTGCCAAGCCCAAATGGCTCTCAAAGCTCACAAATTCCATTTAAACTGCTCAACTGATGAACGGCAAATCTAAGAATGAAAAAAAAAAGAAAGAATTGAGAAAAAAAATCCCGCGAACCGGATTCGAACCAGTGACCTAAGGATGACAGTCATTTATACCACTACAGTCCTCCGCTCTACCAACTGAGCTATCGCGGGAAGATAACAAACGTGCGATAAACAATGTATATAATCAATATACTATTTTAAGCTATTTTTACACCGTCTCACGAGCGATTGCATACAGGTGTATTTCCAATCGTAACACTTCGGCCAATTCCGTATCCTGAATTAAACCTCTGTGAGTGTAGTAATAACCCAGAAATGGGGGTGTAAAATGTCTCTATACGACGAAGGACTACGTTCGAAATGCGCTTGTAAATAGTGTATGTAATCCCGATAATTGTCGAAGTTTTACGCTGAACAAACAAAGAACTTTGTTAATATTGAAAGGAAAACTGACTGAAAATATCGGTAATTTACGACATTACAGTACTGACTGCCATCAAAAATGAGAAACATTCGGTTGATGTGCCACTTTATGGTCGACGACGCGTTTTACCGTTGGTGACTAGTTACCGGTGCAATTATGGGCTGGACGTAGGAAAAAATAATAACAGAAAAAAGGGAATGACTTTCAACATGCATTTTTAACCGATATAAATAGTTCTGAAATAAAGTTCATATAATGCATCCTAGAGGCTAAACTTTGCAACAAAGGTTTTATTTGTCATCAAAAATAAATAAATACATAAAAATAAAAAATAAATAAATACATAAAAATAAATAGAATGTAAGCCATTATTGCAAATCTATATTTGATTTGATAGTGAATTTTTATAGTTAATTCTTAAAGAAAATAATAATTGTGAATAAATAAATAAATTATAATAAAATAAATATTGTCAAGCTGATCAAACTACTGAACAAGAGGTAAAAATTAGTATGGAAAAATCTATGATTTTTTTTTCAAATATTAAATATTAGCAAATCTGGTACATACTTTATCTAGTGACATAAACTGCAGTTTCAAACTCTCACAGCATTGTAACAGGCTATTCAAAGGGACACTCAAAGCTCAATGATACTTTGATACTTAATTTTATAAGGTAACACTATTCTCTCAAAGATATAGATGCCCCAGATGTGTTCAAAACATATGGCATGTCTGCTGACATCAGAATCCAAAAATGTGATCAACATTTTTCAGAGGTAAAATTCAAAGTGTAAGCAGAACTCCCATTTTGTATTTGTTTCAAGATTTTCCAAATATATTAGTACTGTTTTTCTGTGACAGCTGATAAATAAGATAAAAGGCATTTAAATAGAACAATATTCTGACAAATAAATCATTAGTAACATATGAGATGGAAAGAAAGAAAAAAAAATAAAGTATTGTTTTGATGAAAGAAAATACTGCCTTTCAGGTACTGGAGTTTGCTCATTAATCATTACTATACAACTGTCAGCTTTATACATTCTATAAAATGAATAGATTAGTATGTGGAAACCAAATAATTAAAACTCTGATCAGCCTGCATGTACATTCAAACTGTTCCAAGATTTTGATTATTTGCTTATGCCATAAGGTGTGTAAAACATGCATTTTTACAACTGAAATTTGTATAAAAAATAGGAGTGCATAAGGTACATGTATTACTTTGCCCAAGACATTCAAAAGTCTTCACTGAAGAATATTTTCAAAGAGCCATTCTTTTGTCTGAAACAGTCAACACTTCATTAAAAAGAGTTTCAGCAGTGAAAGTTTTAGTCCATTTTGAATAAAAGAACATAATGCAAATGTAAAAGCAGTTCCCTGTGATCCCTCTACATAAGTTTAAAAAAAGATTCAGCTTAATAGGCAGAAGAACAGAGCAGAGTCTTGCTGTGATATTGTCCTTTTTTTTTTGTCTTCCATTAGAGTTTTAAATCATAATGAAAAGCATCCAGTCTTTTTTATTTTTTAAGAATTTGTAACACAGGTTTCCTTAAGATAAAGGCTGCAAATAGTACTACAGTCTCCTAATATATTCTGAATGTAATTGTGCTGGTAGATTATGGATATGATACAAAATGCTGCAGATTGGGTAAAGTCTGTTATGGATTGCTAAACTGGCTCAACATATAACACATATTCACATTTAGGCCTTTGCAACTTCCATGCAACTGTCCTATCCCTCCATTCTATTTTCCACCCATAATAGAATCCAGCAATATTTTTCATTTAGAAAACTACAATAATGTCAGAAATGTACAGACAAAATCTGTTCTGTCCCTCTCTGTGAGCAGAGCTCCAGACAAGGTAGGATTTTGATGATATTCCTTTGATAATGCTGAGATAATTTAAGATATTAATTATAAACATACATTGTTGTCTCTTATTAAAACTGTCCTACTGAGGTGTTTCTAAAGAGGGACCACAACATGTGTTGGTATGGTACAATACCAAAAAAAATCCCAAGAATTATTTTCAAAGCCCATTCTCATCTGTCTTCATTCCTACAAACTCCTAAAATAGAATGCCTTTCTTGCTTTAGTGACTCCTGTTGAAGACAGTAGCCACTGAACAAAAAAAGGAGTTGATGCTCTATTTTAGGAGTTTATAAAATATCAGAAATTCTTAACAAAATTACATTGCAGAACTCCTACTTCATAATTCATAATGCCATAGGCTTTGAACTGCAATTTGTGAGATATCATGAGGTAATAACTAGGATCTGACCAAATCAAGCAACACTTTCAAAAAAATTCCTCCATGTCAAGTAAACCTGTATGAAACCGTAAACTGATGATTTTATGCAAGACATACCATAGTGTGCGTAAGTATTGGGACACCTAAAATAGTTTAGGTGTCCCAAAATTTAGGCCCATTACGATTACCATAACAATATGCCTGCTTGTTCAGTAATTTCTTAAAAGACATCCAGTTTCATATTTCAAGAAATCCATGTACTACACAAAAACTGCATATTGAAGTAAAAGATAAGTGAGATTCGAAATCTTATGAAAATCTGCTCTCAGAGGAGCAAAAATGATTTTGATAAAACCACTGGATATTCTTCTCACTAGTTCTCAGGAAAATTTAATGACAGTAGTGTGTGTAGGTCCAGTTACTTGGGGTCATTAATTGTCATAGTGCCCTTTTGTACTTGTACTTTATAAAGTATATGAAATGATTAAGCAATATATACTGGCTGATTTGTAAGTGTCACTTGGGCCACTTGTTTGATGCTGAAACAGCCATCAGTTATCAGGCAAAAAGGCCCCATAAGCCCCCCCTCTAAGCAAAACACTGGTCAAATTACTATTTAAAGCACCAATACAGCCACAGATCTTTTGTTCACAACTGTGAAAGAAAGACATAGATTTGTGACATCCTTTTCTGTTCAAACACAGACCCAGCATGGATGAGATTATAATATGTGATTGAGAAATATATCATATAGTTTCAAGATCCAACTGATCTATCATCATGTGAGATTTTGTCTCTTTGTATGGGATATAGGGCTGTGCAAGAGTTTAATTCCATATATCATAGATACATTTTAAACATATTTTATCAAAGCAATACATTTTTTTACACATAATCAACCTTGAAGTGTCCTAGTATTTGGGGTAAGTATAGCAGAATTTACAGGAGAAATTTGTTTTAGCATAATACTGACCAACATTTTGGGTGTTATACATTGAGTATGTGGCTGGTCAGTTTGATGACTGGGGTTTCTTTAGGGTGGTTATGGTGTCCAAACATTTTGGGTTATATAGTGGAAATGGTGAGAGTTTGTAATGTCGAAACACATATATGCTATATATGATACATAAGGTTCCATATAAGTTGAAAGCTGGGTATTCCATGCAGTGGCTGGAATAATTATGGCAAAGAAAGAATTTACTCCAGAATTTCAGTGTTGCTATTTCTGTAAGTCCCCATGGGTGCTTTTATCTTACTTTAATTTTGATTTCTGTGTGTCTGAGATATTACACTTATATGAGCTAGGAACCTGCCAGACAACCCAAACAACTAAGTGTCTGATGAACCACAGTAGAATCAAGGATGATTAGTTAACTGCAAACCATTTAACCTCCCCATACACACACCCTAGTATTTCATTGCAGATAGTTCCAATGCAGCACTTCTGTGTTTGTACTTCTTGGTTGTTTGTTGCTATGTCTGTTATGGATATATGTTTGTGATGTTAATACTAGCCCTGAGACCACGTACATGGGAAATGGCCATTTACCTGGTTGTCGCTGGTGATGTATTTGGTGGTTTCTTATTTTGTGTTATCTTTTCCCATATGATGTCTTGGGTGGATTCTGGGATTGAATTGTGTCAGTTCCTGAGAATTTTCCCTACTTCCTTAAAATATGTCAAAGGAAGAAAATTGTGTCTTGAGTGGTTATACTAGTGTCCAAATCTTTATATTTAAATGGTTATGGTGATTCCAATACATGGGGCAAAAGTATCAAATGGACAATGGGACAGGAGACAGGATCATTAAGATCTGTTGTGTTTGGAGTTTCCAAGGGCTGAGGCTACATGTGGTAATAATGTTTTGGATAATTTGTAGTTTACTGTTTCATTACATTGGGTAGATGTGGTAATGGAGTACTTGTTATAGTGATAACTAGACTATGATATTAAGGTGTCCTTTTCCTTGTGTTAAGTGTGGTAAATAGGGCTCAAGATAGTGGGAGGAAATTTTGGGATGGTGATTACCTTAAATAGGGCTCAAATTAGGTTGAAAATATTGTGGGTTGTACATAGTGGTATGTGGAAAGCATGGTATAATTACAATATGGTCTGAAAAACAATGAAGGTTCACATCTTGTCTGTATATTATATCTGTGTAGTCTGATCAGAGTCTTGACTGTTTGTTATACAGGTTCCACAAGGAAGACTAATCAGACTGCATAATGCAGCTGCTCAGGCTGTTCAAAGTCTAACCTGTTGCACATGCTGTAAAAGTCTGTTCCTAGTGGCAAAAGGAAAATAAATACACGGAAGATGAGACACTCCAACATATCTGAACTGATAGCTATGGTAATCCAATAGGCAAATAAAAACTAAACAAAAGTCCTAAATTCTAAAAAATGGAGCCCCACAATACAGCAAAATTGCATGAATATTTACAACAGGAACTTGAACTGAATTAACTTCTTACAGAGTAGTTTCAGCTACCTGTACCACAAAGTGTATCACAAGGCATTACATAAACAAAAAGCAATTTAACTAACAACGAATTAAAGGTGACATGACGGGAAATGAGCCATTACATACTTGGTTGCTACGTTATTACCTAATATTTACATTATCAGTGTAGAGCTCTCTGTTAACCCAATTAAGTGATGCGGGCGTCAATGTTGTTTAAAAGTCAATAATTACATTGTATCACGCGCTTCAGAGTGACAGCTCATCTCACTAACTAGCACGTGAAATCTACAACATTCAATGTACTTGAATGGCTAGTAAACATTGAGTGACAGCTCGCTACGCCTACTTGCACGCGAAATCTACAGCAGGAGGTGGAATTTACTGGTAGGCAGTGACAATGCGGCTGTTCCAAATTATTGCTAAATTCGGCCGGTAATGTTTTTTTAAACAATCTTTATTTTATGTATTTCTTAATTTTGTTTATCTTTTTATTGATCAAAAGCATCGTTTAATAATATAAATATAAGGAATGAATGTTATTTTTTTAACGTTTACTGAAGTATAAACTACATCGGGTCACGAGCAAAGTTTACGTAAACCCCTTCGGGGTTCACATACTTTGCTCGTGACCCGATGTAGTTTATACTTCAGTAAACGTTAAAAAAGGGGTTCACTTACTTTGCTCGTGACCCGATGTAGTTTATACTTCAGTAAACGTTAAAAAAATAACATTCATTCCTTTATTAAACTCAAGAAAAAAAATTCGCCTGCTAGTGACTTATCGTGCAGCCTCCTCTAATTTGTTTGACCCGTATACTACGTAAAACAGACCCCGATATTACGCTTAATGCCGTCAAAAATGCCGATCTGACGTTATCAACAAAAGCACATTGACAGGCACCATTTTTTGATCATGTGACCGAAAGTAGTTCCCGTAATGGCTGGTATATGTTCCGTATTATCTCCGAGTCTATATCGAAGATATCGGCGAGGATGTCCGATTGGTGTATTTCGTAAACTCTCGTTTATTTCCGTGGCGGTTTGCTATGCATAACCTTTCAAAGCTGTGCTATGCATAACCATTTCATTCCATCACCCAGATCAAATTTCTTCAAACGAGCAGCTTATTAGGGTCTGCACAGTATGCATTTCGCTACATTTTTATACATTTTTTCGAATAGTAAAATGAATAATACAGTCAACTCTCGATATCTCAAAGTCGACGTTCATTTTAAACTACTGATATCTCAAAGTTAATTTTCTGGTCCCAGAAACTTTACTTTGAGATACCAGTAGTTTCATATAAAGTTGAAATGTAAGGAAAAACGGAAATGTTTCCAGACTATATTTTTCTACATAAGAGGGTTCTTTAAGAAAACAGGAAATGAGTGAGTGGACTCGGGTTTAACGTCATTTGGAGTGAAGGGACCCCGGTTTAAAGTCTCATCCGAAAGACTGGAGAAGCGGGGAATCGATCTTGCGACCCTTCGAGAAAACAGTGTTTGAGATAACGAGGGTCAACTGTAGTGCTATAACTAGTTCAGGTGTAAAAATAGTTAGAGTAATTATAATCTTTTGCACTGCAAACGCTTCCCACATTTTTTATGTCAAAAATGCGTACAATACGTTTGGAAATACATCTCGTTAACTAACGATATCGTTAGTTAATATTTTGAACTACTGTGCCTAATTCGTCTCAGTCCAAACAAGTAAAAATTATGCCATGGTTTGTCCGTCTGTGCGAGGTGATAACTCGCGATCTCGTTCAGACCCCAGTAATGACTATAAGCAAGTTGAAAAAAAAATCTATCATTTTATGTTCTATTCTAATACAAGAAACAGCCATCACTGGATTCAGCTATCAGAAGATGTAAAGTTAGTATGATTGACATTGTTAGTAAACTTGTGCATTTTTTTCACATTAGCATTTAATAAACTGATGTCAGTCTAGAGCCTCGTTTGTCCGCCCGTACGAGGAGATACTCCTCGAGCTTTAGCGAGTGGATTATCTCCCGTACAGGCGGACAAATCTTGGTACAACTATTAAAAAAAAAAACATCAGTTTTACTATTTTATAGCACCCTTGTACATTACGTAAGTTTGTATTTTCTGGCAAGGGTGGTACCATGCGGCGCATGACGTCAAAATGACGTCGTATTGACGTCGATGTGACGTTATTACGTTACATCGACTTCAGTACTACGTCATTTCAACGTTATGTGCCTGCTGGGTATAAGCCCAAATAGCAACTGGGCAAGCAGCAGTTATAAATAAAAACCGAGCAAACTTATTGTAAATTATATAAAAATATATGAGGTTCGTATAAATAAGTGAAAAACCAGTGTACCTGAAGCACATTTTAAGTGTGATACAATCTATTATATGAATTACATTAAAACAGTTGTGAGCGTGAGTGAAATATAAATCACTCTTTCTTTCGCTATATCTGCTTGAAGATCATAAATTAAATGCTAAAATATTTTGATAAATAATGCCTTTTTATCTTAAAGCGAAAAGGTGAATCACATTTTTTTCAGGTGATCATTTTTGGACTGAACTGATTGAACCCTAATATAAACTTATTGTACTAATGCGCTAATTAATAATAATACCAAGAACACGCTGGTCTGGCATTCAACACAGCCAACGAAGCCAACGTTACGGAACCTGCTTTTTCTGCTCATCAGTATAAGTTTGTTTCAGAAGTATTGTCTCACGGACCATCCGACCTCCTACTCCTGAAACAGGAATCAAAAGTTTACCTGTATTGATATGCATATTCAAGAAATACTTGGAAACAATTTTTGGGCTACAACGACCAGACAACGAATTGGTGAAAAAACTTATTCAAGCACTGCATTTATACTAGACGGAATTTCTTCGAAAATCTGGTCTGACTAAGAGGTCTAACAAACTGCTGGGTCCGTAAGAAGTAGTTTAAAATTAATATAAGAAGTATGCGAAAACAATCGAGTTTTATAGTACGTTGCCTTCGTTGGCTGTGTTGAATGCCAGACCAGCGTGAAGAATACTAAGCATATTCCTGTCCTTGCTTTTGATTACAATACACAATACATGTAGTATCAGTAGACGACTTTCCACCTTAAAATTTAAAAAACGCAAATACTTTCTGGCAAATGCAATAATAAAACAAGGCCAAAAGCCCAGATTGTCTGAATCAACATTGAATCAATGTTCATGCAATGTAGTGTGCCAAGTAGGTTAATACATCAAGTCACACCGAATCAGCTACTGTAAATTCATTGCCGGAAGATTAACACCCAAATTAAAATTCTATCAAACCTGAAAGTTATTTGAGCCGCGACACGAGAAAACCAACAAAGTGATTGTGCGCCCAGTGTAGACTCAGATCAGCCTGGGCATCCGTTCAGTCAGATTAGACTGTTCGTTGTGAGCGTAAAGGCTAGCTAAGGGTCTAAGCTTCTTCCATGCGGACAGCGAAAACTCTGATCAGACTGGGCGGATGCCCAGGCTGATCTGAGTCTGCGCTGGGCGCACAACCACATTGTTGGTTTTCTCGCGTCGCGGCTCATTTTTGTTCTCGACCATGCTTCATATCATGAACATTCTTTTACGGTACGGAGTGGACACGACTTATGAGACATACAGACAGGCAAACTGACGGTAGTACCAGAAACAGAACATCTTCCAACGAACATGGTTGGTTGGTTGTTTTGGGGGTTTAAGGCGCTTTTAGATAGTATTTCAATCTATGGCAAGCCGTCTCCCACACAGAGGGAGAAAGAAAGGAGCCGCGATGGGGAAAGAAAAAATATCCAAACAACCCTCAGCCGCTACTGCTGCAAAGGTCCTTGCCCTACTATTATCCAAATTAGTTTGGCGCCCCGGCACTGGAAAATAAACCTAGCGCAATCGCCCGATCCGTCCATCCCTCTTTTGGGACAGAATGACAAACTAGTCACGGGTATGTGAGCCAAAACATTTGTATATATACTGAACACTCTGAACAGTCACTCTTTATTTATAAATAAAGAGTGACTGTTCAGAGTGTATAATGTTTCTTATCCCTACACGGATTCTCTTCATGATATATACTGAACGTCAAAAGAAACGCATACAATGTATACGCCCAACTTATTTGAAGGTATAGGTATATACTCTTATTTAGACATTTTGAGTTTCTTTGTTTATGATATTCCGACAGAGTGAGCACCTTAACGCATCGATATTCCATAAACTTTAGAGACCAGAACGCTTGTTTTTGTGATGGGGTTAAACTTAAAGTCACCATACTTTCAGAAGCTGAATTTTAATTTCCTTATAATGCTCAGCTGATTATTTTCTCCAGACATAATGTCCGCGGCATGGGTAAGAAACAGCGAAAAAATCAAAGCAGTTGAGCCTTGCGTTTTAGAGAAACAATCAGGTGAAAGTTGGCAGTAGAAACAGTAACACTGGCTTACCATTGGATTTCCATAGACCTTTTAACACCCTGTATTTCTTGAAAAGAACAGAAACCATTTATACGAAGAGGTTAAATGAATTAACAAGAGTAAAATAAAAAGGTTTGCAAAGAAATTTTTCGCAGCACTGCAGAACTTTTGATGTTATTGGACTTCCCATTTTGCTATTTGTTTAATTGCAAGGGTGATAATTTGACAAGTGCTCAACTTCAAACTACTGTCATACCCCTAAGAAGAATACCATGGTAATAAAACCGACGTTTTATTCATAACCACACATAAAAGTCGTGTTTTGGAAACAATTTGTTATGCCGCCAAAGGAAAGACAACTCTTACAACAACTTTAAATGTTTCATGATAAATTGAGATAACTCTTTAATCCAAGTTTCATTTTGCAAGAAGATAACTTTATATTGTTGGCAGACGTCAGTAGTGTTTTCTGCTATATATGATTTAAAACCATCAATCAGTTGACAGAAAAAAAACTGAACCTAAACTTGTATGCGTTTCTTTTGGCGTTCAGTATACATGTAATTCACTGTAAGTTAGCTTATACAGTTTTTATTTCATGATTTAACTTGCGTTGTAAGTGTACGAAGCTATTGTATCAAGACATCATTTTTAACCCTGAACATCTGCCTAGCAAGAAAATCACAAGTCCATAAACCACATATTAAATTAGGCTGCAACTCATAAAAGAATATCTTAGGGTATAGAGAAGAAGAGGAGACACACAAGACTATGTTTATTTATGCACCGTCTGATAACCGTTTTCTGTTTTCGGGCTAACACCGTAATCTGAAAATCTATTTGTGACATAGCAAAGAATTTGAATGAGGCTATGTATAAGGGACCCCGTTTTCACACATGGCATGAAGCACAGCCTCTCGTGACGTCAGTCAGTTTTATAAACATCATGGCTGCTTAAAAGCTTGCTTTGTTCTCTGTCCACGGATGATTAGACATATTTAAGAGTCGTATAAATCAATGAAATGAACACGGATACAGAAGAAGAAATTCATTTTATAAAATCTAATGTGATTTTTATCAAAAATAACTGCCACGACAGTATAATGATAATTTATAAAATACTCTACTTTGGGCAAACAGCCAGTTGGAACAAAATGTACTCTACTAAAAATCACATAAAAGTTAAAGTCTCCTTAGTCCTATCAAAGGTAAAAATCGTCAAAATACAAATCATTATGAAACCTGTACAGCCTTCAGAACTGATGAAAATATGTCAGTTGATGTGCTTTTTTGTAGCATATAACTGGCAAAAAAGAAGGAACAAGGTATTTTGAAAAATGATAAGTCTCTCCATAAAAATACGGGTTTTGTCTCTGGTTCCCCGTTAAGCAATGCAATAATGCAACAGCGGCACAATCAATGGAATCTTTGCCTAACTGTTTTGTACATTGTATTTTTATCACCTGGTAAACGCCTGTACCTTATATTTTTACCGCCTGTACGTTGTATTTTTATCATGAAACAAAGCTTGTGAAATCGAAAGTAGGTCATTTTGGTTGGCAACTAAAATGACCTAGTTATTTTTCAAATCTATTTTATGGTAAACTCAAGGACGTTTTGATTTTTCAAAGCCGCCCAATCACGATAATAATCAATGGCGAAACTGTATTGAGAAGTTTGCAGCGATACCTCACGATGAAATATTTCATGTTGATAGAGCAATGGGGCCTTTGCATTCAGTGGTCATTTTACATTCCTTCATTGCGTTATCGTGTTTCGATGACCGCTGAGTTTATTAAGACAAAATATCGTGAGCAAAAATTGATATGCTGAAAGCACTAAATGTTGTTACAAATTTATGTTTTAGTTTTAAGTGCTTACCATCGAATTAAACGTTAAAGGCCCCATTGCTCTATCAACATGAAATATTTCATCGTGAGGTATCGCTGCAAACTTCTCAATACAGTTTTGCCATTGATTATTATCGTGATTGGGCGGCTTTGAAAAATCAAAACGTCCTTGAGTTTACCATAAAATAGATTTGAAAAATAACTAGGTCATTTTAGTTGCCAACCAAAATGACCTACTTTCGATTTCACAAGCTTTGTTTCATGATAAAAATACAACGTACAGGCGGTAAAAATATAAGGTACAGGCGTTTACCAGGTGATAAAAATACAATGTACAAAACAGTTAGGCAAGGATCACATTGATTGTGCCGCTGTTGCATTATTGCATTGCTTAACGGGGAACCAGAGACAAAACCCGTATTTTTATGGAGAGACTTATCATTTTTCAAAATACCTTGTTCCTTCTTTTTTGCCAGTTATATGCTACAAAAAAGCACATCAACTGACATATTTTCATCAGTTCTGAAGGCTGTACAGGTTTCATAATGATTTGTATTTTGACGATTTTTACCTTTGATAGGACTAAGGAGACTTTAAACTTAGAATCCTATTTTAGAAGTACCTTAAGCATTAATAGGAAAATCTACACCACGTTCTCATAGATTTCAGAAAAGCCTTTGACAGAGTATGGCATGCAGTCCTATGGGCAATACGCAGAAGTATATCAATACCGATCTTGTCCGCGTCATTCGGCAACTCTATGACAAGGCTACAAGTACAATCCACATGAACGGTGGTACGGGATAACGCTTAAGAACAACAGTTGAAATCAGGCAACGGTGCCTTCTCTCATCCACCCACTTCAACAATTTTATCAAAAAGATTATGTCTGATGCTCTGGAAGAACATGACAGAAAAAATAGAATAGGCATCATAACTATGACCAATCTGCAGTTTGCCGATGACGATGATGCTCTTGCTGATGAAGAAAAGAAACTAGAAGCCCTGGTGGAAAGTCTCGACAGAATCTGCACACGGTTAAAATGTAGATCGGAGCGGAAAAGACCAAAGTAATGACAAACAACAATTATTGCGTCCAAAGGGAAATAAAGGACAAAAGTAAGAATGTCCAGATAAATGACAGAACGTAAGAATGCTCTAAAACAACAGTTGGAATTAGGCAAGGGTGCCTTTTCTCACACACCCACTTCAACAATATTCTCGAAAAGATCATGTCCGATTCTCTGGAAGATGCTTGATTGGTTGTTTTGGGTTTAATGGCTCTTTGAGACCGTATTTCAGTCTATATCGAGCCGCCTCCCAGAGAGAGAGAGAGGAGAAAAAGAGATATGATAGAGGAGACAAAAAATGTCCAAACGTCCTCCGCCCGCACCTACTGAAAGCACAGTAGGCCCTTGCCCTTCTATTATCAAAACAAATTACATGTAGTAGGCCGCCAAGGCACTGGCAGTTACCCAGCACATCGCACGACCGCAACCGCCCCCATTCTCATGAAGAACATGATAGAACAGTTAGCACAGGCGGCATAACAATAACCAACCTGCACAAGGGCGTAGCTACGTATACGGCAAATACGCAGGTGCGTATTGAAATTTTGTCAAAATTGACAAAATTTCAAAACGCACCTGCATATTTGCATGCTGAAATTTTACAATTTAGACAAGATTTTATACCAACTGCCAAAGTGGCTGAAATACTACCTTTTCCTTCAAGGGGTAGAGTATGACACATATTGTGCGTATCATGAAATTGCTCCTAGATACGCCGCTGCTGCAGTTTGCGGATGACATTGATGCTCTTGCCTGAGGAAAAAAAGGAACAAGAAGTCCTAGTTCCACAAAGCGAACAAGGTTAAAATGTAGCTCAGTGCGGAAAAGACCGAACTGATGACAAAGAGCACCGATGGCATCCAAAGGGAGGAGGAGGACAAAAATAAGGAGCCGTGACAAGTTTCAAATACCTTGGAGCATTTGTCTCAGATGGTGGTTCCAAACCTGAGATAATGTCAAGAATTGCACCAGCAGTGAACCCTAACAAAGAAGAAGCAAATTTGGAGAGATAACAATAAATGTCTTGGATCAAAGGTGAAACTGATATACTTCCTTGACATATCCCACTTGCTGTTTGCCTCTGAATCTGGACCTTGACGGCACAGTTGGTGGAAAGAAGGATGGCCTTTGAAATGAAATCCTAGCTAAGTTTTATTCAAGCATTCCTAACAGTATCCATCATGGTAGCTAATATAAAGACGTTAGCAGGAATATGGAGAAAACAATAAATTCCTCATCATGGTCAAGAAACGGAAACTAAGTGCCACGTCTCCAAGTTTTTTACCTTATCGTAGATGATCCTACTATCCCAGCGGGCACATGACGTCTTACTGACGTCGATGCGACGTGATGACGACGCATCGACGTCAGTACGACGTCATTACAACGTCACGTGTCTGCTGAGTAAGCATATCGAAAGAAAAACGAAAACACGAGACCGAAAGACAATACCGGTATTAAAGATTTGAAAGGGATGAATTCTTCCAGCACAAAACTAGGGCAGCTGAAAATAGGACCAGATGGAAAAATGCAAAGTGACGGCATAACAAGGTTATGGAATAGAACAGATGAGCCTAGATTTTGTTTTATAGAGAGAAGCTCAGCTGCATACAATAAAACCAATTACCGCTTAAATGCAATGCAGTGTCTGCTTAGTCACGTCTACTGATTAAAATGCTGCCTATCTTGTATTTTATTTTTTGAGAATTCATATACATGTATAGGAATATCTATTTTAGATAATTTTCTTTGGCTTTACAAAATTCTCATATATCATTATTGTTGAATTTGGTCATAAAACTTCAGTGATTTTGAAAAATTTAAATTAAATCTAAAAGAGTTCCTTCAAAGGCAGAGAACAAATTCAGAGGAAGAAAAATGGGCCTTACTTCGAAGTTTCGGCTATTCAAGCCTCATCAGTGACCCTGATAATATCTGGTGACGAAAGCTAGAGCATACTGTAATTTCTGAATTTTAAGAAAGTCGTACATATAAAGGGTCTATACCGGGCGATCTCCGTTGGGCGTGGTGACGATATTAAGATCGATGCAAAATGGTCGAACATTAGAAATAATATGTCATAAGATACGCTTGTACAGATACCAATCTAAAAGCAAAATAATTATCTTAAAAGCATAGTATTCAAAAGGTCACCAAAATAATCATAGATAAACATCTATATCGGATTGCATTCCATAATCATCACAAAAAATCTAAGTACTGATATTACCCTATCTATAGAGACACTTATACCAATTATTATAATTAACCAGAAATTTGATAAAGTCCATATAGCTATAGGGCGATGAGAACAAACATAAGTAAAGGAGCAACAAACAGTCTAGATCCTGAACAGACTGCCCAGTAACCAGTCTGTTCAGACTATACTGTTTCTTCAGCACATCTGTTCTAATATTTTGAGTCACAGCGATACCATTCTTCGAAAGATATTCTATCAAGTTTAAGATTTTACACAATAACTGTAACAACAAAATATGTAAACTTACCTAAGGCATATTTTCTTAAATTCATGTTAATAAGGTGTTAAACATAAAAATTGGGCTAATGTAATTCAACATAATAAGATTTTACGAACAATTATCGGTCTCCAGGTCATCCCAAACCCGTATTCATTCCAGTTCAAAGCACTAAATATGGTAAATATGGATTTCTTTTTTATTTGGGTTCAAATTTCTAAATCTTAGTTACATGTTTCCAAAGTTTCTTTTCAATAATACTGTTTTCCCAAATATCTCTTAATCGCTTCTATCTTGTGACTTCTTGCGCCAGTCAGAATCTCTGCTGGTTTCTGATAACTGCCATAAATATCTTGAGAAAAACTGAAACCAAATGAGTCGCGGATTTTTGCTGTTTGTGCATCCTCAGACACATGTATCACGTCTTGTCCTTCATCTGAGACAATTTTCTATGTATGTTTCTATCGCCAGGCCAATGTCACTTTTAGCAGACCAAAGATCTTTTCACTCAACTTTATAGCGTTTAATAGCATGACAGATTGCATCTTCAGTCTATTTGTTATTACCATGTATGTTAAGAAATACTGTTTGTCTTTTTAAGAGTTATAAAAGTTCTCGTATTTCATGCTTTGTCTTAGACCTGTCCGAGTATTTAAAACACATGAGCAGAAATAGGATTAATAGAGCTAGACACAGATGTGTCTAGCTCTATTAATCCTATTTCTGCTCTGTGTACATTTGTGTCTAGCTCTATTAATCCTATTTCTGCTCTGTGTACATCTTTGTCTAGCTATATTAATCCTATTTGTGCTCTGTGTACATCTGTGTCTAGCTCTATTAATCCTATTTGTGCTCTGTGTACAGCTGTGCCTAGCTTTATTAATCCTATTTCTTCTCTGTGTCTAACTCTATTAATATTATTTCTGCTCCTGTGTATAAATTGACACTGTTCGGAGTTAAGACCTCAGTGTTATTCTAACACTGCATTTATTGAGTCTGTCAATGTTTAAAGTTTACACCAAACCCATGCATAATGCCAGCTTCACTTGACAGCATCCAAGTATTAATCATGTTTTCACTTTTAGATGTCATATATTGTTTACGTCTTGAGCATGGACTCGCGACACTTACTATCATTTTGCTAAGATAACTTTAAGTTCTTCATTACTGTTTGAGCGTTGACCATTTTGCAATCTTTTGCTGAGACAACTTCGCATTTATGAATTAGTTTGTCTCTTACTGTCTGGAGCGTGGATTGTCACCATTTTGCAATCATTTTGCTAGGATAACTTTGCATAAAGATTAATGAACTTCTCCATTACTGATTGAAGCGTGGACTCGCACTATTTTGCAATCATTTTGCTAAGATAACTTCTTATTTATGAACAGGTTTCTCCATTACTGTCTGGGGCGTAGACTCGCAATCATTCTGAGTTTATAAGTTTCTCCTTTAATGTTAAAAGAAAAAGAAATTGATTTAAGTAGAAATTCTGCTATAAAATGTTGATGGAATGAGTGTCCACCTTCATTATTTTAGCGGTTATCTGATCTACGATTTTTGTAATGTCTTCAATGTATAGCTGTTCGAGTTTTCAGCCACGGTCTACATTAACTTGTAAGCAATTTGTTTCCAAACACATGAAAGTTTTCAACCAATCTCGTTACGTTAGAAGGCATATGACCTATTTGTCTGTCTTAAGTTTGGTTTAGTTCCGTGTTCCTCGTCCAGTAATCAGTCTTTCAAAAGTGGAATGGTTTAAAATTATGAGGGCTCAGAAGTCTGCATGCGGTTTATTCATTATGACGGTGTAAGGTTTAATTCCCTCGTTAGATCATTTTTGAACTTGTTTACGTTTTGTGGTCCTCCATAAATTCTGTATAAGCATTGTATCAGTTTCTGATTGGTGTGGCTTATGTTTGTCATCGCTTGCATTAATTTTTTTTGTATTTCCATCACTGCCTAAGCTACTACATTTGTCATTTTGTCGTTTGGATTTAATATTTCTTCTTCTTTCCGTGTTTGACATGGACTGTGATTTGTGAGTGTGACATTTCCTGAGCATCTTCATTTATATCAGGTTTCATTTTTCTGTCTTTAATCTCTTAGTGTTCTGTAGTTAACATCAATCTCCGTCTTTCTCTTAAATCTGTGACAATCTGCAGTGTTAAACTACCTTCATGTGGATATTTCGTGTGTGTGTTTTTTAATTCTATTTTTTCATATATTCATCTTCTTTGGTCTAGGTCAACCAAATGGTCTGCCTTGAACAGGTATTGTTCTAAGACATTAATTGACTGTTACATCTGTCTGAGATCTGTTATAATCCACAGCATTGCAACTGTTATTAACGAGCGTTTTTAAATCAGAGTCAGCGTCTGGGATTTTATTAATTGATTTATTACTTCCATGTTCTAAATCTGTTTGCTTGCAAGTATTTTATGGTCTGAAAAAGGGTCTCTCTCTTTTTCTTAAACGGTCTGTCAACAGCGATCTGTATCACTGTCTTAAAACTACGTCATTCTACATAAAGCATGGTCTTTTGATTGTTTGACTTAGGTCGTTTAGTCGATGGTTTATTGTCTTGGTTACATATTAACAACCTTAACCAAACTTAGTGCAACAGATATGCATTTTTGTGTTTTAAATTAACTTCATCAAACCCCAAAAGTTGAAACAGAAAGATGACGAGTAGGTCTCAGCATTCTCCAAGCTAAATTCACTGTTGTAACCTGCAAGACACAGCACCTGCAGGCACCAGGCAGGAGATGCGTATGTATTAGCTAGCAGGTGTAGGCACCCCCACTAAGTCATCTCAACCCCATGGCAAGGGAAGGACGATAAAAAGTGTAATAGGTGAGAGATGTCTGATGGAGCGAGAACTTGCAACATGTCAAAATAATTAAACAGACTGGACACCAAACTCCGCTTAGATTCGTGTTTTGTGACAAGGAAGTCTTAGTTTAAGACTGTTTAAACAATGTTGCCAGAAACACGTTAATAAGATAATTCTAAATCGGTATTTAAGTACAGACTCCAACGCTAAAAAGAACAGAATCAGCATGAAGCACTAATTACAAAGGTTGATGATATCCTCCGGCATAGATTTTCTACCAGCAGTGATATCGGCCCAGCGGTTTCAATGTAAATGAACCCTTACAAACTTTAGTGCCATCGTTGCGCATTTCTATATTTAACTCCTTCAGTATCACTAAACCACACGAGTTTGAAACAAAAAGTTGATGGGCAGGACTCGTCATGCAACAGACATTCCTCCCCGAGCCACATTTACTGGCGTAATCCGCGAGACATAGCAGCCGCAGACACATCTTGCGTCTTAATCCCATTTGAGTTTTCTGGTATCATATGTTTTTAGTTCGTTCTTTATGTGTCTTTTTTGTTCTAAAGGCATCGACACTTTTATTTCTTGTTGGTTCTTGTTGTGTAAGTCTACAGCTATACGTGTTTCTTTGATTTACGCGTACGGTTGCCTTCTGTGCGCTTTCAGTTCTATCTGGCCTTTCTTAATTTTTTCATCTCTGCCTGCGGCGCATCTTAGCATTTCGTGTTGAAAGTGTACCTTCAGATCTGGTCCAGGACTGATTGGTTCGTGTCTATGGCCTGTAACTATATGAGTTGTGTAAAGTTAGTCATTAAGTAACGACAGCAGTTTGCTTTCTGATTCAATATTTATCTAGCGCTGATTTAGATCTCGTTGGCTTTCAAGTTTTTTGTCCAATGACTGGTCAGTCTTGATCGTAATGTATCGCACCTAAAGCATGGACTGGCGTAATTTTGGTCCATCTTTGATTTGTTTGCATTCTGTACCATCAACTGGTACCATCTGTACTGCACCATCAACTGGTTGGGCACCCTTAAACTAAACTGTAAAGCTATCTCTCTCTGCAGTCATTCTTTGAAGTTGTTATAATTCTATGGCCACAAGTCTATCCAATGCTTTAGCAGTTTGCTTTCCCTGTCAAAAGTTAGCCGTTGTTTTCGATGGTTTGTGTAAATAGTGTAGTCAACAGATTTGTATGTCTCTAACTTATTAGCTTCTACTTATGGTCTGTATTTAATGCACTAGCGTTCATTGACCTTAGTGTATTTTTTTAAGATTTAGATGACGTTCTGTGGTCTTATTTGTCTTCTAAGACCGCTTCAAGGAATCTTTTTGTCAATCTTTGGTCTCCTTCTACGTCTACTATAGAAAAAATGGTTCATATGTCCTTCTGTTTATTTCCACCTTCAGTCATCTTTTCTGTTTGGGAGTCTGTGAATCTATGCGGTTTGCTACTGTTGTAGTTTATAAGCATCATTCAGCTTTGTCGCAGTATAACTCTAGCACTAGCCTGAAGAACTATGGACGTGTAGTGGCTGAAAGCGTTTGTAAGATACGTCTACTTCTAAGTTCCTATTTGAGCCGCGACACGACAAACCAAAAAAGTGGCATGTGCGCCCAACGAAGATTCATATCAGCCTGGGCATCCGTCCAGTCCGATTAGAGTCTTCGTTGTCTATATGGAGATAGCTTAGACCCTTAGCTTCCCTTTTAAGGCACAGCAAAGACTCAGATCAGGATGGGTGGATGGGTTGGGCGGATGCCCAAGCTGATTTGAGTCTTCGCTGGGCGCACATGCCACTTTGTTTGTTTTGTCGTGTCGCGGCTCATTTCTAGCAACTTATCAATGGTCTTAGTCTATGACCATCTTTTATCATCTTCATCTCATCTGTGTTTTCTTCTATCATTCTCTCGCAGGTCAAAATGGCTCTTCCGATTTGACTTGTCAGTGTCTCAGGGTTTAGACCTACTCCTAGCACTGTTATTCAGCTGTTAGCGTCCTTGCTCAGGACTACAACCCCTTTTCTTAGAGTAAAGGTCGCCTTAACTTTAAGGTATGAAATTTCAAGGTCGTTTTTATAGATACAAAATCCTAATAGTTATGAACATTGAAACAAACAGAAAAATATTTAGGCTTCACTCAACTGATTTAAAACAATTTTTTAAACAAAATGCACTCTGTAATTCTGGACCCTATAAATGTAGTCTAACCTAACCTCTTATTCTGTCTTCAGCTTGTAAAATGCTTTTGGTCTTGACTAGACTAAAGAGTCTTTGAGACGACTGCCATGTTAAACCTGCAAATTTACTGTTTTTTCCTCTGGCTCCTTGTGCCAGATTTAAAGGGTCACTGATGAGGCTTGAATAGCCGAAACCGCGGTATGGCCCAACTTCTTACTTATGAATGTTTTCTTTGCTCTTAAAGGATCTAATCTTTAATCATTATCAAATTAACAGGGGAAAAATAAAACTGAATAACTTACCTGTGTAAGTAGCACGTGTCATTTCCATTCGGCTTCAAGGATAGAATGTTGTTTCTGTTGAATATGGTTGATGTCTGCATTAACTGTTTGAACTTGTCTCTCCCGTTGGAACAGAGACTTCTAATTCTGATTTTGATAGGCAGTATTCAACTATGTCTTGTATTCGAAAGAAATATTCCTAAGTTTTTAGTTTTATGGAATGTTTAAAAAAAATCTGTTATTTGCAAAATTTGTTCCACAAATCCCCCGATTTGCGAGAATTGTTTTTCAAATGCTTCTATTAGCAGCAATGTTCCACAAGTTCTTGTAATTTCATCAAATGATTTTTGCAAGTTATATTATTTTTTCTTTTATCTGCAAGTACATTTTACACAAATTCAATTTTGAAAGTTCCGTTCCATAAATTTTAGAATCTTCAAACTATATCACTTGCAAGCAATGTTCTGTTGAAACTGGTATTTGCTAGTAAATGTCCATACACTGGTATAGATAAATATTTCACAAGTTCTAAAATTTGCAACTAATAATCCCCATTCGTATATCTAACCTCAAATAGACATCGAACATCTAAACTCAACGGCAAAACTAGGAATTTTGCTCATCAATATGTCCCACAGCAAAGTACAACCTGTGACACCGAACAATTGAAAACTTTATAAAAGCAAAACCTTCACTACCTTAAAATCGAGCTAAAATGAAATGCGACCACAGAAAACGTGACTGGAGACATGTGCGAATCGCGTATCCTCTGATGAGACTGCGTAAGCATAGTCTTGTCCGAACAAACGCATTTCGCATAACCTAAATTCTGAAAACTTGAACTACGCGTGCGCGCCGACCGATTTGAGCATGCACAGTTCAAGCATATGCACCTATGCCCTAAGTCGAGTTTTCTCACAACGTTTTCTAGATGGTTTAAATGTTTTTCGATATCTTCAAAATCATCATCAAAACTCTGTATGCATGGAAAAATGTGCCTTAAGTTTTACTTTCTGCAAAAAAGGAATACATATTCCGGAAAAGCAAAACCTATTCCCCTGACCTGCTTGTCGCAGGCGAGATGACAATTTAGGAACACAGAATTAATAAGCACAAACAAATCTGACTATTCAATGTTAGTAGAAGGTTTAAGACTTTTTTTCTTTTTTGTCAGAAGAGAATGAAAAACAACATTAGGAGCCTGAGTGCAGTGGAGCAAGTCTCCTTTTGTTAATAGAATATGTTCAAGTTATCAGTATGAATTATCACTTTCACTTCAATTTTGGTACACGCAAGATCCACCTAAATTTCATAGTTCGCCGATTTGATTTGACGTATAAATTGAATACCTTAAGGTTAATTGTAAATATATATAAATAGTGTTTACCTTAAAATCTCTAATGTCTGAGCAAACAGTGTAGACCTAGATCAGATTGCTCTGTAAGGAGCAGTCTGATCACAGTCTACAGTTTTGCCATTCTACAAACAATACTCGATATACTGAGGCTGGCCGATTTTAAAATTTTATGATAAATATACAGTAACTAATTATATTTGTCCTAAAATTCAACAAAATTATGACAATATTTTGTTTCTACTTCATCACACTTACGTAACTTCTGGCAAATTGATAAATATTGCAAAAGTATTGGAGCAAAGATAATGATAGAAAAATATTTCCCCTTCAAACGTGAAATTTTTCAGCAAATGTAATGTTACAAAATTGTCAAATAGATAAATAACTAGAAATCGTGTTTATGAAACACTATGCCCCCAACCATATGCTTGCTTCTAAAGGTGTCAAACTTTAGAATGTCTAAGTCTGAAAAGGAGTTACCTAATCTTTATTAAAATATTTAACACATCAAGAACTACTGTTTAACAAAGTCAGCTTCCTAGATCAAGTAATTCAGAAGTTGGAAAAATGCCAAATTCAAACAAGGGCCAAAACTCCATAAATATTTACAGAATTGTCCAAAAAGTTAATCAGGTAATCTACTCCTCATACCCAATCAGCATACCAAATATCAAGGCCATAGCTAAAATACTTATAATACCTCCGTAATTAATGAATGCTGAGTTACCTAACCTGTACTAAAGTATCAAACTCATGAAGGACTACTACTATTCCACAAATCAGCTTCCTAGCTCACGCGATTCAAAAGTTGGAAAAATGCCAAATTTAACCAAGGGCCATAACTCCATCAAAACTTTCCGGAATTCTCCCCAAAGTTGATCAGGTAATCTACTCCTCATACCCAATCAGTATACCAAATATCAAGGCCATAGCTCAAATACTTTTTGAGATATCTTGCTAACAAGATAGTTATCTCATTTTTTCAAAAGGGACATAACTCCAAAAAGGGGGCATAACTAGGAAAAAAGATACGTGTCAGCTAATTTTTAACAAGGAATCCATATATGAAATTTCAAACCCTACGCCTAGTGCTTCTTGAACTCAGTAGCTGCATAAGTACTGAACATCAGGGGAAGTAACTCAGTAAATAATGAATGCAGAGTTACCTAACTTGTACTAAAGTATTTATCACATCAAGAACTACTATCGTACCAAAATCAGATTCCCAGCTCAAGCGATTCAAAAGCTGGACAAATGCCAATTCAAACAAGGGTCATAACTCAATCAATATTTCACAGAATTGTCTCAGAAGTTAATCGGGTAATCTACTCCTCAAACTTAATCAGTATACCAAATATCAAGGCCATATCTATAATACTTTTTGAGATATGTTGCTAACAAGATAGTCACCTCAATTTTTCTAAAAGGAACATAACTCTAACAAGGGGGCATAACTGGGAAAAGAAAAAAATACATGTCAGCTAATTTTCCACAAGGAATCCATATATGAAATTTCAAAACCCTATGCCTAGTGGTTCTTGAACTCAGTAGCTGCATAAGTACTGAACATCAGGGGAAGTAACTCAGTAATTAATGAATGCAGTGTTACCTAACTTGTACTAAAGTATTTATCACATCTAGACCTACTACCATACCTAAAATCAGCTTCCTAGCTCAAGCGATTCAAAAGTTGGAAAAATTCCAATTCAAACAAGGGTCATAACTCCATCAATATTTTATAGATAGTCTCAGAAGTCAATCAGGTAATCTACTCCTCATACCCAATCAGTATACCAAATATCAAGGCCATAGCTCAAATATTTTTTGAGATATGTTGCTAACAAGATAGTCACCTCATTTTTCTAAAAGGGGCATAACTCCAAAAAGGGGGCATAACTGGGAAAAGAAAAAAAATACGTGTCAGCTAATTTTCCACAAGGAATCCATATATGAAATTTCAAAACCCTATGCCTAGTGGTTCTTGAACTCAGTAGCTGCATAAGTACTGAACATCAGGGGAAGTAACTCAGTAAATAATGAATGCAGAGGTACCTTACTGTACTAAAGTATTTAACACATCAAGAACTACTATTACACCAAAAATCAGCTTCCCAGCTCAAGCGGTTCAAAAGTTGAAAAAATGCCAAATTCAAACAAGGGCCATAACTCCATCAATATTTTACGGAATTGTCTCAAAAATTAATCAGGTAATCTACTACTCATACCCAGTCAGTATACCAAATATCAAGGCCATAGCTCAAATACTTTTTGAGATTTCTTGCTAACAAGATATTTATCTCATTTTTCTAAAAGGGGCATAACTCCAAAAAGGAGCATAACTGCGAATAGAAAAAAATGTCAGCTAATTTTCCATGAGGAATCCATATATGAAATTTCAAGACCCTAGCATGCAGGGTTCTAAAGTTACAGCAATCATGAAAAGTGTGATGCGCACACACACACACACACTTACGCACGGACGGACAAGCCAAAAGCAATATGCCCCACCAATTTTTTCATAGTTGGGGGCATAACTAGTCATTACAGGTGTCTTAGCACAAGATGACAGCAGATAAAATTTGGCAGCGAACTCGGACTTAAGTTAGGTAGAGATTTATTTCAGAGCAGCTTTACAACACAGAGCCACATAAATTGAAGGGCAACAGGGTATGATATATAAATTAGATAAATCATAATAATAATATTTCTTCAAACCAAAAATTGTAGACGTGAACTGTTTTAGAATTACTATAGTAAATCAAATACCTTTAAAGATGTATACAACGCATTTATTAATCTTAAAAATTTCAATAAAAGTGACCACCGTGTTTGAATTAAATTTGAATACTTTTTCACATCTAATCAGTTTTCATACGCACACACCCTCTTACTCACCATTCAAAGCAAAATGTTAGCTTTTAGCCAGTGCTTTTCCAGATAAGCTTCCCAAATCTGACAGATAACAAAAGATTACTCATGGACACCCATAGGGTTGAAAAAGATTTGGTTTGTCATCAAGACTTCCTGAACAATGCATTAGTATATAATGATAGTATCTTGTCAAACCACAAACTATCTTCCTTCCTTTTGTCTGTGGTTAGCGTGGTTATTTTCTGAATGAATATTTATTTCATAAGAAAACTTCTGCGCATGGCCAGACCGCCCTGCCCAGCAACTTTTTGCTTCAAACATTTCGGGTTTCGCAACACTGAAGAAGTCAAATATAGAAATGCTCACCTGTCGCACTAAACTGGTAAAGGTATATTATACTGAAACCATAGCAACACTGTACTGTATCAGACGTTTAATATGATTTTTCATCATTTTATCAACAGGTACAGAAAGATTGTTTATTACGATTTTTTGTAACATCAGGTAACAATGTTTATTATGATTGTTCGTCATTATAACGTTATATTTACATTTTCAGTGCAGAGCTCTCTGTTAACCCAATTAAGTGATGCGCGAGTCAATTTTGTTTACAAGTCAATAATTACATTGTGTCACGTGCTTTAAAGTTACAGCTCATCTCACTAACTAGCACGTGAAATCTACAACATGCCATGTACTTGAATGGCAAGTAAACATTGAGTGACAGCTCGCTACGCCTACTTGCACACGAAATCTACAGCAGGAGGTGGAATTTACTGGTAGGCAGTGACAATGCGGCTTTTCCAAACTATTGCAAAATTCGACCGGTAATGTTTTTAAAACGATTCTTATATATGTATTTCTAATTTTTGTTTACCTTTTTATTGATCAAAAGCATCGTTTAATAATATAAATATAAGGAATGAATGTTATTTTTTAAATGTTTACTGAAGTATAAACTACATCGGGTCACGAGCAAAGTTTACGTAAACCCCTTCGGGGTTCACTTACTTTGCTCGTGACCCGATGTAGTTTATACTTCAGTAAACGATAAAAAATAACATTCATTCCTTAAATATTTACCTTCTTGGTGTATTTACTGAAAAGCCCTATAGTAAACCATTGGAACCTAATGTAGTTTACAATCCAATAATTACGTTGAGCCACTCGACGTCAATGACGTCAAAATAAACAATGACTCTCTACAGTCTGATTGGACATCGGCGACGTCAGGACGTCATTCACGCTGTACCACTGCTAGCAGAAAAACTGCGTGTACATGTTTTACTGTTTCAGTTTTAGCGCTTATATATGATTTTTCATTGAGGTTTTAATTAAAATGAATGTAAATATAAGCAATGAACTTAATTTTTCTGAGATTTATAGAAGTGTGAACTACATTGGGTCACTAGCAAAGTTTACATGAAACCTTCGGGGTTCATTCACTTTGCACGTGACCCAATGTAGTTTACACTTCGATAAACCTCAGAAAGGTATAGAACGAATGCTTATTACTATTTTTCATCATTGTAACAACAGGTAAGAATGTTTATTATGATTTTTCATCATTGTATCAACAGCTAAGAATGTTGATTTTTAATTTTCATCAGTGTATCAAAAAGGATTGAACGAATGTTAATTTTATTTTTCATCATTGTATCAACAAGTATAGAACGAATGTTTATTATTATTTTTTTCATTGTAACTAAGAAAGTTTATTACGATTGTTCTTCATTGTAACAACAAATATAGAAAGAATGTTTATCATGATTTTTCATCATTGTATCTCCATGTATAGAAATAGAAGATCTTAAAAAAGAATGTTTATTATGACTGTTCGTTATTATAGCAACTGGTAAAGAAAGAATGTTTATTATGATTTTTCATGATTGTATGAACAGGTACAGAAAAAATGTTTATTATAATTGTTAATCATTGTAAAAACAGGTATAGAAAGAATGTTTTTATGATTTTCAACGCTATATTGCCAGGTATAGAAAGAATGTTTATTATGATTTTTCATCATCATAACAACATGTATAGAATGTATGCTTATTACGCTTTTCATCATAGTAATAATTTTGAACAGTGTCATTATTTGCTTTTTTCTATTAAAGCATGGAATTCAAGTTTAATGATACTCTTACCTTACTTACAGAATGTAATAAAATGTATACACAGTAAACGTATACAAATTATCCTAGTTACTCGTACCGGTAAAGTAGTCCCGTTTTCACAGTAATAAATAACAGAAATTTTAATTTTAAATCTTCCAATAATTCTACTGGTATATCATACCAACTGCCTGTTGTATATCATATACCTACCCAGCAAGGGTGTTATCTTTTAAGTGTCTTAAAATATCGACATTGCCATAAATTTTGGGTCACTGTTAACGATTTTTTATAACTTTCCTAAAATTTAAACACGTTAATTAATTATAGAGAAATTTCTCAAACAATACTGGGGATGGGGATGGGGTGGAGTGGGGAAAATCATTGCGGACTCTGATCAGACTGATCCGCGAGCAGTCTGATCTTGGTTTGCACTGTTGGCTAAGTCGGATCTTTCCCAATATTTAGTATTTAGGTAATATTACAAATATTTTATGATAAGCATGTCCCATTCATGCCAACTGAAGCATTTTAACAAAGTCACTGTTGTATACAAGTCAAACTATATTGTTTCATTTCAATCATCTTATCAGCAAGTTAATGAATAAAACAGTATCCGATGGGCAATCTCTCAATCTTAGGTAAAAAAAACTTTAAAGGTATGGAAAAATTATCTGAACAAACAGTGACTGAGATCCAATCAGATTGCTCGAGCAATTTTAGAATGCCCGAGCGACTGCTCAATCAATTTCAGAATGCTATAGCAGCTTGATCTGGTTCAAACACTGGCTGCCTCCCGAAAGCAATCTTTGACATAGCTTCGTGCAGTAAAGCCTTCGTACCTTTTAGGATGAATACAAAAACTGGTTCCGGCGTACCAATATTTAGGGAAAAAAATATGGCATTTTTTCCTTAAAGCTAATTTTAACACAACTTCCTTTTAAAAGCTTTTTTTCAGAGAGCTGAAACGGTAAATGATATATTGTTTTAATGTATCTCACATTTTCCTCACAATTTATGCAACACATCAAAGAGTCGGTTTTAAACTAGTTACGATTAATCATTAAATTTATATGAAACTCGTTTTAGAGAAACCTAGAGAACATGTATAGAGAAAAGAGTAGCGGTCTACAGCAGGTATAATCATAACCCTAGCAAGAATACATAGGTAGATGTCGACCCGCCTCGAGCAGACTCATTGACATTTCGAATGAGAGCAATACCCATTACTATTATGTAGATCTATGTACTAGCATCCAGCCACCATGACAATGAGTAAGAGAAATCTTCAACCAACTCCTCCAGTCCATACTGTAGCAAACATCAAGAACAATCATGTTATACAAAGGGAGTGCAGTGTCAAAGTTGCCAAGATACATAATAAGATAACGCGAATGCTTGTGGACCCTTATGCAACTTACTGAGAGAACTCGAGCTCCTGGTAGCCTTAAAAAACGGCCGACTTCACTTCGAACTATTGCTCGTCCTGTAGTGCGTGCATTTGCAAATCAGTACAAAGTTACAATGCCTCGAACCGTGGTAACTGCAGCTCTAGCTGGTTTCCAGCTACTCATCGAAGCGCATAATGACCGAAAACCAGAATTAAATATGACCGGTCAGTTCTTTATACGAGGGGGGAATGGTTCGTAAACGTAATAGCTACCATAGAAGCTATAGTTCTAAGTGAAGTCCTTCAAAATTTGCAATGAACAGATAGGCCAACCCGAAGTAAACTATAAGTATCTGATCGCAACACGATGAGAAGGGAATTCCGATCAGCTGTTAAAAGTGTGTCAGAGCATGAAACTTTCTCCGGAAAAATTCAGTGACAGTGACCACAATGATCGTCTTCTTGCATATAATAAGAAGTTTAAACCCTAACCCCTGCCAAGAATCAGGTTTAAATTATTCTGCGGAGATGTGCTCTATCTAGTAAACAATGTGGAAGAGATTTGCACCCCTTGTAGATGAGCCTATGGTCACCATTTTTTTTAAAAAATAGTATCCAATACTGTATACAAATTTTCTGCAAGCAGGGCCGTAAGTGGATGCCCGATGCACTTGTTACAAAACAAGAAAGACATGAAAAAGAGAGGTGAAACTCACAAAGCTGTAGCGTACAGAGAGATCAATATCAACAGACGGATCAAGAATATGAGTTAAGCAAAAAAAAAAAAAAAAAAAACCTGAGCAGGAAATTAGCGCCAACAGACTGAATCAGGATCAGGCCTCAAGAGTGACCAAATCCAAAGCACGCGTAACAGCTGGTTTAGAAGAAGGAGAAGCAACAGCAGAAAAAAAGGAAGAAGAAAACACCGTCGTCTACCAGAGGAGTTATCACGCTCTTTAAGACGGATGGTGGTCCAAAAACTGCCTACATGACTTCCCACAGGTCCCATCCTTAATCAGTCAAATCTCCGAAGAAGGAGAAACCAGCCAAAATTAATACAAGTGAGCCGCGACACGAGAAAACCAACAATGTGGTTGTGCGCCCAGCGCAGTCTCAGATCAGTCTGGGCATCCGCCCAGTCTGATCAGAGTCTTCGCTGTCCTCAGGAAGGTAGCTTAGACTCATTCTGATCAGATTCTTCGCTGTCCTCAAAGTCTTCGCTGTCCGCATGAAGGTAGCTTAGAGTCTCAGCTACCTACATGCGGACAGGCTGATCTGTGTCTGCACAGTCTAAGCTACCTTCATGCGGACAGCGAAGACTCTGATCAGACTGGGCGGATGCCCAGGCTGATCTGAGTCTGCGCTGGGCGCACAACCACATTTCGAAAGACAAAACAATCAGCCTCATCAGCCATCCGTTGAACATCATTTTGAATAGGCGCCAACCTAAAGCTTAAGAAATTCAGAGACTCATGTGCAAGAAATAACATTAGCACTTTATCATGTCTTTCCATAAAGCTTTTACAAGTAATAGGTATGGCTTGTTGCAATTTGGGAGAGCACGAGGAACATCACCCGAGTCATTGGAAGTAGCTAGTGTAAAAAGGCAATGCTTAAAAGACATTTTCAGGCTATCAAAATATATTTATAAATATTTTGGTTGTATTGCAGATAAGACAGAGCCTGATCAGACTGATCAAAGAAGAGAGTCTAATGTTCAAAGAAGTGGGTCTGGTCTGCATCGATAATGTCTGCTCATACATCTACATCCGCTTAATTGGGACAAAAAAGGTACCCGGTTTTCTCTTCTTCAACAGAAAGTGAGTAAGCAATGAACAAGTTTTAACTCTTTCGGCGCCAACTTTGCAAACAGCGTATATCCAGATCAGCCGGCTCTTAAAAGAGCCGTCTGATCAGGATCTACACTGTTTGCCATTCAAATATTAACTTAAAAAGCCTGATTTTATGAAAAATGTCTTTAGATTGTTAAAATTTCCAATTACAAATCTGTCGTCTGATGATTTGAGCAGACGAAAATTTGTCGTCTGAAAAATTTGGCGCCGAAAGAGTTTATATACGGTATACACAATGAATCGTAGTAATTTCACTGAACTAGTTTTGATTTTAAGTTTTATCAGTCATGCATTAAGTGAAACAAAATAAAAATGCTGTAAAAATCGCATTAATCCCCCTAATATATCAGACCCTTTAGAATGGGTATTGACGTTTTTATTATTATTTTCATTTTGATGTTCTCTGTTCATCTTCATTTCACATCATTATTAATACTTGATTTCTTCACATTTGAAATATAATTATAATATTAATAAAAACCATAAATATTCACAAAAATTGTTATCTGCAAGCCAATATGCAACCGCATCCATGCCACGTTTATTTTGGTTAACATTGAATTGTGACGTGCTTCAGGAAAATAAGTTTAACATTTAAATCGACGATTGATGTTTATTTCATACATTTACCTTTAGTATTAAATTTTATAGAACCTATGTTTATAGAACCTATGCCGGTACATATGCACAAATGTATGTATGTATGTATGTATGTATGTATGTATGTATGTATGCATGTATGTATGTATGTATGTATGTATTCCTGCTTGTAAGAATGCATGAATATGCATGCATACACACATACAATTATGCGTACGAACATACATGCATGTATACATTCATTCATACAAGAAAACATAGAACATAAGCATACACCTACAGGTGCAGGCATATATAGATATATACGCACATATGTAGAAGCATACAGTCAAAGGACATAACTGTTCACCACCCGAGAAGAAAACTGGTAGACTTGATTCACACACGGACGGACGCTAGCGCCATAATATAACACGCCCCGTAAACTGGTAGACTTGATTCACACACGGACGGACGCTAGCGCCATAAAATAACACGCCCCGTTTTTCCACGGACGGACGCTAGCGCCATAATATAAAAGGCCCCGTTTTTTCAAACGGGGCGTGTTATATTATGGCGCTAGCGTCCGTCCGTGTGTGAATCAAGTCTACCAGTTTTCTTCTCGGGTGGTGACCAATGCTACCTTTGACTTTAAACAAGGGAACAAACTAGAACAAGAAGAAGGATAAAGATACCGGTAAAGATTTGTCTCTTTGACCTGCGTCTGCGGTAGCTTCGCCAATAGGAACGGTCTCTTATGACAATAAGGTTGTCTATACTCAAACCAACCGGCGCATCTGCATTAACTGATATATATTATCCGAAGCCATGACTGTTGTTGCTAACGGGGAATAATCAGATCAAACAATACACAATGCGCAAAATGGAAAAATGTACCTTTTCTTTGACTAGCTTTGTGCAATTTATAAGGATGTGTAAATGCTTTGCCACTTGCCTACCCCCGTCCCCCTCCCGCACCCGTCCCCAATAGCCAATAGCTCAGTACCCCCTTCCCGCTTAGAATGCGGCGATGCGTGATATATAATTATCTAGAATGACTTAACATTAAATCCCATCAGGCTCCATAAACGGAGCCACTCTCACCATTTTGAGTACGGGTTTCGTGTGGTTGGTGTAGTTTCGTTCCGAAAGCTGATCACGATGAATAGGGAAGGGTATCATTACGTGTAGGGGCTCGACAAACGAAGAATCTTCTTGTTTTCTTCCCTGTCCTTTTCCTTTTTTCTTTCTCTCCTGTCTTACTATTAGGTCTATATAGATTGGTGTTGCTGTTGTTGTACTCTAAGATATGGTCTTATCTTCCTTTCCTTTGTAGCTGGTTATGTGCATGCCGGCGAGTGCTTTAAACATATTATTGTCTTTAAGGTGGTGATTTAGGGTAAATGTAAAAATCTGCATAAACCATAAAAAAGTATCGTATTTACCTGAAAGTTAGCAGACTTCTTATTTTTGTTGTTCTTAACAGTTTATAATACAAAATAGACGTACATGCTGCTTACAAAAGTGTTTTTATAAGGAAAGATCGAAGGGTAGTTTTCTGCGCAATAATCAAAAAAAATAACATCGTTATTGAAAATTTACGTAGTACTGAAGGTGCGTTATTGCATAATGAAGAGCGACCTAGCAATTATTTATTCCAACTCTTTCTCAAATTGTAATGTAGACCAGATGAAAACGGTAGCTTTTTCTCGAATGTTCAACCATGAACAAGGTAATGTACACTGGATGCATTTATTAAATATAGGGTAGGCAAGCATACCTATGTAACACCTACAGTATAAATAATACATTACTTACATGATCACTGGTGTGTAGATGAAATTGTTCAACCTTGTTAAAATAGTCTCACCTGTTTCACCTGTGTGTTTTGAAAAAAAAGTTTGGACACAGACCACATCTTTTTTCATCTGCTCAGCCTGATAATGTGTGAAAGAGTTTGAAAAAATAATTGCTAGCTCGCTCTCCATTATGCAACAAGGAACTCTCAGCACTAAGTATATTTTCAATAACAATATTATTTTTTCAGATTATTGCGCACAAAATTACCCTTTGATCTTTCCTTATAAAAACACTTTTTAACATTAACAAATGCTGCATTTTGGGAGTCTGAATTGTCAGAAACAACATAAAGAAGGCATATGCTAAGTTTTGGAAAGATCAGTGGTATTTTGAGTGTTTTATGCAGATTTTTGCCTTTGCCCCAAATCAGTGATTATCACCACCTTAACCTATTTTGTAATATGCTGTGGGCTTTTCTAATCATATCTACCTTGTGCTGAGCTGTCATGTATATGTATTTATATGCTTTATAATTTGCACTGTAAGGGAAGGGCCGTAACTAATGTTGTGAGAACTTGTGGCCCGACTCCATTAATTTCTGTATTTAGAAGAAATAAAATATGTTTATCTAAACTAACCAAACTCTAGAGATATTTGAACTTTGAGAAAACTAGACAATCACTAAAGGTGATGAATGCCCCCGCCATATGCCCCACTAGATGAGTAATGTGTTAAAACATATTTGTGTGAAGTTAGATCAAAATCTGTCGATAAATAAAGGTGCTAAAGGGATGACAAAGTTTTTTTTCTAAAAATAGCAACTGTAACCTTGACCTTGGCTCTACAACCCTGAAAGGTGAACTTGTCCAAGATATTGTTATACTTAATATTTGAAGTTATATCAAAATCAGTTAACAAATAAAGCCGCTAGAACCATGATGAAGATTTACATGTACCTATAATAGCATATGTGACCTTAACCTGGACATACAATGCTGAAACATGAATTAGTCCAAGATATTGTCACGTTAAATATTTGTGTCAAGTTCTGTCAAAATCATTCCAGACGGATGACAACGTATTTTCTAAAAATAGCAAATGTGGTCTTGACATTGACCCTAAAATTCTGGATCGCGAACTTGTCCAAGATATTGTCACACCTAACATTAAGGTGAAGTTACATCAAAATTTCAATAAATAAAGGGGCTAGAGGGATGATAAAGTTTTTCTAAAAATAGCAACTGTGACCTTGACCTTGGATCTCTAAGCTGAAACGGTAATTTATTCAAGATACAATTATACTTAACATTTATGTGAAGGTATATCAAAATTAATCAAAATAAAAGCGCTAGAGCGATGCCCAAGTTTTTCTGAAAATAGCAACTGTGACCTTGACCTTGATCCTACCAACCTGAAACGCAAACATGATTGAGGTATTGGCATACCCAATATATAGCTGTGATGTAATACCAAAATGAAGCTATTAGAGCGATGACAAAAGGTGAGCTTGTATATGAGCCATGGAAATATGGTAAAAATATGTATGTCATTCAAGGGGACAAAATTCTGCAATAAAGACCTGACTCAAAGTTCTGTTTCCTTTATGCACATGTTCAATGCATGTCTGAACTGTGTTGCAAGTTCCAAATCCCAACACCAAATACTATTGGAGGAGTTGCTGAGACAAGAACAGCACTACAAAGTGTGAAATACAGTCAAAATATGTATGTCATTCAAGGGGATATTATTCTGCCATAATGACCTGGATCAAAGTTCCATTTCCTTTTATGCACATGTTCAATGCATGTCTGAACTGTGTTGCAAGTTTCAACTCCCTGCATCAAATACTGTAGAAGAAGTTGTGGAGACAAGAACAGTACTACATTATGTGAAATATGGTCAAAATATGTATCTTATTCAAGGGGACATAATTCTGCAATAAGGACCTGAATCAAAGTTCTGTTTCCTTTATGCACATGTTCAATGCATGTCTGAACTGTGTTGCAAGTTTCAACTCCCTGCATCAAATACTATGGGAGGAGTTGTGGAGACAAGAACAGTACTACAAATGTGAAATATGTTCAAAATATGTATGTTATTCAAGGGGACATAATTCTGCAATAAAGACCTGAATCAAAGTTCCATTTCCTTTTATGCACATGGTCAATGCATGTCTGAACAATGTTGCAAGTTTCAACTCCCTGCGTCAAATACTGTGGGAGGAGTTCCGGAGACAAGAACAGCACTACAAAGTGTGACGTACGTACGAACGTATGGACGGACGGACGTACGTACGGACAAGGGCAAAACTATAACCACTGCGTGGCGGGGGGCATAAAATCGAGTGACTTTTCTCGCAGTCCTTAAAGCTGCCTGCAAAATCTGACTCGCTAGGGACAAAAAATTCATAGAAGCCCTTTATGTTTACATGATATTTTCTGCAAAGACTACTAGTAAAAATTGTCACAGCTCTCTCTCCCTCTCTCTCTCTCTCTCTTTGATGAATTACATCTTCGGAGTCTACAAAGATTTAAATTCTGATTATGAAAATTGACCCCCTTATACTAGTAATATTTATTGAATATTATTCTTGCTCGTCGCTGTTCGCACAAGCTAGAATGACCGATTTTTTTCTTTTTCTCACACTAACGCATTTTGAAAAATAAAAGTGCGCATTGTTAGTCAAACATGGGTGGTACAAACTTTATCATAAACACCGTTAATGCTTCAAAGCAGCCAGACAAAGCTTTATTATATGTTTGTTAAACACAGTTTGCAACTTTTTGGATGTTATACGACTGCATTTTACCATGGCCTACCCACAGATGTGCTTGATGAGATTTATAACAGACGGGAAACAATAATGCAATGCAGTTTTTCGAAAGCGCAGTATTCAAGTGGTTTAGTGATACCGAGTTATTTTCGGAAGAAACGATACGTCACGCTTAGTCGGAAAATACCAGGAGAGTGTGTACTGCAACGATTCGTTCTATGGCCGCAATTAAGCAAAAGAGATCGGAAAGTTCGTTCCGATTTGAGACAGCATTTCTTCATTATTTTCTTCACAGACATAACAAACAAAACGTTCGTTCCGTTTTGAGACAGCATTTCTTTATTACTTTCTTCACAGACATAAACAAAGACCTTGTCCGATTTTGTCTATTTTTATCCAAATCCGATTTGCCTCATCTGCTAAAAATAACATTCTATTTTTGATAGTACATGTCCTTTTTTTTTAATATTTCCGTTAAAAAGCACGTTTTTCTTTTAAAAGTGCCTTAAACTTGGCACATTTCTTTTGCTTTTTATAAACTGATTGCATAAAAAATGAAACTCAGAATGCAATGCAAAGTTTTTGGCTTTGCATCCTAAGAAATAAACCAAAACTTGTGTAAGAAACAGTGTTTATATATAGCTTAGCGCAAAGCATTAGCTTTTCCAAAAAATCATGCAGCGGCGTCGCGAAAAATAGGCCTTAGGGCATCGCATAATCTGACTAGTCAGAGCAGCCGGCACACTGTCCAGCGCCGATCCATTCGTTGGATCTGTCTTTTTCGGCATATATATATTCTTCATCTTTCATGCTGATGCTAGACTGATCAGACTGCGCTTATGCCGGAGTTGGCTGATCTAGATTTTGGATTATAGTAGGTGCGGTTGGGGGTTGTGTGGACCCTTTTTTGCTTTTATAACACTCTCTAATGTTGCCTTCTTACTTCAGCTATACAAATGTACAGAGAAATATTTACACTCTTCGGCGATTTCCTTAGATGAACCTGACGGTGTTCATACATCCACGAACAACACACATTCGTGCAATCTTACGTGTAAGCAACGTCACGGATAATTCAGATAGATGATTGGCCGACGTAACTTTGATATATGTCATGTCATAGTGACGGCTGCTGTACATCATTACCAAACACGTTGGTTAATAACTATTTTTCGTCCTGCGTTAAATTAGTCAGAACTTCACGAATGAGTAACAAAATTGATGTAAAAAACATAGCATAAATATATATAAGATAAATTTCATTTGTCGAGGGTTCATGGAAATACGAACGCAATGGGTTCCGGGCTTTGTTGTTCCCAAATGGTATAGAGCAAGTTATTGTCCCAAACAACAGCAGCATGCATTTTCTTCACAGAGTGTCAAAACTTTGTTCCAGTCACTGCCACTGATGCCACTTAAACCAAAAATAAACTTCAGTAAATATAAATTTACTGTCTTCTTTCGATGCCAAGTTCAGATGTGCCAAGATTCCATAGACATGGGTTTGAAACAGTCTTTCCTCAAATTTTGATTCAGACTAAATGTGACTCAACAGCCGTGAAGAAAAGACTTGAAATAGGTCCATATAGTTATTTTCCTTGAGACATGCCTAAAACGGCCGCCAAAAACGTTGGAAAACTGTTGTTGTTTTTTTTTTTGGTTGTGTGTGTGTGTGTGTGTGTGTGTGTGTGTTTAAATATTTCTTCAATTTGTTTTTCAAATAAATTCTACACTTGTTTTTACCTTACATCCGTGGATAATGCCACCATTCAATAAGTTAGAAATTAAATACTTTGCTAAATAAAAGTTAGCAACAGAAAGTGCACTAACATTCGGGTTCACTTCAATAACAACTCATGAAATTTTCACCGTCTTAGCTGTGCAAGCCTTCCTTTTAAAAGGAAATTTTATTGCGAGTTGTAAATGGTTTGCTGTATGAATTCTATACCGCATATACCGTATACCGCATAAATGCGAATGTGAGGCTTTAAACTCTTCGTTTCTCCATATATTGTAACCAGTGCACTTGTTTATTATAAACTACAAACTGCACCGGTCTGCACTCAAAGCGCTCGAGTCCTACAGTCACACTCCACAAATCAGCCCTACCCCGCGTCCGCAATTTTACAGCTACTGAACCGAGCTGCAGTGATGTTCGACTGGTTGGATGTTCCGACAAATGATCAGCGATACGAAAAAAAACAACAAAATGGATGCCCAGGGTGATCCGAGTCTGCACTGGACGCATAACCACTTGGTTGGTTTTCTCGTGTCGCGGCTCATTATTGATGATGACTGTTCGTGCCATGTGTTCAGCAGAACAGGTCCATTCGGCAGAATCGGGGTCCCCGTTACTCTCAGACAATGTGGTGGCACACAAGCCAGAAAGACAGGTAAAATATAACCTTAAGGTCGTTATTATTTTGCAACAAAACGTTTTCATGCAAAGTCACCAACCTTCGTGACTAACTTTTATCAAATTGGCAATTCTTGGTCCACTACTACATGATTAGAAGCTAAGTGTGTCACACAATGCTGACTAAGTCGGCTTTAACAACAGCAACAAAATGCAAAACTGCTAAAATTATGCAAATACTACTCCCGTTCAGGGATCCAATCTTCAAATGCGTTCTTGTGTGATACTAGCAAATACAGCGCTACAATGTAAATTGAGCGGGTCATTGCCCTTGCTCAGGACGTCCCCAATGCCGAAAGTTACATGGCATCATAAAAACAGTCAGAAGAAAGAAAGACAAACGCCCAAAATATCCTCATCCCCGCACCGACTCCAAGTACATCAATCACTATATGAGCCGAGACACGACAAAACCAACAAAGTGGCATCCGCCTAGTCTGATCAGAGTCCTTGCTGTGCGCTTAAAGGGTAGCTAAGGGTCTTAGCCATCCCCATGGCGACAGCGAAAACTCTGATCGGACTGGGCAGATGCCAAGGCTGATCTTCGTCCACGCTGGGCGCACATGCCACTTTGTAGCCTTTCTCGTGTCACGGATCATATATGGATGCCCCCAGCAAAATATTGGCTAAAGAAGGGCAATGACCCACTATTCTTGCAGTAGGTGCGGGATGGAAGCTGTCCTCATTCTCTCTCTCTCTCTCTCTCTCTCTCTCCTCGTCGCCCCTTGCATACCTTTCCCTCACATATAGCATAGGATAATCAGACTACTTTAAAAAAAAGTTTTGGTGCCATCTTTCCACATTCTTTATGTTTAAATATATTGATGATATCAAAAATCAATCATTTATTGACGCAAGCATCATATACTATCAAGATTTGGTCATCCTTTTACAATCCCCTGGACTCTCTATATCAATCGACTTCATTAATTTTAATGTACAAAGGTCATAGTACCTGAACCATGTATGACAAGGAAAATTTGAATTTGCACAGTCGCACAGACTAATCAGTCTTTACTGTTAAAATACATGGACTACCGATCAGGTAGAATTTGTGCGGCCATTCTAATCAAACTGTACGGGTGCATAGGCTGGCCTGTATTTTCGCTGCCCGCTCGTAACAAAAAGTACAGTTTCTCGCGATGTAATGTGACTGAAAAAAATATCATAAATATTGGGACAGTATATTTGGTAACAGTAATTATACTAACAGAAAAATAAATAAATTATGATTATTTAATAACCACTTAATTTCACTACCTGGCTTTTAGTCAAAAGCACCAAAGAGTGCAGACCCTGATCAGACTGCTCCTGCAGGAGCAGTCTGATCAGTGTCTTCACTGTTTGCTCAATATTTTTTTTCAATATTTTGGAAATTAACGGTAATTGGAGTATTAAGCAAACATCAACAAGTGTACCATAAGGGCACTGTCTTACTTATTATGTTTACATACATTGTTTAAAAATTCCCAAATGATAAATACATATATGAAAATTAGGAAGATTAAAAATATATACAGAATTCTTTGAAGATGAAAGAAACCATAATATTTATCTTTCATTTCAAAATATATTTGATGTACACGGTACAGAAAATAAACTGAGAAAAAAAAGTATTGAGAAAGACATGCTTTAACAAACCATATAGACACAGACCAGCCTTGCAACGTTCACTACAGAAGCCCCGGTAGATCAAAAGGTTAAGTGCTGGCCTGCTTAGCCATTGTTCCGGTTCGAATCCCGCTTGAAGCGGAAATGTTTTCAACCGTGAACAAGATTCCATTGCATACAGCCTTTCATTATCACCCTCCCTCATCCTGATATGACTGAAATACTGTCGAAAAGGGCGTCAAACCTCAAGTCATATATCCCTCAGGTATCGGGAGTTTTAAGGTGTTCTCCTACATTCCAGTTATACGTCAAACCTTGTATGATTTCAGCGCATTCAAGGGTTTTTTTATTAATAAGTCAGAATAAATGTATGCTATAAAACTAAATTAAATGTAGCTAGTATGAAACTGAACAAGATTCATGTAGATAGAGAGAGAGGCGAATGGTGGGGAATCATGGTAAGGAAGTCCAGCAAGTGGCTAATAGACTTACCTCTTCATTACTTCTGTCCTCCGTGGAGTACCCGCTTGTCCCATTTGAAAGTGACCTGTCCGCCGGAATTTCCATCGACCTAGGCCGACCCTGCTCCCGCCATCTAGCTCTGCCTCTGCGCCCCAAAATATCAGCAGACATTCTCTTTATCCTATCACCTACACCCCAAGAATCACGAAGAGTATTCGTTCCATTATTATCCAAATCACGTGACCCTGACATTTTCGCCCTCGGCAAGCCTCGGTCAAGACTCCTTGTCATTAACTCGTCGACTTCGGCGTCATCAGCGTTGCGTTCTTGGCGTCTGAGTCTGCGTAGCTTCACGCCTGCTCTCTCAGTCTGTAACGTTGCGCCCGAAATCACGGGCATCGCTGAGCCCCAAATTACGGGCACCGGATGTGTCTTTTGCGTCATCGCCTTTAACCGTTCCTTCCTGCGTCTTTCTCTTTCTTTACGTCGCGACTCCTGAAAATATGTTCCGTGTTTTGGGTCATATACCAAATTACCGCAAAACTGTATATGATTGGCACACCTTTTAAAGCATCTTACTGCACTATTTTTGCAACAGACCGTGAGTTTTCTGCTTGCCCTATCAAAGATGTGTCTGAGAGGGCAAACAGTGTAGACCCTGCTCAGACTGCTCCTCGGAGCAGTCTGATCTGAGTCTGCAATATTTGCTATGATATCTTAGTCCCAATATTAAAAATATTTACGGTAATTTTACAAACCTGTTTGTAACATTTTAACTTTAATTAAAGAGCAGTCGAAATAAAGAAACGCTGTTTTTCTCCATGTCTGTTAAACCTAAAGTGGTCTGCTGATTTACAGAAGTGATATTTTTATTTTTTCATTGAACAAAAACGATTACGCCTATAAATATAGAACAGTTATGCTTTTATTTAATATCAGCCATATATCAAACGTACGAAAGGAACAATGGCTTACTATTTTGAAAGAAAGACTTTTATATAAATTATGAATTACATTTTGATTTAAACAACTCACCCGCAAGTTTCTTTTTTCTTCACGGATATCCTTTTCTAGATCTCGCAGGATTTTTTGAAGTATCGTTATCACAGGATCATTATTTTTCTTTTGAGTATTTGACAATCCTGCAGAATGTTTATCATCACAAGGTGTGTATCCTGGCGGTGGATTTAATTTTAAGAGAAAACTCCAGTCAACAACAGGTTTTGATGTTTGTTTACATTTTGCGCCTTTTTCTCGCTCCTGTCTCGCGAGATTATCACGTGGCATGTGAAGCTGACGCAGTTGCGCGCGCTTTGGATACTTTCGGGTATTTGGGTCACCGTTATCCATTTGAGAAACTTATGATGTACAGCTTTACAATGTGTGAGTCAAAATTAAAACTTATTAGGCTTTGTTTGTCAAAGGCTAACAAAGTCATCGTTGGCTGTCTGTCATAAGATGGATTCTTCATCATGAATCATCTAGAAAAGAAGAAGAAAAAAAGAGCATGATAAAAATTCATTCTCATCAAGCTTAACGTGTTCGAAAAAGTAATTGATAATTTTAATAACAGCAATAATAATAATAATAATAATAATAATAATAATGATAATAGTAGTAATAATAATAATAATGATAATAATAATAATAAAGTTATGCATAATAAGATGCTCTGCAGAACCAAATATTATATTTTGTAAAGCGTTATTTAAAAAAAAGAAAATTGTTGAATTTTAAAACAGCATGAGTCCAGACGGCGAAGCAATGAACTGCCTCATCTGGATCGATACTGTTTGTCCTCCGGTCTTTGAACTCTCAGCATGATATAGTTTTTCTTTTCTTTCTTTCTTTCTTTCTTTTTATTTTAATAACTTTTTTAAATATTGCACTCTTAAATTTTGTAGTCTGCTTTTTTGACGTTTTAAGGGTCATGGTTTCATCGGGTTGATAAGTACAGGGGCTTGATAGAAGGAGGCCTGAAAGCAAAGACTTCTACATGTTTCCATCTGTGCTTAAGTTAAATTGGTACACTTTAAAGAGAAGCAACTCTACATTTTTGCATCCCTTCTCAATGAGAGTCAACTATTAAAGGAAAGAATTTGCTCCTAGAGGAGCAAATTCTTTCCTTTAAGAATAGACCCTATTTATGAAAGGTTTCCATATCAGGGAAGCAAAGAGGAAGTTAAAAAAAAAACATGGCGGAAGGCGTGTTTGGGGGGGGGGGGGGGGAGGGGGGGGGGAGAGTTTTCCATATTGGAGTGATCAACCTTGGAGGTTTTGTATTCAGCTAGATATCTCCAAACAATTTGGTTCAACTCAGAATTAGGTCTGGCTACGCCCTTGAGCGTTCATGAAACCTATAAACCAAATCAGCACCCTGGCATAAATCCCGGTTCAAGACTTGGAATCAATAACGACAGAAGCTCTGTCAGCTATTCACAAAATAGATAGTACTTGTATATCGCCTGAGTTACCAGATCATTTCCTTTGGTTCAAGATCTATGACAAAAGGACTTCGGTGCACGCACACTTGCCTCTTACGCTAAAAGTCTCGAGTTTGATTCCGGGAAGAGGCTTTGGAATTTCGGTGACCGAATATGCTTCATAGATCTCAGTTGCAGGATGACATTTAAAAAGTGAAGCGTCCTTTCTATCGGGACAATAACTGGAGCCTCCCCCCCCCCCCCCCCTCCGACATAAACCCTCCAACCAGGGTGAGACATCCCCTATGCAGGTTAAAGATACATTCGTTAATTTAGAAGAGGTTCAGCGTGCAATATGGGTTGTACATTGTACACTTGCTCATAATACTCGAGAGAGGGTGTACCAGTATGCATAGAAGAAAGAAAAAATGTCCCAATTCCATTGAATCGCAGCAAATATCATTCTGAAGCTGTAAGCCAAGTCAAAAATTAAGGTGGTGATGATCTCTGATTTGGGGCGAAGTAAAAAATCTGCATAAAATGCTGAAAATATTACAGATCTTCCCCAAAATTAGCAGATGCCTTTTTTATGTTGTTTCTCAAGATTCAGAATCCAAATATGCAGGAAAAGGGTTTATATAAGAAATTTTCAAAGGGTAATTTTGTGCGCAAAAAAATCTGAAAAATAACCATCGTTATTAAAAATGTAGTAGGGTCTGAAGGTTCTTTAAGGGATTATGGAGAGCGCCCTAGCAATTATTTTTTTCCATTTTTTTCACACATTTTCAGGCTGGGCAGATAAAAAAAAAGTCTCCTCTCTGTCCAAATATATGCCAAAATTCACAGTAGAGTCCATTTTCAAGGTTGAACAATTTCATATACACACCCATGTCATGGTAGTAAAAATTCTAAATATTGGGACACTAAAAATAATTACCATAACTGTCCTAAAATTGGAACAGTTTGATTTTACAGTGTAGTAATGTGCCCCAAAATGCAAATGGGATGGCAAATAGTGTAGACCCTGAGCAGACTGCTCCTGTCTGATCTGGGTTTGCACGTTTTGCTCAGACCTAACTGTCCCAATATATAGAACTTTTATGGTATACTGTGAGTATGATAAAGGTATAACTGCTCTACCTGTATTTAATTAATGCATGCAGTGTCCATGCACCATACATGGTCAGACATTTGAGAAAAAGTGACTGTTTTCATCTGGTCTACCTTACAAATTTGAGAAAGAGTTGGAACAAATAATTGCTAGGACGCTCTTTTTAATGCATTAAAGAAACTTCAGAGCTATGTATATTTTCAAGAATGAAGTAAATTTTCCAGATTTATGCGCACAAAATTACCCTTTGATTTTTCCATATAAAACACTCTTTTTAACAGCATGCCCCTCTTTTCTGTATTCTAAACTGTACAGAACAACAAAAATAAGAAGTCAACAGACTTTCAGGTCGGTACGTTAATTTTTTATGGTTTTATGCAGATTTTTGTATTTACCACAAATCACCACCTTATTCAACATATCAACTAAGACAAAAGCTATAATCGCTGGAATAATCAAGAACAAATAGGCAGGCACATGACATCGTAATGACGTCTATGCTACGTCATTCTCTAATACTTACACTTACCACTGACTTCCCTTTGGTAAAATATTTTTCTAATGAAAAGGGAACAAGGCATGCGCAATAACATATTAAAAGATAAAAGATCATTTTGAATATGCTGCATATATGCTGTATTTTCAGGAATGAAGTCAAGTTATAGTAGTTCATGTGGCCTAGTGTGTGTGCAGTAGGTTTGGGGGGGATTGTTTGGCTATTTTATTTTTCTGTCGCCTATCATACCTCTTTTCTTCCCCCTCTCTCTGTGAGACGGTAATATTGTCTCCAACCACCCATTCTGATGGTCCAGGGGAAATAACTCGCAAACCGCTTCAATTAGATTCTATTTTAGAGTTATACGCCTTAGAATGTATTGCGGCTCAGGTATTTCAAGCGCATACTCTCATCAGACTGCACGAATGCGCATGCTGATCTGATTTTTGCTAGTCGCATAAATTGTTGTTGTTGATTTGTTGTTTACGTTCAAGGTAAACAGCTATGGTCATGTCGGGACGGTCAATTAGTTTAACCACACTCTTCCGGGGCAGGCTTAGACCTCCTGTACGGTTAACCTGTACCAAGAGTACACGAATACCAGTAGCTGACACCTGCCCTTCTTGAATCAGCGTAATGAGAAAAAAAGTATCTGGCCAGACCGGGTATTGAACCCGCGACCCCTGACTCTTCAGTCAGACGCCCTACCGATTGTGCTACGCGGCCCGGCACTGTCGCACAAATAATCACATCTGGGGCCGTATTCATAAAACGACTTAAGTGGTTGCTATGCTGTTGCTAAGGCTAAATTTCTTTGAAGGAGATTCCCTACAACTATGAAATTTGCTCTGGAGGAACAGTCTTACAAAGACTGTTCCTCCAGACCAAATTTCATAGTTGTAGGGAATCTCCTTTATAGATATTTAGCCTTAGCAACCGCATAGCAATGACTTAAGTGGCTTTATGACTACGGCCCACGAGCTTTCCCTTGGCGAAACTGGATATAAAAAATCTACCTTAGTCTATTCTAAAAGGGAAAAATAGTCTTGAAGGAAAGAATTTGCTCTTTTAGTCTACTCTAAATGCTCCTAGAGAAGCAAATTCTTTCCTTCAATAGTCGACCTCTTTTTTTAAAACGGTTTCACCGCCTAAAGAAGCAAACAGGAAGCCACAGAAGTTACCTCCCTTCACAAATGTGACAAAGTGGCGAGAAAACATGGCAGTGTATGGCAGTGTCCCATTCACCTTTTGGCGCGAAATGGCCTTTTTTGCGCCGATGAGCCATAAAACCCATTTCACTCACTCACTCACTCAACCCACTCACTAAGTCACTCCTATTTACCTGAATATTACCTTTTTATCGAAAATTCCAAATATTACATTTTTTTCCTGTCAGCCTCCCCATACTGAACACACTTCTAGTCTATAAATCGATTCATACTTACTTACTGTTATAAACATAAGTCATTCTACATGTTCATACGTCAAATCAACATCTATTTGAAATAAGAAAACACGTAAAATAATGTTCGTCTCATTAAGTTATGAACAAAATCACAGGGTATAATCGATTCCGCTAATTTTCGCTTCCTGCAGAGACTGTACATCATATTTGGCTTCCGTCGAGACTGTCCGCGAACTCTTGCTTCCTGCAGAGACTACTGTCCTCGAACATTGGCTTCCTGCCGAGACTGTCCGCGTGACTCTGCTTCCTGCCGAGAGCCTCGGCAGGAAGCAGAATCACGCGGACAGTCTCTGCAGGAAGCCATTTATCATGTACAGAATTCTCGGCAGGAAGCAAGAGTTCGTGGACAGTCTCGGCGGAAGCCAAATATGATGTACAGTCTCTGCAGGAAGCGAAAATTAGCGGAATCGATTATACCCTGTGAAAATCTATCATACTGACCTTCGTTTATTTATTTATCGTTATGTTTTCCACCTTAAAACAGCAGCTTTTTCTGTTAGTTTTGTTACTCAAGGTAATTATCTTTAATGTTAGGACACTGTCAGGTCAGTTGGTACACCTCCATGTTTTCCGCCATTTTAACAAAGGGGAACAACTTGTCTGACTTACTGTTTGCATCCCTAGGCAACAATACCCGTGCAAAAGGGGTCTACTCTTGAAGAAAAGAGTTTGCTCCTACAGGAGCAAATTCTTGCAGAGCTGACCCCCACTTAAAAAGGGAAGCAAAAAATGAATAGAAATGTGTCCATAGGACACGGATGCCCCGCCTAGCGCCTTGAGTAAAATGGCACCTTGATTCAGTTACTGGCACTTGTAGGATAACTAGATTCATAGAGGCAGACTTGTACAATATAAATGGCAAATCGAGAGACACGAAATATCAAAACGACCTATACAGGACTAAGCTATGGGCGGGACACAAAAATGTTTTCAGTTCAGTTCAGTTCAATTCTCTTATCAACGTTACCGAAGTGGCTCAGCCGGGCCGGGTAGCGCAATCGGTAGGGCACCTGACTCGTAAGTCAGAGGTCCTGGGTTCGAATCCCGGTCTAGCCACATACTTTCGTTTCTCCTTCCGCTGATTCAAGAAGGGCAGTTGTCAGTTACTGGCGAAAGTATGTGCACTTAGTACTGGTTAACCGCTTAGGAGGTCTAAGCCTGCCCAGGAATAGTGTGGTTAGGTTAACTGACCGTCCCGACATGACCTTAGTTGTTTACCGTGGACGTTAAGCATCAAATCAACCAACCAACCAACCCAAGTGGCTCAACGGTACGTAACCATAGTTGCACGCACTAGGCAAAAATGTTTTCACTATAGCCTATATATAAAGTTTACATGCGCAGTGTGACCTTGACCTTCAAGCTAGGGGTTTGTCATGATGATCATTTATGCAATATAGTTTTGAATCCCACCATGCAGGATAAAGTAATGGACATGACATAAACATGTGACTGAAGCCTATGCATGAAGTTTAAGTGCAGACAGTGACCTTGACCTTTGAGCTAATGATATGATTCTTGCATGTGACACATCAACTTGTCATGATAATTATTTATGAAATTTTGAAATCCCATCATGCAGAACAAAATTTCACTACAGCCTATGCACAAAGCTTAAGTGCTGACTGTGACCTTGACCTTCAAGCTAGCAGCGTGTTTTTTTTTTTGTTTTGTTTTTTTGTGCATGACACACCATCTTGTCATGACAATTATTTATGCAAAATAGTTTTGTGATCCCACCATGCAGGACAAAGTTATGGACAAGAAACAAACATATTTCATAATAGCCTATGCGCAAAGTTAAAGTGCGGACTGTGACCTTGACCTTTAAGATAGTGGCATGGTTCTTGCAAGCGACACATTCTCTTGTCATGATGATCATTTGTGCCAAATTATTTTTAAATCCAACCATGCAGTCCAAAGTTATGGGTCAGACGCGAACATATTTCAATATAGCATATGTACAGAGTTTAAGTGCGGAATGTGACCTTGACCTTTTTGAGATAGCCATGTGGTTCTTGCACGCGACACACCATCTTGTCATGATGATCATTTCTGCCAGATAATTTTTAAATCCCACCATGCAGTCTAAAGTTATATGGTTCGGACACGAACATACTTCATTATAGCATATGTACAAAGTTTAAGTGCGGACTGTGACCTTGACCTTTGAGATAGCGACATGGTACTTGCACGCAACACACCGTCTTGTCATAATAATCATTTTTACCAAATAATTTTTTAATCCCATCATGCAGTCCAAAGTTATGGATCGGACACGATTTCGGTAACATGCATACATACATACATACACACACACGGACAGGGTAAAATCTATATGCCCTTCCGCCATTTCATGGCGGGGCATAAAAATGGCAGAGTTGCTTCCCTTGAAAGTGTATCCAGTAGCTTTAAGAATGTGTCCTAATATTTTGAGTCATAACGATACCACTGCCTAAGTACTAGTGCAGCTTTAAGCTTTACGAGCAGCGAAGACCCAGGTCACAGCCCTTTGCACATCTGTACAATCTGATCACTTACAATCTGTCTACCAGTTGCAATCTGTCGATCCCGCCGGGTCTGCAAAATGGAAAATAAGATCCGCTCCTTCTGCGGAATCATCGCCCGATGAGAGTGTTCGCCATTTGACCATGCCATCAGGACTACTTTTCTCGGGAGCAGCTCTTTAGCAAAATGCCATACATGTTATTTTAAAAGTGAATATCCAGTTAAATAATGCTCTTAATTGCTAGAAGTCCTATGAGGCGTTAAGTGAGCTACAGTCGTACTCAAGCGGTTGTTGGTTCGAGTCTTCGCTTCTCCAACTATCAGTTGTTCCCTTATGTGACTTAAAATCGCCAGATTCATGAACCAGTGAGGCTTAAAAAAGTTTGGACTTGTCCGGCTTGATCCTGCCATATTCCAACTAACACTTTTTCTGTGGGCGTCGCTCATACAGGCAACCGATAAAAAATAAAACACAAATGAGCCACGACGTGAGAAAACCAACAATGTGGTTGTGCGCCCAGCGCAGACTCAGATCAGCCTGAGCATCCGCCCAGTCTGATCAGAGTCTTCGCTGTCCGCATGGAGGTAGCTTAGACCCATAGCTATCCTTTAAGCGCTTAGCGAAGGGTCTGATCAGGCTGGGTAGATGTCCAGGCTGATCTGAGTCTGAGCTGGGCGGACAACCACTTTGTTGGTTTTCTCGTGTCGCGGCTCAAATAAAAGAGAAACAATCCTTATTTCACACTAAACTGTATACAGTAAAACCTGTCTTAGTGGCAACCTGTATTAAGCAAGCAACCTGTAGTAAGTAAGCATGTATTCAGTACCCAAAGCAGGCAAATACATTGAAATATACCTGTATTCAGCAAGCACCTGCCTTAAGCAAACAGATTTTGATTGAGGTGCTTGCTCAATACAGGTTGGGCTGTACTTCACACTTCGCATTTCACCCTTCATGCGCTTTCATATATAGTGAATTATGAAGTCTGACCGCTAAAAATCGTTGAAGCCGTCTTGTTATCATTCAGTAGCAACCCGATTTTTTTATTTTTCGTTTTAATAAAAAATGTCCTTTCAAAAATCTTGAAATAAGATAACCAAGAAAAAAATAATTATGGACAATTAGCTAAATTGTAGATGATGTTATTTACGTTTGTGGTATGCAGAAGAGACAGAAATGATGTTATCTTTAAAAAAAATCCTCATTTTCAAAAAGCACCATGAAATTCAATATATGATGACCCGTGTCCCGTGAAATGAAACCGTAAAGCGATTGCGAACCGTTAAGACTCAGATCAGCCTGCGTATCCGCGCAGTTTGTTCAAATCTATAATCTATGGATTCTGAGAAATATATAGAATAAACACCAACGACGCTGATCAATCAGCTTAAAAACGAACAGAATACTGTTTTAACCGTCACTTTGGTTTAAATGTATTGTAAAAGTTACATGTTCGTGTTTTTAACAGATTTTAGGCTCAAAACCAAGGCATTCCTTACTGTGTTTTCTTCTAAAATGATAATGAAAAAAAAAAATGATTTAAATAAAAATAACAAACATACAAACCACACTGTAAAAAATTCCGTAGATTTTACGGTAAAATAACTGGCAACCAGCTGCCAGTCATTTTACCGTTATTTCTACGGGCGCCCGTAAAAATTGCAGGAATCATCAAACAGAGTGGGACAGAACAGAGTAGGTGTCGTTTTGGTGAGATAGCCCTTCAACAATATAAAGTAATTTTCGAGTGCGTCCAGTTATTATAAAACTTCCATTTCGTGATTTCCAACAATGTCTTACAGGCAAACGCCCGTAAAAATAACGGGAAAAAGACTGGCAGCTGGTTTCCAGTTATTCTACCGAAATATCTACAGTATTTTTTTACAGTGCAACAAATATAAAGTAAAATAAATAAAAGCAAAACGTATACAGACACATCTTCGCAAGCCAATGGTACTAAGTCCACTCCGTTCCTTACGTGCGCAAGGAACAGAGTGGACTTAGTACCCTTGGCTTGCGAAGATGTCCTGGACGCTGAAACACTGTCAAAGAGGGGGTCTACTCTAATAGGAAACACTTTGCTTGCAGAGGTGTAAATTCTCACTTTAAGAGCTGAAGTCCGCCGAGAAGGGCAGCAAAACTGGAAATGGCATAGTTGCTTCCCCTGACGGAGTATCCATAAACATAAAACTAATCTTGGGTGCATATTGTTTGATTTCTTTTGTTTACAAATGAATGATAAAGTTATTGACCTTTATAACAAGTTATTGGACCAGATTTATGAATGGAACATGGCGTGCTAAGTCTAATTTTACCTTGTTCATATTACACTATCGAAATTTGAACGTGGGTTGTTGAAAACTGGATTGAAGTGTACCAGAGGATTATCCCATTAGCCCTTCCTAAACTCATTACCGAAGTACTAATACGAAATTTCACTGACTTGAAAAATGGCAACAATAAACTAAGGCAGACTTTAGATTTCGGAATGAGCTCGGCTACGAAATGTTGAAGTTGAGATAAGTTGTAGTAAGGAACTTCCCGGTCGAACTAGCGAGGACCAACCGCAGAACGCTTAACAAGACTTTCCTGGTTAGTAGGTATTACAACAAAAACAGTCACCATGACTAACTTGGTCCCAAGATTATAAAAACATTTTCGAGGCACAGCCTCGTATAATTTCGATATTTTTCCACATTTCGCAAGATTTCATTGGTCAAATAACGCGTATGTCAAAATTTAACCAATAATATCAAAGGTCAATGAGTATTTAATCTTCGGTTTTGCACTGCACTGTGAATACTAGCTCTCTGTCTTATATTAATTCGAAATGTTTCTCTTGTTTGAAATTTTACAATAGAAATGTTATCGAGAACAGATGCAGATATTCAAAAGTTTCTTTTTTTCGTCGTAGATCTACTTTCGATTTCTACTGTCGGTTTAATACACACAAACAAACAAACAGTGAAACATTTTGATAACTATTCTGAAATCAGGTCGATTTCAAGATTGGCCGCGGTCCATTTTGGAATTCCAAAGTAGAAAGCTCAATTTTGAGGTCTCTATCCTGTGTCAAAATTACGGTTGTGCGTGCCTACCGACAAGCTTACTTATTCATGAAAGTTATTGACAAATCTTAAACTAGAGACATATAAAAAAAAAACACTTCCATTTTATCTGCGCAGACTATCTTCTTTTTTAAGATTTTTCTTGTTTCATGCTCAATTCAGCTGAGTGTGAAAACTTAAACACGGAATAAAGATTACGCGTTTAGCAGACATTTTTATTGTTTCAAATGTTTGCTTTTCACATAATTACTCTTATTTGAACACTCAAAACAAAGCCTCAGTATGTATTTTGCGCTCAATATTTATATTTGAGCACTGTTTCAGCTGAGCAAGAAAAAAGATTTATAACCTCGAGGCCAGGGGCCGTATTCATGAAACGACTTAAGTGGTTGCTATGCTGTTGCTAAGGCTATATTTCTTTGAAGGAGATTCCCTACAACTATGAAATTTGCTCTGGAGGAACAGTCTTACAAAGACTGTTCCTCCAGACCAAATTTCATATTTGTAGGGAATCTCCTTTATAGAAATTTAGCCTTAGCAACCGCATAGCAACGACTTAAGTGGCTTTATGAATACGGCCCCTGGTAAGGAACAACATCAAGAAGACTCGCGAAGACTAGCCTGCATTAAGGATCATCAAGAGACAATACCAGATAGATTCACCAAGAATAAACCGATATGGAGTGAGGGCGAAAATGCCCACCGAGAAAAACCTGCTAGGAGACATCAGTAACAAGAGGGCCATGAGGCCCTGAATCGCTCGCCTGAGTATGGTGGTCATGTAGGTCATGTGACCTAGACCGCTTGATAAATTTTTGTTCCATCAGCCCCTAGAGGCTGTGTATGATATTTGGTTACAATTAGCCCTGTGGCTTTTGAGGAGACGTCTTAAATTGTCAAAATATGAGAGACATGGGTCAGAGGTCAAAGGATGACCTTGACCTCTTGTACCCGCAAATCTTTCATGTACTAACTAAGACGACTGTATATACCAATTTTTAGGCCAAAATCTTCTAAACTTGCCATGGACTCTTATGTTCTACCATTTTCCCATACTTGACCTTGCCTTAAAAAGGTCAAGGTCAGCCCAAGGTCATCATCTGAATAATCTTGATAGTACTCAAGTACCTGATGCTATATACCAAGTTTCAAGGCCATTATCACTTGGTTCTTTAGAAGGAGATTTGTAAAGGTTTTTGCCATATATGGGCATGGCGGCCATGTTGGTCACGTGACCAAGACTGTTTGAATAAATTTTCGTTCCCTCAGCCCCTAGAGGCTCTGTATATAATTTGGTTTCAATTGGCCCACTGGCTTTTGAGGAGATGTGTGAAATTGTCACAATATGGGAGACCAGTGTCTAAGGTCAAAGAATGACCTTGACCTCTTGTACATATAAATTTTCATGTACTCATTAAAATGACTGTATATGCCAATTTTCGGGTCTAAATCTTCAACAGTTTCTAAGAAATCTTATGTTCTAGCATTTTCCCATATACACGCTACGCAAAGTTGACCTTACCTTAAAAAGGTCAAGGTCAACTCAAGGTCAAAATTTGAATAATCTTGGTAGTACTTGCGTACCTGATGCTACATACCAAGTTTCAAGGCGATCGGCCTATTGGTTCTGGAGAAGAATATTTTTCTAGGGTTTTACCATATATGGGCGTGGCGGCCATGTTGATCATGTGACTAGGACCCTCTGAACAAATTTTCGTTCCCTCAGCCCCTTGAAGCTCCATATGAAATTTGGTTACAATTGGCCCAGTGGCTTTTGAGGAGATGTGTGAAATTGTCAAAATATGAGAGACCAGGGTCAAAGGTCAAACAATTACCTTGACCTCTTGTACGCATTAATTTTCATGTATTCATTAAGGTGACTGTGTATACCAATTTTCAGGTCAAAATCTTCAACAGTTTCCAAGAAATCTTTTGTTCTGGCATTTTCCATATAAAGGCTAGAGAAAGCAAATTCGACCTTACCGTTAAAAGGTCAAGGTCAACCCAAGGTAATAATTTGAACAATCTTGGTAGTACTTGCGTACCTGATGCTACATACCAAGTTTCAAGGCCATTGGCCTATTGGTTCTGGAGAAGAAGATTTTTAAAGGTTTTTACCATATATGGGCATGGTGGCCATGTTGGTCCTGTGACCCAGTCCGTTTGAACAAATTTTCGTTTCCCTGCCCCCTAGAGGCTCTGTATGAAATTTGGTTACAATTGGCCCACTGGCTTTTGAGGTGATGTGTGAAATTGTCAAAATATGACAGACCAGGGTCAAAGGTCAAACAATGACCTTGACCTCTTGTACGCATAAATTTTCATGTACTCATTCAGATGACTGTATATACCAATTTTCAGGTCTAAATCTTCAACAGTTTCCCATACAAAAGCTACAGAATGAAAATTTGACCTTACCGTAAAAAAGATCAAAGTCAACCCAAGGTCATAATTTGAACAATCTTGGTAGTACTCGCGTACCCGATGCCAAGTTTCAAGGCCATCGGCCTATTGGTTCTGGAGAAGAAGATTTTTCTAGGTTTTTACCATATATGGGCATGGCGGCCATGTTGGTCATGTGACCAGGATCGTTTGAACAACTTTTCGTTCCTAAGTCCCCTAGACGCTACATATGAAATTTGGTTACAATTGGCCCAGCGGTTTCAGAGGAGAAGTCGTTTGAAATTGTGGACGGACGGACGACGGACGCCGGAGCCTTACCATCCTATAAGCTCCCCCGGAGCCGCTGGCTCAGGTGAGCTAAAAATGTCTTACCAAGACTTAATTCATAGAAAACAGCAAAAGAGCACCAAGAGTGATCCCGTAAGGAATAATGACAAAAAGCTCAGCAAGACTAACATGCCTAGGTACAACAACAAAAAGAGGGCCATGAGGCCTTGAACCGCTCACCTGAGTTAAAAGGTCAAAGATCAACATAGGGTCATCATTTAAACAAACCTGACAGTATATATATCCCATATCTGTATATCAAGTTTCCATGTCATGAAAGTTTTCGTTCTGGAGATTCTGAAGAAGACTTTTTTGTTGTGTTGTTGTTTTACCTTAAACATGAACACTATCTTATTCGGTTCAACAACCATTCAAATAAACTTTTATTACCCCGACCCATGGAGCCTCAATGCGAATTTTGCTTCATTCAGCTCGGTTGCTTTGAAGGAAATGTTTGACGCTGCAGAAATGAGTGACTTTGGTCAACGGTCAAACAGTTATTATGACCTGTGGTACACAAAAATCTTAATACATGTATATCCATTTAGCTGCCAGTATACACCAAGTTTTATACCTTGGTCGTCAATAATTTCCAAGAAATTTTATTTCATTTTCTCATATAAAAGCATTATGATGCAAACCAATTGATCTTGTCATAAAAAGAGTCAAGGTCAACCCAGTGTCATCATTTGAATAAAATTTATCGTACTTGAGTACCCAATGTTATATATCAAGTTTCAAGACCACCATTCATTTTGCTCTGGAGAACGATGTTCTTTAAGGCTTTTGTCATATATGGATGTGGTGGCCATGTTGATCATGTGACCATACCTGCTTGAAAATCCTACCCCTTGGATGTTTCGTATGAAATTTGCTTGCAATATGACCAGTGGCTTTAGAGGAGACAGTGTTTGCAATTGTTGAATATGAGTGACCTTCATCAAAGGTTAACCTGGTAAGGAATGCTAGTAAACAGATTCGCCCAGATTAACCTTGCAAGTACCAACAAGAAGAAAGCTCATAATACTAACTAGGCCATCAGGAAGGCTCGTCAAAAGCTTACCTGGAAAGGTCAATCGGAGCACGCTCGGCCAATTCCGTGATTCACGGAATTGGCCGAGCGGTGTTCCGATTGCTGTATAGGTATAACATCTGACGGGTTCATCAAGACTAAGACTAATCTGGTCCGAAAACAAAAAAACAACAAAAAAAAACAGCAAGAAGACTCATCAAGACTAATCTGGTAGATAGATCAGCAAAAAGGATCATCAAGAGCAAACAGTCAAAATGCCAACCAAAGCTAATCAGGTAAGAAAGGCAACAAAACGATTCACCAATAGTTACCTGATTAGGAATCAGGAAAACAGCAAAAAGGCTCACCAGTTCCAGTTTGGTAATGAACAACAGCAAAGAGGCTCATCAAGACTAATTTGGTAAGGAAAGTAGCAAAAATACTCCCAAACCCATCAAATCTAACCTTGTAAAGAACAACAGAGAAATGGCTCACTACGACTAATTTAATAAAAAAAAGAATGCTAGAAAGGTGGACTAAGTAAGAGACGGCGGCAAGGCAATAAAAAAAATAACTGTAAGAAGGATCATCAAGACGAATCTTATTTCAGAAACAAAAGTAATGACTCAGAGTAATCTGGCGAGGAATAACAGCAAAAAGATTCCCAAAAATGCTAAGCAAGAGTAAATAGGTCAGAAACAACATCCGAAAAAACTCAGCATGACAAATCTGGTAAGATGCAATAGCAAACTAATCTGTTTATGAACAACATCAAAACAGTTCACCAAAAGTGATCTGGTAAGGTATTAAATGAGAAAGGCTAACCTTGTTATATTAAGAAACAACTGGTAACCAGGCCCCGAGGTTATAAAACTTTTTTCATGCTCAACTCAGCTGAGCATAAAATTTTCTCTGCTGATAAATATGAAAATGCCAACTAATGTTGGCATTTTCATATTCATAAGCAGAGAAAATTTCATACTCAGATAAACTTGGCAAGAAAACAACTGTACTTATCAAAAATTTGGTATCTATCAGCAGGTAAAATTTCATTCTCAACTCAGCTAAGCATGAAAAAAGTTGTATCACCTCGGGGCCAGGCTCACCAAGCCTTATTTGTTAAATAATGACAGCAAAATGACAATGACTTGCCAAGAGTAACCGCGTAAGGATAAACAGAGTGAAAATCCTTCAGCGGTTCCAGAACTACCGAGCATCATCCTAGTATAATAGTTGGCATGTTCGGAATAGTTACTTTGATAAACCCGAACAATACCCAGGTATTCCTAGGGTTTACCGAAGTAACTGTGTCGAACGTGCCTACTGAAAGCAGAGGAGACCATGGCAGAGGAATAACTTGGTTTCAGTAATTGGCCAAAATACTTCAGGAATAGACAGTATGCATATAATTCTCTTTGAGAAATGTCTTCAAAGTCAGCAAGGCCCCTGTCGTCTTTTCATGCTTATGAGTTTGAAAAAAAACACCTTGTCCTGGAATACAGTTTTCTGGGCCATGACAAGATCCCAAATGACTAGAATTATGTCAACGTCGGGAAGGGTGTGGCGGGGTGTGTACACTGTAAAAAATTTGTAGATTTTACGGTAAAATACCTGGAAGCTGGCTGCCAGTTAATTTACCGTTATTTTTTACGGGCGTTTGCCTGTAGAACATTTTTAGAAATCACGATTTGGAAGTGTTTTGTTAACTGTCAGCACCCAAAAATACCTTTATAGAATTGAAGGCTTTATGACCAAAACAGCATCTGTTCTATTCTATCCTACTCTGCTTGATGATTCTTGCAATTTTTACGGGCGACCATAAAAATAACGGGAAAAGGAGTGGCAGCTGGTTGCCAGTTATTCTACCGTAAAAACTACGGATTTTTTTTTTACAGTGTAGGGTGGGGGAGCAACAGGAGTAGGGTGCAGTCACCAGCTTCAAGACGTTGAATATAGGAGCATGGAAGTATACCTTTAAATGTGAATCAATTAAAGTACGGTACATGGATAACAATAACTGTGCATTTCAGCGTAATAATTAAAACACCTGTGTGAAGATTTTATCGACAATTAAATAACTGATAAATTTAATGTTCGTGAAGTTGGCTGCCAGTTGCCATTTGCATATTCAATCGGCAATTGGCAAATGGCAGCTAGCTTCACATTCTAGGTGCCAATTCGCCAACTCTCGTGAATTGGCAACAGGCAACTGGCAGCTAAATGCCAATTCGATTTGAGATACTTTTACAGTTGAATAGGTAACTGGCAACCGGCAAGCCATATGCCAATTCACAATTCAAGTGAATTGGCAACTGGCAAGAGGCAGCCAGATGCCAATTCGACTCGAGAGGGTTTTAGAGCATACCAGGTGAACATGCAACTGGCTAAGGTCATCAAGATGCCATTCGAAAAATCTAGTCAATTGGCAACTGGCAAATGGCAGCCAGATGCCAATTCGCAAATTCTTGTGATTTGGCAACTGGCAACTGACAGTCACGTGCCAATTTGATCTCAGAGGGTTTAAAATGATTAAAGCTACATAGGAATCGGCAAACAGCAGCCAGAAGACAATTTGATAATTCTAAACTGGCAACTGGCAGACAGATGCCAATTCAATTCGAAAGGGTTTAAGACGATTAAAGCTAATTAGGAAACCGGCAAACGACATCCAGATGACAATTCGCAAATCCTTGCGATATGGCAACTGGCATCTGGCAGCGAGATGCCAATTCGATTTCCGAGGGTTTAAGACGATTAAAGGTACACAGGAAACCGCAAACGGCAGCCGGATGCCAATTCGCTAATTCTTATGTATTTGCAACTGGCAACTGGCAGCCAGGTGACAATTGGATTTGAGAGGAATTAAGGCGATGAAAGCCTCATAGACATCGGCTAACGGCTGCAAGATGCCAATTCACAAATTTCTTATAAAGTGGCAACTGCCAGTCGGATGCCAATTCGATTTGAGCGTGTTAAAGACGATTAAATCTCTATAGGAATCCGGTAAACGGCAGCCAGATGCCAATTCGCTAATTCGAATGAATTGGGAAGTGGCAACTGGCAGCCAGATACGGACTAAAGGCAGCCAGATGCAAATTTGCTAATTCTTGTGAACTGGCAACTAAAAGCCAGATGTCAATTCGATTTGAGAGGGTTTAAGACGATTAAAGCTAAGTAGGTATTCGGCAAAAGGCAGCCAAATGCCAGTTCGCTAATTCTTGTGAATCGGCAACTGGCAACTGGCAGCCAGATGCCAATTCGATTAGAGAAGGTTTAAGACGATAAACGCTACATAGGAAACCGGTTAACGGCAGCCAGATGCCAATTCAAAAGTTTTTATGAATTGTCAACTGGCAACTAGCAGACAGATGCCAATTCGATTTGAGAGTGTTTAAGACGATTTAAACTAAATAGGAAACAGACAAACGACATCCAGATGCTAATTCGCAAATTCTTGTGAACTGGCAACTGGCAGTCAGATGCCAATTCGATTTGAGATTGTTTCAGACGATTAAAGCTACATAGGAAACCGGCAAACGTCAGCCAGACGCCAATTCACTAATTCTACTGAACTGGCAACTGGCAACTGGCAGCCAGATGCCAATTCAATTTGAGAGTGTTTAAATCGATAATAGGTACATAGGAAACCGGTAAACGCAGCCAGATGCCAATTAGAATTTTTTTATGAATTGTCAACTGGCAACTGGCAGCCAGATGTCAATTCGAGCTGAGATGGTTTAAAACGATTAGAGCTATATAGGAAACCGGCAAATGATATCTAGATGCCTATTCTCAAATTCTTGTGAACTGGCAACTGGCAGGCAGATGCCAATTCGATTTGAGAGGGTTTCAGACGATTAAACTACATAGGAAACCGGCAAAAGGCAGCGAGACCCAATTTGCTATTTCTACTGAACTGGCAACTGGCAGCCAGATGCCAATTCAATTTAAGAGTGTTTAAGACGATTGAAGCTACATAGGAAAACGGTAAACGGCAGCCAGATGCCAATTCGAAATTTTTTATGAATTGTCAACTGACAACGGGCAGCCAGATGCCAATTCGATTTAAGAAGGTTAATGCGGATCAAAGATAAATAGGAAACCGGCAAACGACAAACAGATGCCAATTCGCAACTTCTTGTGAACTGGCAACTGGCAGTCAGATGCCAATTCGATTTCAGAGGGTTTCAGATGATTAATTCTACATAGGAAACCGGAAAACGGCAGCCAGATGCCAATTCGCTAATTCTCCTGAACTGGCAACTGGCAACTGCCAATCAGATGCCAATTCGATTCATGAGTTTTTAAGACAATTAAAGCCATGTCCAAAAGCGGCAAACGTCAGTATAATGCCAATTCGCTACTTCTTGCGAATTGGCAACTGGCAACTTGCAGTCAGGTGCCAATTCGATTTGAGAGGGTTAAGGGTGATAAAAGCTACAAAGAGAACTGGCAAACGGCAGCCAGATGTCAATGAAAAATTTGTATAAATTGTGAACTGGCAACTGGCAGCCAGATGACAATTCGATTTCAGAGTGTTTCAGACATTTTAAGCTAAATAGGAAATCGGCAAACGACATCCAGATGCCAATTCGCAAATTCTTGTAAACTGGCTACTTGCACTCAGATGCCAATTCGATTTGAGAGTGTTTCAGACGGTTAAAGCTACACAGGAAACCGACAAACGGCAGCCAGATGCCAATTCGCTAATTCTACTGAACTGGCAACTGGCAACTGGCAGCCAGATGCCAATTCGATTTGACAGGGTTTACGATGATTAAAGCAACGTAGGAAACCGGCAAACGGTAGCCAGATGAATTTTTTATGAATTGGCGATTGGTAACCTGCAGCCAGATGCCAATCCGATTTGAGAATGTGTAAGACAATAAAAGCTACACGGGGAACCGGTAAACAGCAGCCAGATGCGAATTCGAATATTTTTATAAATTGTCAAGTGGCAACTTGCAGCCAGATGCCAATTCGATTTAAGAGGGTTTATGCCGGTTTAAGCTAAATAGGATACCGACAAACGACATCTAGATGCCAATTCGCAAATTCTTGTGAACTGGCAACTGACAGTCAGATGCCAATTTGATTGGATACCGACCAATCAAAGGTCAGCCGATTAAAGCTACATAGGAAAACTGCAAACGGCAGCCAGATGCCAATTCGCTGATTCTCCTGAACTGGCAACTGGCAGTCACATGCCAATTCGATTTGAGAGTGTTTAAGACAACCAAAGCCAGGTAGAAAATCGGCAAACGGCAGCCAGATGCCAATTCGCTAAAATTGCGAATTGGCAACTGCCACTGGCAGCCAGAAGCCAATTCGATTTGAGAGGGTTTATGCCGATCTAAGCTAAAGAGGAAACCGGCAAACGACATCCAAATGCGAATTCGCAAATTCTTGTGAACTGGCAACTGCAAATTTGACTTGAGAGGTTTTCAGACGATAAAAGCTGCATATGGAACCGGTAAACAGCAACCAGACGCCAATTTGTAAATTCTTATCAATTGTCAACTGGCAGCCAGATGCCAATTCGAATTGAGAGTGTCTAAGACGATAAAAGCTAAATAGGAAACCGGCAAACGACATCCAGATGCCATTTCGCAAATTCTTGTGAACTGGCAATTGGCAACTGTCAGTCAGATGCCAATTCGATTTGAGAATGCCTAAGACGATTTAAACTAAATAGGAAACCGACAAACGACGGCCAGATGCCAATTCGCAAATTCTTGTTTACTGGCAACGGCAGCTGGTAGTCAGATGCCAATTCGATTAGAGACGGTTTCAGACGTTTAAAGCTACATATGAAACCGGCAAACGGCAGCCACATGCCAATTCATTACTTCTACTGCACTGGCAACTGGCAACTAGCAGCCAGATGCCAATTCGATTTGAGAGTGTTTAAGACGATAAAAGATACATAGGAAACCAGTAAACGGGAGCCAGATGCCAATTCGAAAATTTTATGAATTTTCAACTGGTAACTGGCAGCCAAATGCCATTTCGATTTAAGAGGGTTTATGCCGATTAAAGGAAACAAATTCTTGTGAACTGGCAACTGGCAATTCGCAACTGGCAGTCAGATGCAAATTCGATTTCAGAGGGTTTCAGATGATTGAAGCTACATAGGAAACCGGAAAACGGCAGCCAGATGCCATTTCGCTAATTTTCTTGAACTGGCAACCGGTAGTCAGATGCCAATTCGAATGGAGAGGGTTTAAAACAATTAAAGCCATATATGAAATCGTCAAACGGCAGCCAGATGCCAAATCGCTAAGTTTTTGCGACTTGGCATTTGGCAACTGGAAATCTGACTGCCAGTTGAGGAGAATAAGCGATTTGGCATCCCGCTGTCGTTTGCTGGTTTCCTATGTAGCTTTAATCATCTGATATCCTCTCAAATTCAATAGGCATCTGACTGCCAGTTGCCAGTTGCCAGTTCACAAGAATTTGCGAATTGGCATCTGGAATTCATTTGCCGGTTTCTTATTGAGCTTTTATCGGCATTCACCCTCTTAAATCGAATTGGCATTTGGCTGACAGTTCCAAGTTGACAATTCATAAAAAAATTCGACTTGGCATCTGGCTGCCGTTTACCGTTTTTCTATGTAGCTTTTATCGTCTTTAACACTCTCAAATCGAATTGGCATCTCGCTGCCAGTTGCCAATTGCCAGTTCAGAAGAATTAGCGAATCGGCATCTGGCTGCCGTTTGCCGGTTTCCTTTGTAGCTTTTAATCGTCTGAAACCCTCTCAAATCGAATTGGCATCTGACTACCATTTGCCAGTTGCCAGTTCACAAGAATTTGAGAATAGGCATCTGATTATCATTTGCCGTTTACCTATTAAGTTTTTATCGTCTTAAACGCTCTCAGTTCGAATTGGCATCATGCTGCCAGTTGCCAGTTCATAAAAAGATTCATAAAAAGATTCGAATTGGCATCTGGCTGCCGTTTACCGGCTTCCTGTGTACCATTCATCGATTTAAACACTCTCAAATTGAATTGGCATCTGGCTGCCAGTTGCCAGTTCACAAGCATTTGCGAATTGGCAGAATTGCAAATTGGTAGAATTAGTGAATTGGCATCTTGCTGCCTCTGGCCGGTTTCCTTTTTTGCTTTAATCGTCTTACACCGTCTCAAATCGAATTGGCATCTGGCTGCCCGTTGCCAGTTGCCAGTTCACAAGCATTTGCGAATTGGCATCTGGATGCTGTTTGTCGGTGTCCTATTTAGTTCAAATCGTCTTAAACACTCTTAAATAGAGTTGGCAGCTGTCTGCTAGTTGCCAGTTCATAAGAATTTTCGAATTGATATCTGGCTGCCGTTTGCCAGTTTCCTATTTAGCTTTAATCGTCTTTAACGTTCTCAAATCGAATTGGCATCTGGCTGCCAGTTGCCAGTGGACAATTCATACAAAATTTCGAATTGGCATCTGGCTGCCATTTGCCAGATTCCTATGCAGCTTTTATCGTCTAAAACCCTCTCAAATCGAATTGGCATACGGCTGCCAGTTGCCAGTTCATAATAATTTTCGAATTGGTATCTGGCTGCCGTTTCAGGTTTCCTACGTAGCTTTAATTGTCATAAATCCTCTCAAATCAAATTGGCAGCTGGCTGCCAGTTGCCAGTTGACAATTCGCAAGAATAAGAGAATTGGCATCTGGCTGCCGTCTGCCGGTTTCCTACATGGCTTTAATTGTCTTAAACACTCCTGAATACAATTTGCATCTGACTACCAGTTGCCAGTAGCCAGTCCAGTAGAATTAGCATCTGGCTGTCGTTTCCCGGTTACCCTGTGTAGCCTTTATCGTTTGAAACCCTCTCAAATCGAATTGGCATCTGACTGCCAGTTGCCAGTTCATAAGAATTTACAAATTGGCTTCTGGATGTCGTTTGCCGGTTTTCTATTTAGCTTTAATCGGCATAAACTCTCTTAAATCGAATTGGCATCTAGGTGCCAGTTGCCAGTTGACAATTCATAAAATTTTGCGAATTGGCATCTGACTGCCGTTTACCGGTGTCCTATGTAGCTTTAATCATCTTTAACCCTCTCAAACCTAATTGGCATCTGCCTGCTTGTTGCCAGTTGACAATTAATAAAAAAAATCGAATTGCCACCTGGCTGCCTTTGCCAGTTTCCTATGTAGCTTTAATCGTTTTAAACCCTCTCAAATCGAATTTGCATCTGGCTGCCAGTTGCCAGTTGACAATTATCTGAATTTTTCGAATTGGCATCTGGCTGCCGTTTGCCAGTTTCCTATGTTGCTTTTTAGTCGTCTTAAGCCCTCTCAAATCGAATTGGCATCTGGCTGCCAGTTGCCAGTTGACAATTCATAAAAATTATCGAATTGGCATCTGGCTGCCGTTTTCGGTTTCCTATGTAGCTTTAATCGTCTAAAACCCTCTCAAATTGAATTGGCCTCTGGCTGCCAGTTGTCAGTTGCAAATTCATAAATCATTTCTAATTGGCATCTGGCTGCCAATTTTTGGTTTCCTATATAGCTTGAATCTTCTTAAACACTCTTAAATCGAATTGGCATCTGGCTGCCGTTTGCAGGTTTCCTATGTAGCTTTAATTGTCATAAATCCTCTCAAATCAAATTGGCAGCTGGCTGCCAGTTGCCAGTTGCCAATTCGCAAGAATAAGAGAATTGGCATCTGGCTGCCGTCTGCCGGTTTCCTACATGGCTTTAATTGTCTTAAACACTCCTGAATCCAATTTGCATCTGACTGCCAGTTGCCAGTAGCCAGTCCAGTAGAATTAGCATCTGGCTGCCTTTTCTCGGTTACCCAATGTAGCTTTTATCGTCTGAAACCCTCTCGAATCGAATTGGCACCTGACTACCAGTTGCCAGTTCATAAGAATTTGCAAATTGGCTTCTGGATGTCGTTTGCCGGTTTCCTATTAGCTTTAATCGGCATTAACCCTCTAAAATCGAATTGGCATCTAGGTGCCAGTTGCCAGTTGGCAATTCATAAAATTTTGCGAATTGGCATCTGGCTGCCTTTTACCGATGTCCTATGTAGCTTTAATAATCTTAAACCCTCTCATACCGAATTGACATCTGGCTGCCTGTTGCCAGTTGACAATTCATATAAAAGTTTTGAATTGCCACCTGGCTGCCTTTGCCGGTTTCCTATGTAGCTTTAATCGTTTTAAACCCTCTCAAATCGAATTGGCATCTGGCTGCCAGTTGCCAGTTGACAATTATTAGAATTTTTCGAATTGGCATCTGGCTGCCGTTTGCCAGTTTCCTATGTTGCTTTTTAGTCGTCTTAAGCCCTCTCAAATCGAATTAGCATCTGGCTGCCGTTTTCGGTTTCCTATGTAGCTTTAATCGTCTAAAACCCTCTCAAATTGAATTGGCCTCTGGCTGCCAGTTGTCAGTTGCAAATTCATAAATCATTTCTAATTGGCATCTGGCTGCCAATTTTTGGTTTCCTATATAGCTTGAATCTTCTTAAACACTCTTAAATCGAATTGGCATCTGGCTGCCGTTTGCAGGTTTCCTATGTAGCTTTAATTGTCATAAATCCTCTCAAATCAAATTGGCAGCTGGCTGCCAGTTGCCAGTTGCCAATTCGCAAGAATAAGAGAATTGGCATCTGGCTGCCGTCTGCCGGTTTCCTACATGGCTTTAATTGTCTTAAACACTCCTGAATCCAATTTGCATCTGACTGCCAGTTGCCAGTAGCCAGTCCAGTAGAATTAGCATCTGGCTGCCTTTTCTCGGTTACCCAATGTAGCTTTTATCGTCTGAAACCCTCTCGAATCGAATTGGCACCTGACTACCAGTTGCCAGTTCATAAGAATTTGCAAATTGGCTTCTGGATGTCGTTTGCCGGTTTCCTATTAGCTTTAATCGGCATTAACCCTCTAAAATCGAATTGGCATCTAGGTGCCAGTTGCCAGTTGGCAATTCATAAAATTTTGCGAATTGGCATCTGGCTGCCTTTTACCGATGTCCTATGTAGCTTTACTAATCTTAAACCCTCTCATACCGAATTGACATCTGGCTGCCTGTTGCCAGTTGACAATTCATATAAAAGTTTTGAATTGCCACCTGGCTGCCTTTGCCGGTTTCCTATGTAGCTTTAATCGTTTTAAACCCTCTCAAATCGAATTGGCATCTGGCTGCCAGTTGCCAGTTGACAATTATTAGAATTTTTCGAATTGGCATCTGGCTGCCGTTTGCCAGTTTCCTATGTTGCTTTTTAGTCGTCTTAAGCCCTCTCAAATCGAATTAGCATCTGGCTACCGTTTCCGGTTTCCTATGTAGCTTTAATCGTCTTAAACCCTCTCAAATCGAATTGGCATCTGGCTGCCAGTTGTCAGTTGCCGATTCATAAATCATTTCTAATTGGCATATGGCTGCCATTTTATGGTTTCCTATATAGCTTGAATCTTCCTGAACACTCTTAAATCGAAATGGCATCTGGCTGCGAGTTGCCAATTGCCAATTCATAAAAAAGTTCGAAATAGCATCTGGCTGCCGTTTGCCGGTTTCCAATGTAGCTTTAATCGTCTTAAATCCTCTCAAATCGGATTGGCAGCTGGCTTCCAGTTGCCAGTTGCCAATTTGCAAGAACTAGCAAATTGGGATCTGGCTGCCCTTTGCCGGTTTCCTAAATGGCTTTAATTGTCTATAACACGAATAAATCGAATTGGCATCTGTCTACAGTTGCCAGTCGGTTGTTCAGGAGAATTAGCGAGTTGGCTTCTGACTGCCGTTTGCCGGTCATTTTTTGGCCATATGTTCTCTGTATCTTGATTATTTGTAATCTTAGTTGTTTCCAACTATGGTTTGAGGGCTGGATTTGGATTTTGATTGTTTCAGTTCCTGGTCTTTGCATACTTTTTACTTTTCCTATGTAGCTTTAATCTTCAGAAACCCTTTCGAATCGAATTAGCATCTGACTGCAAGTTGCCAGTTTCCAGATCACAAGAATTTGCGAATTGGCATCTGGATGTCGTTTGCCGATTTCCTATTTAGCTTTAATCAACATAAACCCTCTCAAATCGAATTGGCATCTGGCTGCCAGTTGCCAGTTGACAATTCATAAAAATTGCGAATTGGCATGTGGCAGCTGCCGTTTGCCGCTTTCCTATGCTGCTTTAATCAATTGAAACCCTCTCAAATCGAATTAGCATCTGACTGCCACTTGCCAGTTGCCAGTTTACAAGAATTTGCGAATTGGCTTCTGTATGACGTTTACCGGTTTCCTATTTAGTTTTAATCGTCTTAAACACTCTCAAATCCAATTGGCATCATGCTGCCAGTTGCCAGTTGACAATTCATAAAATCTATCGAATTGGCATCTGGCTGCCGTTTGCCAGTTTCCTTTGTAGCTTTAATCGTCTTAAACCGTCTCAAGTCGAATTCGCATGTGGCTTCCAGTTGCCAGTTGACAATTCATAAAAAAATTTGAACTGGCATCTGGCTGCCTTTGGCGGTTTTCTATGTAGCTTTGATCGTTTTAAACCCTCTCAAATCGAATTGGCATCTGGCTGCCAGTTGACAATTAATAGAAATTTTTGAATTGGCATCTGGCTGCCGTTTGCCAGTTTCCTATGTAGGTTTTTAATCGTCTTAAGCCCTCTCAAATCGAATTGGTATCTGACTGCCGTTTCCGGTTTCCTATGTCGCTTTAATCGTCTTAAACCCTCTCAAATTGAATTGGCATCTAGCTGCCAGTTGTCAGTTGCCAATTCATAAAACATTTGTAATTGGCATCTGGCTGCCATTTTCCGGTTTCCTATATAGCTTAAATCTTCTTAAACACTCTAAAAACGAACTGGCATCTGGCTGCGAGTTGCCAGTTGCCAATTCTTAAAAAAGCTATTTGCATCAGGTTGCCGTTTGCCGATTTCCAATGTAGCTTTAATCGTCTTAAACCCTCTCAAATCGGATTGGCTGCTGGCTGCCAGTTGCCAGTTGCCAATTTGCATGAATTAGCAAATTGGGATCTGGCTGCCCTTTGACGGTGTCATACATGGCTTTAATTGTCTTAAACACGAATAAATCGAATTGGTGTCTGACTGCCAGTTGCCATTTGCTTATTCAGGAGAATTAGCGAATTGGCTTCTGGCTGCCCTTTGCCGGTTTCCTATGTAGCTTTAATCGTCTTAAACCCTTTCAGATCGAATTAGCATCTGACTACAAGTTGCCAGTTGCCAGATCACAAGATTTTGCGAATTGGCATCTGGATGTCGTTTGCCGATTTACTATTTAACTTTAATCAACATAAATCCTCTCAAATCGAATTGCATCTGGCTGCCAGTTGCCAGTTGACAATTCATAAAAAATTTCAAAATGGCATGTGGCAGCTGCCGTTTAGCGGTTTCCTATGCTGCTTTAATCAACTGAAACCCTCTCAAATCGAATTGGCATCTGACTGCCACTTGCCAGTTGCCAGTTTACAAGAATTTGCGAATTGGCTTCTGTATGTCGTTTGCCGGTTTCCTATTTAGCTTTAATCGTCTTAAACACTCTCAAATCGAATTGGCATCTGGCTGCCAGTTGCCAGTTGACAATACAAAAAAACTATCGAATTGGCATCTGGCTGCCGTTTGCCAGTTTTCCATGTAGCTTTAATCGTCTTTAACCGTCTCAAGTCGAATTGGCATGTGGCTTCCAGTTGCCAGTTGACAATTCATAAAAAAATTTCGAATCGGCATCTGGCTGCCGTTTGCGAGTTTGCTATGTAGCTTTAATCATCTAAAACCCTCTAAAATCGAATTGGCATCTGGCTACCAGTAGCCAGTTGCCGGTTCATAAAATTTTTGGAATTGGCATCTTGCTGCCGTTTTCCGGTTTCCTATTTAGCTTTCATCGTCTTAAACCCTCTCAAATCGAACTGGCATCTGGCTACTGTTGCCAATTCATAAATAATTTCGAATTGGCATCTTGCTACCGGTTGCCGGTTTCCTATGTAGCTTTAATTGTCTTAAACTCTTTTAAAATCGAATTGGCAGCTGGCTGCCAGTTGCCAGTTGCCAATTCGCAAGAATTCGCGAATTGGCATCTAGCTGCCGTTTGCCGGTTTCCTACATGGCTTTAATTGTCTTAAGCACTCATGAATCGAATTTGCATCTGACTGCCAGTTGCCAGTTCAGGAGTATTAGCGAATTGGCATCTGGCTGCCGTTTGCCGGTTTCCTACATGGCTTAAATTGTCTTAATCGCTCATGAATTGAATTGGCATCTGACTGTCGTTTGTCGGTTTCCTATGTAGCTTTAATCGTCTGAAACCCTCTCAAATCAAATTGACATCTGACTGCCCGTTGCCAGTTGCCAATTCACTTGCTTTGATCGGCATTAACCCTCTCAAATCGAATTGGAATCTGGCTGCCAGTTGGCAATTCATGAAATTTTCTAATTGGCATCTGGCTGCCTTTTACCGGCTTCCTATGTAGCTTAAATCGTCTTAAATCCTCTCAAATCGAATTGGCATCTGGCTTCCAGTCAGTGCCAGTTGACAATTCATAAAAATTTTGAATTGGCATCCGGCTGCCGTTTGCAGGTTTCCTGTTTATCTTAAGTCGGCTTAAATCCTCTCAAATCGAATTGGCAGCTGGCTGCTAGTTGCCAGTTGCCAATTCGCAAACATTAGCGAATTGGCATCTGGCTGCCGTTTGCCGGTTTCCTACATGGCTTTAATTGTCTTAAACACTCATGAATCGAATTGGCATCTGACTGCCAGTTGCCAGTTCAGGAAAATTATCGAATTGGCATCTGGCTGTCGTTTGCCGTTTTCCTATGTAGCTTTAATCGTCTGAAAACATCTCAAATCAAATTGACATCTGACTGCCCGTTGCCAGTTGCCAATTCACTTGAATTTGCGAATTGGCATGTGGCTGCCGTTTGCCAGTTAGCTTTTCAGCTGTAAAAGCATCTCGTCGAATTGGCATCTAGCTTCCACTTGCCTGTTGCCAATTCGCGAGAATTTGCGAATAGGCATCTAGAATGTGAAGTTAGCTGCCATTTGCCAATTGCCGATTGAACAGGCAAATGGCAACGTGCAACTGGCAGCCAACTTCACGAACATATAAATTTATGAATATCAATTATAATTTTAAACATACTTTAAAGGTAGGTTCCTGTACTTTGGAATGCATCATAATTTTGATGATCTTTCATCCAAGTTGTTGGAAAGCACTTATAAAAGGGAAAGAATAAGTTTCACTAAAAAGTGTAAATCAAAAAATATTAGAAAAGTTGTTTTGCAAGGGATTTCCTAACTCTGCTTCGCACACCAGTTAGCGCTACTTTTAGTTTCTGGCCATAAATAGATAATGCAGCTGAGGTCATGCTGCCTTGCATGTTTGGATAGTTTTAACCCATCCACCATGCCAGGATCTCTAGGAGAGCTCATGACAAGGGAAAATTGACCTTTGGAGAATGGCATCAGAAATCGCGCATTTATAGACATAATTAACATAGTTATTTTTAGAACTGGAATTCCAACGAAAGAAGATAAACCAAAAGGGAAAACGACTATTTTCTTCAACATCTGACGAGTTTCTCAGTAGCAACAAATTCAGAAAAATAAGAGAATTCAATTCTGCTCAGAAAAAGACGAAATTATTTTGTGGACATAATTGTTATCGCTAGTACAGGAACCTACCTTTAAAGTGCACTGCTTTGTTAATGATACCACTGGACGAGTATAACACGTTTGAACCCCCTCTCCCTCTCTCTCTCTTTACCTATCTTTCAGTGAAATTATGACCGTCCGACCCCCTACAAAGTGTAATTGGAACAGCCCTTAAAAGTCAAAATCTACCTTAATTATCCTTAATAATGGGGCACGATGACCAATTCACGATAAGCAGATATGAAAATTTTATAGTCTGATCAATTTTATATGTCAAACTTGGTTAAATGAATGGCAAACAGTATAGACCCTGATCTGATCTTGGTCCATACTGTTTCCACTGCCATATATCCCATATATTAGAGCCATTATGACATTGATTGCAAAAATAATACCTAGTCTGGAATTTTATTGACCTACATTTGTAAACATGTTAAGTGTCTTATAATCTTAATCAAGAGGATATGAGTGGGATTAACATATTTATACAATAGGTGTATCGACTTATAACACTTGTAAAATAAAGTCTAAAGCACCTCTGAGATAGACTTTTGCATTAGCGGAGGGATGTTATTTTTGCCTTTAACAGCAAGCTGATTAGCATAATGCCTAAATAATGGTACGCCTTTTAAAAACAGTGATGCAATTATCCTTGGCTTTTTTTTTCAATCCTCACTGAAAATAATTATTAGCCAGTTGGTGGCGTTTCAGTTTCTGGTGAGCCCATTAAATCTTAAGAGAAAAAAAATTTCTTCGCAGAAAGACATGACAAATTCATTTTGAGTTCTGCTTAATGTTCTCATAATATAACCTGACAACAACTCTTAAGTATGAAATAAGTAATAATTTCCTAAAGCAAAACTGAAAAACTGAAAATTATGCACAAATAATCATTTGCATTGTAGTGAAATTGTCAGTTTCTTTTATGCTACGTTTACATTATGTTACCGGCGGCCACGACAGCCCCGTTAACGCGAAACGTAGTGCGCCGTGGGATTTTGGCCATTTTTTCCTCCGTATTCAAGATTTGTTAGGTCCTGCTAAGTTTTCTTACGGTCTATCACGGTATCCGTGACGGGCCGTGGAGGGGGGAAGGGGCTGCTCAAAGGTGCACTACGGTTTGGCCTGCGGTCTACCACGTATACCAGTACGTTTCCTCCAGGCCTGTCACGTTCTGGTGGGGTCCCTCACGTTTCTCACGTTCTGGTCAAGGTCGGCGCGTTTTTCACGTTCTGTCAAGGTTTCTAAGGACGAAACGGCAACGCCGGGCAGTTTTGGAACACGTTTGTGCCCACGGTGCAAAAAGAAGGCCTCCAAAGCAACAGGAATCATTGTATCTTGATACTTCGACGAGGCATCGTGAATACCCAAGATGATTTTGTTTGCATGTTTACTGGGTGCATACATCCAGTCCAGGGACTGGGTCAGTAGCAGCCGCACGCTCGACTTCATCTGGCAGCGGTGAACGGCGAGGACATCCAGGCTCCGTTGCTGGTAGTGGTGTTGCAGGACGGGAGTTGTGTGTGTGGAGGGGGAAGCTTCCTACGTCCCGGCTTCTTCGGTGGAATAGTTTGGCCTTCATTCTCCATAGTTCGTTTTGTGGATATAGTAATATGTCAATAACTGTTCAGACTCGAATAAAGCGCCCCTGCCGGGCTCGGCTTTTTTACACTATCTCCCAGACCGCGCTCACCGTGTCAGACCGTAGTATAGCGCAACTCTCCGTAGAATGCCGGGCTGTAAACCGTCACAAGCCGAGACGCATCGTGACTGAACGCGACGTAACGGTTAATATACGCCTTAGCTTGCCGTGAAAACCGTGATAAAACGTGGTAAAACGGGACAAAACGCGCAGCAACCGTGAAGCAACCGTGACAAAACGCGCACTAAACGCAGCGAGACGTGACAGGAACTTGAAAGGACCGCCAGGTGCCGGGGTATACACACTACGGACCCCCTCCAAGTTTTATTACGGTTTGTAACGTACTGTCACGTTTTATTGCGTTCACCCCGTTTTCTACGGCCTATTAGGTTTCTTATCCGCACCGGGACTACCGTGGCAAATTTTTTGACAGTTTAAAAATCTGGCCCGGCATCCACGGCAATCACGGTCTGTCACGTTTGCCCATCCCGTCCCCCTGCGTTGTCTCACGGTCATCCCGTTTTGTCTACGGTGGCCTGAAATGTGATTGCCGTGGCCGCTGGGAACATAGTCTAAACGCAGCATTAACCATGATTAACGCTATTTCAGCTACTTTTTGTTTCAGAATTCTCTATTTTATTTATAAAACTTTTTGACACAATGCCCTGTACATACCTTTGTTTTAAGCCAGAATCCTCTCAGTCACCTTATTGTGGTACTAATATAAAAGGAGCTCGAAAAAATATTTAAAAAAAAATGACATGAGAAAAGGCGAAATATAGCATATGCGATTAGCGACGGCTCAGATCAGCATGCTCATCTGCACTCTCTGATTATAAGCTTCAGTATGTAATGCTCGCATTAACAGTCTGTGGATCCAGCAAACAGCGAAGATCTTGATTAAACTGCGTGAAAGCGCAGTCTGATCTGAGTCTTCACTGTTCGCATTTGCTGCTAACTTCTTTTTCTTATGACAAGGCTTACAATGGTAGTGAAATCTACACAATATGGATCGAATTTTTGCATTAACAATCCCATCAAATTCAACTTATTGACAAAATACTTATTTTGTATCATTTAAGTTTTATTTCAAATGGCCTTAAGTGAATATTGATTACAAATTCTTTCATATAGTTAACCATATCAGTGAAAAAAAAATGAGCCGCGACACGAAAAAACCAATAAAGTGGTTGTGCGCCCAACCCAGACTCAGCTAGCCTCCTCGCTAAGCGCTTAAATGGTAGCCAAGGGTCTAAGCTACCTCCATGCGGACAGCGAAGACTCTGATCAGACTGGGCGGATGCCCAGGCTGATCTGAGTTTTGCGCTGGGCGCACAACCACATTGTTGGTTTTGTCGTGTCGCGGCTCAAATGTAAACTGAAAATAAAGTAAAAAGTTTATTAAATTACACATAAAATGAGTTTGAAAATTTTATAATTTCAAATTCATAACTTACGAGATGGCTGATACATATTCAGATAGATGGGCGTTTACGATCTTTTCAACAGTATTTCAATTATATGAAGACAAAAGGGGGGGGGGGGGGGGGGGGGGGTGATAATGGAAGACTGTGTGCAAGCGGGAAATGAACCCCGGACCGCCAGATAAGACCAGGGCTCCTATACACTTTCAATCAAATAAACCTATTGGACCAGGACACCAACCAAAAATTGGAAAACATAACCAAAAAACAAGAGGGCCATGATGGCCCTGGATCGCTCACCTGAGAATCCTGTGAACTTAACCTCAGAGACATCCATACGACTGACAGACATTGATTGATTGATTGATTGTTTTGGGTTTAACGGCCCTTTGAGACAGTATTTCAGTCTGTATCGGGCCGTCTCCCAGAGAGGGAGAAAGAGGAGAAATGATAGACGAGAGAAATAATGTCCAAACAAGATTTGACCTAGTGACCTAGTTTTAGACCCCACACAACTCAGATTCAAATTTGGCCTAGATGTTATATAGATAAACATTCTGACAAAGTTTCATGAAGATTGGATCATAACTGTGCCCTCTAGAGTGTGCACAATGTTTTTCTAAGATTTGACCAAGCGACCTAGTTTTTTGACCCCACATGACCCAGTTTCAAAGATATGCTAGATTTCAATTAGATAAACATTCTGACAAAAATTCATGATGATTGGATCATAACTGTGCCCTCTGTGTCATTCTAAGTTTTATTTCTATTTTTAGCTCTGTGGCCATTTTGTTCAGTGGAGTGGAACCGTTTTAGCACTTTTTGTTCAGGACCATGAGTAAAACATTTCTGTGAAATTAATTTGAAATCGAGCCATGGGCCTCAGAGACGATGTTGTTTAAAATTTTATCTTCTTTTTTTTAGCTCTGGTGGCCATATTGTTCTGCGGAGTGGAACCGTTTGAGCAATTTTGGTAGAGGGTTTCCTAAGGAACATTTCTGTGAAATTATTTCAAAATCTGCCTAGCCGTTTTGGAGGAGAAGTCGTTTAAAGGTTTTTTATTGTTAGCTCTGGCGGCCATATTTTTCAGCGGAGCGGAACCGTTTGAGCAATTTTGGCTGAGAGTCTCCTAAGGAACACTTCTGTGAAATTATTTCAAAATTTGCCCGGCGGTTTTGGAGAAGAAGTCGTTTAAAGGTTTTTCTATTTTTAGCACTTGCGGCCATATTGTTCAGTGGAGCAAAATCGTTTGAGCAATTTTGGTAGAGAGTCTCCCAAGGAACATTTCTGTGAAATTATTTCAAAATCTGTCCAGCAGTTTTGGAGAAGTCGTTTTAAAGCAAAGGTTGACGACGGACAAAGACCGATCGCAATACCTCACCTTGAGCACTTCGTGCTCAGGTGAGCTAAAAAAAATCCTCATGGAAGTTTCCTCAAATGTCCGCACGATCACAAATGTCAGTAGCAGAAATTTGTCTCCGTAAATCACAACTTTTCTCAAATGCCAATACCAGAAACTTCAAAGCATCAGCATTAGAAAATTGTAATGGGTCAAAGTTACCCAATCTATGAATATGTCAGCATATGAAGATTGTAAAGTAAAAGGGTTACATAAATTATAGGCAATGCTAGCCATATTCCGTGCTCACAAAATGTCGTCTGTAAAGCCGAAACAGTACACATATGAGTAAAATGGTCTTTATAATATTACAGTGTTACTGAAATGTGAGCTTTATAGAAATGGCCTTAATGATAGCATGTAGTTGCATAAATGTCACATTTAGATGGTAACAAATGTACCCAAATAGCAGCATTAGGAAGCATTTAAGTTGCAGGTACATCAAAGTTCAGCGGTAAAACTGGCTTCCGTCAAGTCACAGTGCTATATCATGGGAAAGACTGTGACTCTAAAGGGACATTTTTCTATTCGTTGCTTATATAAGCAACGAATAGGAAAAATGTCTCTTTAGAGTCACAGTCTGTAAAGTCATAGTGCTACCAAGATGTCAGCTTTATGAAACGATCTCCGTAAAATCAATTTATCACACATGTATTAGAAAAAGAGTCTCTTTTTAAAATATCATTGTTACCCAAATGTCAATATTAGAAAATGGCACATGTAAGTTACAGTGTTACTGTCAGAGAGTGGTTTTTCCCCCTTTCCCCCCGGAAAAATGGCTATAGGAAGATGGGCTATATAGTGGATTGTCCGGACCTCATAGAGCCACTTTTCCCCCATAGTCCTTTTTCCCCCACCGGGAAATTGGCTATTAGTGAATTTGGTATGGCTGTTGGTATTTTATGGAACGGAATAAAACGGAACGGAATGGAACAGAGACATTTTACGGAATAAATCGCATAAGAAATGTATCAGTTTTTCAAGGGAGGCAATAAACGTGTTTAATGCCAAAAAATCAATATGCAAATTCAGCAACCATATTTTTATAATAATCAATAATTACTAATTTAAGGAACGAGAAGAGCGTAATCTCTTCCCATCGCAATACGTAAGCAAGTTTACAGGATGTACGAACGGGTGCTTTGTCCAGTCATGTTTGATTTAGTAGGGAGTTTATAACATTGAAACTAATAAACGGACTGCGTGTGTCCCGATGGGAGTCGAGCCCACGACTCCTGCATGAAGAGCAAACACTAGTCCAGGCACTCCGCTGCGCGCACGCACAGATGAACACTTGTATAAACACAAAATCATACAAATTTATGCACACAACCACGTATACTCATAGCCGTTTTTGGCTAACATGGAAAAGCAAATGCCTACCTGTTTTCCCCAAAAACAAAAACAAGACAGACTGATGGATACATGCATCCGGTTCTAGCATCTGTTATCCATCGATATTTTACGGACAGGTACTCATACTTCTGTTTCAGTTATAAACCTCACTATTATGATTGGAGAAGGAGCAAATTCCACTATGTAGCGTGATTTCCTGTAATCATATTAACAGGGGGAAAATCCACTATAGAGGGGAAAAACGGCTACGCAAAAACAGATATAGCAGATTTTCCCCGGGGAAAATTGGCTATATAGTCATTTTTCCGGGGGGAAATTCTACTATATAGCCATTTTTCCGGTGGGAAATTCTACTATGGAAAAATCATAGTCATTTTTGCGGGGGGAAAAACTACTAGGGGGGAAAAGCTACTCTCTGACAGTTACCGAAATGTCAGATTTAGATAGGGGTCCCAGTTAAATCAAAGCCTATCAAACATTCACCATATGTATATAAGAAAATATTCTTATCTAGGTTCTAGTGTTACTGAAAAATCAACATTGAAAATTGGCTTTTGTGATGTCTGATTCACAATAACGTCCACAACAGCATTAGAAAATAATGTTTGTGAGTCAAATCAGGGGTAATACTATGACTTTACAGAAAACATTTGATGCTGCTGCTGTTTAGGTAACACGTGTACTCAAGTTGCAAGCTAACAATGGTGTAAGCCTGTCACTTTGACGAGGCCATTTTTCGAACTTAACATTTATTTAGACTGTGACTTATCAGAGAAACCTTTCTATTGCCAACATCTGTACAACTCTTTGACTTTACAAAAGACATGGTTCTGTTACTACTGATATTTGGGTGGCATGAAGACTTTACAGATTCCATTTCCTTCAAGAGTTGGACCCACTGAGAAAGGAGGCAAAAGAAAAAATGGTGGAGTTTGCTTCCCCTGAAAGTGTACTCAATTACTTTAAAATTGTAGAACTCCTAACGTCTAACCTTTTCTAATGACATATCCAGTAACATCCAAATCACGAGCTGCCGCTGCTAGCCTTAGCAGCATCTGCTGCTGAAGCCATACCTGCTGCTAACGTTTTCCTCTCGACATATCAGCAAAGTCAAAGTGTTACGAGTTATCTCTATTGAATAATATTCGAGCACAGTCATCACAGGGTAAAATCGATTCCGCCAATTTTCGCTTCCTGCAGAGACTGTCAGTCATATTTGGCTTCCGCCGAGACTGTCCGCGGACTCTTGCTTCCTGCAGAGGATACTGTCCTCGAGAAATGGCTTCCTGCCGAGACTGTCCGCGTGATTCTGCTTCCTGCCGAGGCTCTCGGCAGGAAGCAGAATAACACAGACAGTCTCTGCAGGAAGCCATTTATCATGTACAGAAGTTTCGACAGGAAGCAAGAGTTCGTGGACAGTCTCAGCGGAAGCCAAATATGATGTACAGTCTCTGCAGGAAGCGAAAATTAACGGAATCGATTATACCCAGTCATGAAACAATTAACATAAGGGGGGCCTATATCACATTAAAATTGTTTTGGCAACCCAAATAATGGAGACAATGAATAACGCTCATACACAACAGTTATACCATAGTTTGTCCACCTGTACGAGGAGATAATCCACGAGCTTTAGCGAGTGGATTATCTCCCGTACAGGCAGACAAACTACGGTATATCTATTTTATGCCACTCTTATCAGTGTAGACCTTGAACTTTACGAATGCTTCATGCTAATTTGAGGTGGGTTAGTTAAAAGTTAACTTACGTTCAAAATAAGCATCGTATAAATCCAAAGAAATATCTATAAAAGCATTTGAGGTATGAGCTATCCACCAAATGAGTTGGGGTTAAATCATTTTGCAAATAAAAGTACAATGTACTTAATAAATCCCAATATAAATAAAGTAGAACACAAGCAAAAACGTATTCAGGTATGTTAATTACATTATAGGCGATATAACAGGGTATATCATTCATTTTATTTGTATTCATCAAAGTATAATATCTTTTTAATCAACAGCCCATTTCAGAACGTCGTAACTGGTTTATATTTTCTTTTATACAAGTGAATATTTTATGCAAAAGGTGAAGACACTAATCAGACGCTGCATTCTGTGGTGTCTGATCAGGGTCTGTACTGTTTGCTAATGTTCACTATATGCACTCCGACGTAGTATTTTAAGTTCCTGTATTACTTTGATGATGGATGGTTGACTTGTGGTTTTACGTCCTTTTCAACGCTATTCCAGTCATATCAGGACGTTGGGAGGATGATAACTTTGAACTCTCTCACGAAATACATTTCAGATCTACACAGTTTGTCCAAACTAGCGTTACTGCATACAGTCTACGTAACGTTAATACTATTCAAACCGTCATTCCTGTCGCCAGTGGAACTTTATCTTACCTTTAGAATGCAGAAATAGCGATTTGGTGGAATCTTTTAAACAAACTCTTAGTATGGGGAAAATAAATGCCATTCCGAAGCACTTTTGTCCTGGTAATAGGAAAATGCAGATTCTCCACACACGGTTACGCACGAAATGTAGCTCTGTGAATAATGATTTACAGTATTCTTTTTTTTTTAAAAAGTGTGGAAATGCACTAATTTAAACGGCGACGTCAATTTGTGACGAATATTTTTGTCCACCTTCTGGTTTTCTAAAACGTATAACCGACACCCCAGTTTGCCGCTGTGCATGTACATTTTTTCTCTATTTCTTTTTTTTTGGTGTGTTCTCCAACTTAACATTTATTTTCATATTTGGCTGATATCATGTTATGTTATTCTTCAACTCTGTTTCTCAAAACTAATCATTTAGTTGGCATGTGAACGTAAACTACTGTCAATCTCTGATTTGATTTCTGCCATCATATAATTATGTTTATCATATGACGTCGCATCTGAGAGTGTAATAAACCCATGCATTAAAAACGATAATCCACTAGTGGATTAGATATGCAAATTACGTCGTAACGTTATGCGTTGACGTCCATAAAACGTTGCGTTTTCTAATGGCGAAAAAAAGTGATGTTTTAATGCAAAATTTGCTAATATAATGCGATTTAAGTATCATATGATAAAAAGAATCTTGCATTCGTGCTCATGTATTATAGAATTCATTAAACTCGTTGGGGAAAACCGATAAAATGTTCGGCAGAGCCTCGCATCTTATCTTTTTCCCCAACTCGTTTAATAAATTCAATAATACATGAGCACTCATGTAAGATCCTCTATAAATGTATTCTTGCCATAGAAAAAGAACTAAATAAGCAAGTTGCTTTAGTTCTAAACCTAGTAAATTTTATTATATTATATATATGTTATGAAAAGAGAGAGAGAGAGAGAGAGAGAGAATATTTAAACCAACGAGAGCTAAACCTATATGAAATCGGCTGTAGATTTATTTTGCTACCTGTAATTAAAATTTCAAATAATGAATGAACCATCAACCCCAAAAAGATGCTTATAGAAAATACAACCTGCAAAAGCTCAGATCAGAACGTGCACCGGTGCAATCTGACCAGTCTTGCTATCCTTTAATCTCTGGATATTTGTGCAAACGGAAAAAGTCTAATCAGATTGCACGAATTTCGCATAGGCTGATCAGAGTCTTCCCTGTTCGTGTATGCCTTAAGATATCTTTTACCGGTGCACGGCCAAAATGATAATAGACTGTTGTATAGGAAAGGCCCTCAAAGACGTGCGAGATAAGAAATCATAACAAAGTGTAAAGTGTTTAGAAGGGGTCTGAAGTAATAATAATAATTGTCAAAGTGGATTTCACTCTTCAAAGAATAACATTGTCAATTTCAATGCCAAATACCCGAGACATTTGGCTAAAGTTAGTGATAATTTTCTTACGGAATTACAAGTGTGGATTATATGAGCCGCGACGCGAGAAAACCAACAATGTGGTTGTGCATCCTGCGCAGACTCGGATCAGCCTGGGCATCCGCTCAGTGTGATCAGACCCTTTGTTCAGTGCTCAAAAGGTAGCCAAGAGTCTAAGCCACCTCCATGCGGACAGCGAAGACTCTGATCAGACTGGGCGGATGCCCAGGCTGATCTGAGTCTGCGCTGGGCGCACAACCAGTTTGTTGGTTTTCTCGTGTCGCGGCTCAATTATAATAGCTATTATCAAAGTCATTGTTGTCCTTCATATCCCTGTAAGGACAAACTGGCTTAAAGGACGAGACATAGGAAAAGATGACAACGAAGCGTCAATATACTAAAATGGTTAAGGTGACGTCCTCTGGTAATTTAGTTTATTTATCATGCATCCGCTGCTAAATTCCACCTGATAACAGGGGTATGATAACAATGTGATATCATGACACTATAGAACTGCGCTTGCGCGAATAATATCAGGCAGTCCCTTTAGAGGCGGTCTGACGTTTCGTTACATACTGACGTTGTTCGCAATAATAATGTTCAATGACGTCACCGACTTACGTCGTAACGCATTCGCGGCGTCAGCAAGTTCTAACAAAGCTGAGTTTTCATTTGTACAATGATGCATGATAAAAAGAAAACCATGTTAGTGTATGCATATTTTGATATCAATTTTATCAGGCTTGATCCCGAAACACGTCGGACTGGCTCGGTATGCCTCGCCATTCCTTCGCTGTTTCTGGACTCGCCTGATAAACCTGATATCAAAACTCACTGACATGGATTTCTCTATGTCTACAAGTAATGAGTGGGTAAAAATGATGTCAAAAGGCAGATAACGTGACGTCCAAAGGTAGCCAGTGTCACCACTAGCGGCAGTTAATATGACGTCCAGGGCTAATTGTTGTGACCAGCAGAGGTTGTAAATGTGACGTCAAGAGATTGTTAATTGACGTCCTGAGGTAGTTCATGTGAAGTTCTGAGGTAGTTGCATGTACATGTAATTACAAGCATGTAGTAAGTGTGAAGGAGACAGGTGATTACCAGGACGTTCATAGGTGACTCCTGGGATGTTTACAGGCGGTTAATTTGACGTCAAGAGTTAATTATGTGACCTTCAGAGGTGGTAAATGTTACATACAGATGTAATTAAAGTGACGTCGAAAAGGTTAACAGATGCCGCCAGAAGTATGAAATGTAACATCCAGATTCAGATGGCACCCATAGATAATTAATGAAACATCCTGAGGCAATTTTGTGATATTCAATACATAATGTGGTGTCCTAAGATCAGGTGGTAAACTTGACGTCGACAGCTTCATTTGACGTCCAGAGGTAGTTTATGTGACGTCCATAGGTGGTCGGTGTAGGTAAAGATATAGTAAATGTGATGGTCAGAGGAATTAATATGGCAGTCAGTGGTAATTAATTTGATGTCAGTAGGCTATTGTGATGGCTGAAAGGGCTGTGAAGTTCATTTGATGCTTAACGTCCACCGTAAAAAACTATGGTCATGTCGGGATGGTCAATTAGCCTAACCACACTATTCCTGGGCAGGCTTAGACCTCCTAAGCGGTTAACCAGTACTAAGTGCACATACTTTCGCCAGTAACTGACAACTGCCCTTCTTGAATCAGCGGAAGGAGAAACGAAAGTATGTGGACAGACCAGGTTTTGAACCCAGGACCTCTGACTTATGAGTCAGGTGCCCTACCGACTGCGCTACACGTTGTGACGTTCAGAGCTAATGTGATATCTTAAGGTTTGGGGATAATGTGACATCCTCAGGGAGTTACTGTTATGTTCAGGGATGGTTTTTACTTCCCGAGACAGTTAATGTGACATCCAGAGGTAGTTGTGACCCTCACACCTATAATATGCAAGCAGTTATGTGATGTCTCAAGGTAGTTAAAGTGATGTCCAGAAACAGTTAATGTGATGTTAAGAATTGATGTAAAAGAGATCAAGAGGTGGTTGGACATGCATGTATGGTAATAAGTTAACTATGAAACTGGAATAAATTCAGTCTGTTTATTTTCACAAAGTCAATACAAGTATATTACAATATTGCAATAAATAAACACTATCAAAATGATGAATAAAAGACATCACTGAAGCAAACCAAACATAAAAGGCTATAAAAAGGAGAAAACAAAGAGTAAAATATGCTGATAACAAAGTAGCTACCCCACCCACACATAAACCCCCCACCCACCCCAGTCATGATAAATTATGAAAGACAGAAGCAAGCATTAGAGCTATATAAGGTCTTTGAGACCTTCTTAGGGTGAATGGAAACTTCCAGGGGAGGTGACTTTTACTATCAAAATCTGTCCCCATTCACTTGAGGCTTTTACTTAAAGATTTACGCCCTTGTTTATGATTGCAAAAAACGTTTCGATGAAATATTGTCACAGTAACTCCGAAATGACCCATTTGTACATTTGACAATAGAAATTAGAAGATTAGGATTTCCCTAACCATTTTTCAAAATTCCCCGACTATTCCCTGACCTTGAAGAAAATTCAAATTTCCCTGACTCTCTCCTGACCAGTGGACACCCTGATAACAGCCTGCACATTCCCTTAAGGGCATACATGATTCAGTAATGTAAACAGGTTCTATACATTTTACAGATCTAATCAGCATTAAAAGATTGCCCTTTATGAATTTCCCTTGTGATAAAATTAATTTCTACATTTTGTATCCAAATTATCAGAGATTCTCCATATGGAAAAAAAATTAGTAGGCATTGGAGCACAAATAAAACACATATAAAATAAAAAAAGGGGTGAAATTGAAAATAAAAAGCTGAGAAAATCTAACATGAAAACTAGCTATCTTAGTCAAAGCAAAGTTTTCAAAGTTCCTAACCTCAAAAAGTGTCTTTGTTAATGAAATGCAAAAAATGAGATTCACAATAAAGTAGGTTTCCAGTTTGTTAAAGACCCCTCTTAATGGCTGAATGGTGATAAGTACAGACCCTGATCAGACTGCGCCTTTACAACTATGATATTTATTATTTTGGTGTGATTAATCACAGTTAATATGTGTATATATTCTGTAATCATGATTATTTTGGTGTGGTTAAGCACTGTCAATATGTATACATATTCTGACTCTGAAAACTTAACATTCATAAATATGGTATTCTTAATTAATTGAATATCCCTTTGTGTAAATGGCTAGAAAAAGATGAAAATTACTCCAACATATATCAGGAAATTTAAGTCTGAAATTGTCATATGAACCTCGACACAACTCAACCAACAAAGTGGCATGTGTGCCCAGCAAAGACTCAAATCAGCCTGGGCATCTGCCCAGTCTGATCAGGGTCTTTGCTGTGTGCTTGAAGGGTAGCTAAGGGTATAAGCTAGCCTCATGCCAACAGTGAAGACTCTGATCAGACTGGGCGGATGCCCAGGCTGATTTGAGTCTTCGCTGGGGGGCACATGCCACTTTGCTGGTTTAGTTGTGTCATGCCTCATATGACAATATCAGATAGAAATATCCTGAGATATGTTGGAGTGATTTTCATATTTTTCTGAAGGTGAATCAGTACATTGCCATGATTTTGGCAACTTTTTCAAAGGGAGACAACTTTTGTGACCTCCTATTCCCTTCCCTTGGCAAAAGGGGGTCTACTCTTAGAGGAAAGTACTTGGATCTAGAGGAGTTAATTCTTTCATCTAAGAGTTGACCTCCCTTGAGGATGAAGAAAAAAAAGAAGACAAAGAATTGCTTCCCCTGAAAAAGTATCCATCCACCTTAACTCTCAAGCAATAAATATACAATGGAATTTTTATCTAAATCATCTCACTGAGGAAATTCTAATGATTTACCTACTCATAAGCTAATGAGCCATCCATTAACTACAATGTCTCCTTACCCACTTCTCACCCAAAATTTCCCACCGCAATTCCCTCTGCCACCCCCTTTACCCCCCACCCCCCCCCCCCCAAAAAAACAAGAGCTGTTGCCTGACAGCATAGCTCGCCTGAATAGGTGCTTGCCCATCACACAGTCCCTATGGTGGTGTGGACGGCTATGCATAAAACTTCAGGCAAGCATGTTCATAATGACAACACATTTATAAACAAAAGCTATCTCAGAAATAAGTTTAAAATGAAATTAAAATAAAAAAAAAATAAATAAAAAAAATCCACATGAAATTTCAAAGTCCATGAGCTTGAGCTCAAAGAACTAAGGGGTAGGGGTGGGAGGTTGGGGTTTGGGGGGAGGGGGCTAGGATGTATCAAAACTTTGAACCATTATCTAACATCAGTCCAAGTATAAGTATCAACTGAGTCCATCGTGGCACTGTGAAATTATGTCTTCATAAATATAAAACTTTAACCAAAATCTTTAAGACAAAATTCAAAGTCAATGACCTTGACTTCAAGGTCATCCAGTGGGGTAAGTATATAGTGTTTTGTAAAATCTCAAAAAATTGTCTAACATCAGTTCAAGTGTAAACTAAATCTCTGTCAAGCATTATGAATCAGTATGCAATTAGAACACTTTAATAAAGACCAAATTTCCTAAGTCACTGACCTCGACAACAAGGTCACTGAGCAGGGTTGGGGTAGTACTCTGTGAAACTTTGGACTAATATCTAGGTACAGTGCAAATATAAAAAGAATTCATCAATGGGTTCAGGAGATATGTGTTTTTAAAAACTTTAACCAAAAGATCCAAGCAATAAATTTTCTAAGTCCATGACCTTGACATCAAGGTCACTGAGGGGGGTGGGGGTAGTACCTTTGAAAACTTTGGACCAATATCTAACTACAATGCAAGTATCAAATGAATCCATCAATGGGTTAAGGAGATATTGGGCTTTATAAAACTTTAACCAAAACATCCAATACAAAAACACTTCCAATTTTCTAAGTCCATGACCTTGACATCAAGGTCATGGAGTGGGGTGAGGGTGGTACCCTGTTAAACCTTGGACCAATATCTAACTACAGTGCAAGTATCAAATGAATCCATCCATTGGTTAAGGAGATATAGGTCTTAAAAAAAACTTTAACCAAAACATCCAATCCGGACGCGGACGCCGACGCGGACGCCGACGCCAGGGTGACAACAATAGCTCTTCCTGAACTTTCGTTCAGGCGAGCTAAAAAGCAACAGTGAATTACAAAAGCACAAGAGACAATGTACAAAACAAAACACATGGCCTTATTCATAAGAGATTCCCATGTGGCCAGCATAAGAAACAGTACAAGCTGACTTGAAATATAATTTCTATTATTTCCATGAAAATATATGTTGTGGCTCCTCAGTAGAGCTGCCTCTATGAGGCAGCTCTACTGAGGAGCCACAATATATATTTTATGTAGAATAACATAAACTAAACTAAAAATTATCATTCAACACTTTCTTTCTCAGGAATTTGAAAGACCCTGATTACATTGCGTGCAAGAACAGGCTGGTCTGGGCCTCCATTGTGTCAGTGTTCCCATACCCAAGAAGTTAAATGCTATCAAAAAATGGAAAATTAAATAAAATTAAGACAGACTCGCTTACATCAAGTAAACTATCTGTTTTTTTAAATGGCACTGAGACATTTACCAATAGCCACACAATGTTGATGTAATGTCATATCAGTATACTGTATTTATTTGGCTAAAGGACTGTACCTTCCCCACCCCCACCCCCCTTCCCTCCAAAGTGGCCCCAGATGTGTAAATCTGCCTTGCACAACTCTGCTATAACACCTTATAACACGTTTTTTACCCTTCAAAAACAACCCAAAAATCTAGATCTGTCTGATAGGGGAAAACCTCGGTCTTATACCCAGATAATAGGTAGGTGCAATAGCATAACACATAACAATGTGATACTAATGCTGACACAACATCATAGTGGTGCACTGACATTAATACAATTAGGGGATAAGTGTCTTGAAAATTGTCATTTGGGGAGGTAAATCATCAGTTTTACGGTCGGAAATTTCATATTACAGCGACACGCCAGCGGAGATGACTTACATATAAGCGTTACGCTTACTGTCAGATCCTGTATTGCTTCATTGTATTATTCACATGTATGTATAAAATCTATGAATAAAATATTGTTTAAACCAAAACCCAATTCGCAACCATAAAACCAATGATTTACCTCCCCAAATGACAATTTTCAATACAGTTATCCCCATTCTAATGCACTTTTCTCGATTTTCACCTTTCATAATGTACTAGTTTGCACCCATTTCCAGCGCTGTCAGCAATGTAAAACCAAACGCCAGCCAGTGAGAAGCAACGTTACTTAATGACGTTGGGTTTGCGACAGTATATCGCAGAATATACTGTCACAAATTTTGACGTTATCCAATCAGACGTCGCGTTATATTCGTAAAGCATTAGAATGTTGTTTCAACACTGTGTGACTATTGGGTTGAAATTCTACCTCCAACTAAATATTAGTACTTTTATAATCTTTCACCAGCATTGCACAAGTCACATGTTTGTATGCAAGCAGCAAAGCCAGAGATCTGCCTATGCATCTGTGCAGTCTGATCAGCCCCCTTTGTTCACTATATACGTTCCTTGAAACTCATTGACCCTTTTTGAAAACAGGAAATGTATTAATTTCCTAGAGACTCATAAACTAGGAAGACTGATCAAAGTGGATAGATGTGTAGGCTGGTAAGAATCTTTGCTGCTCATACATGCTATCATGCCACTTGTCTCCTGGCATTGCTCACTCAAATTAATGAGCCAAGACACGACAAAACCAACAAAGTGGCATGTGCGCCCAGCGACGACTCAGATCAGCCTGGGCATCCGCCCAGTCTGATCAGAGTCTTTGCTGTCTGCATGGAGCTAGCTTAGACCCTTAGCTACCCTTTCAGTGCAAAGCGAAGACTCTGATCAGACTAGACGGATGCCTTGGTTGATCTGTGTCTGTGCTGGGCGCACAACCACTTTGTTGGTTTTCTCGTGTCGTGGCTCAAATCATGTTTATTTGCTAAGGTGAATGGATACACTTTCACAGGGAACAATTCTGCTATTTTGATTTCTGCCCCACTTTTAAATAGGGGTCAACTCTTAAAGGAAAGAATTTGCTCCTGTAGGATCAAATTCTTTCCTTTTTCTGCAAATTCTTTCCTTTAGGAGGAGAAATTCCTTGTCCACAGAAGCAACCAATCAAAAGTCACAAAAGTTGTTTCCCTCCATCAAAATCAAGGCGTACACCTTAACCCTATAGCACTCAGAACGGCCAAAACTCCATAGAGTTTTGGCCGTTCTGAGTGCAATAGGGTTAAATATGACTTAGACTCTATTTCTAATATACTGAAACTTGCTTTCAACTACTCTATTAGAACAATGAAAACGTATGAACTCGGGCATGATTCTCAGATCTATACAGTATAAGGGGATAACCTGATAATGATTCCAGGATCCTTCTGATTTCTCTAAAAAATTTATCTTCTTGAATCTCTTCAAATTACTAGGCAAGATGAATTGCTACACCGAAATGTTTTCATGATGAAATAAAACAGAAAATTTCTCATAAGTCTCTCAAAAATATCTTTAAATACTCCCTTATTTGTAGCCCTAGATGCTTCAGTACAGAAACTCTAAAAAAATTGTTCCTTCAAAATATGACTAGGAAAAAATTACCAATCAATATGGTTGTAACATAACTCTATCCATTTGTCAGCCATATGAGCATGATCACAAAATCAACATCTACATAAAAAAGCTTGCAACATGTAAGAACATTAAAGCCATGACATGACAAAACCAACAAAGTAGCATATGCACCCAGTGAAGACTCATATTAGCCTGGGCATCTGCCCAGTCAGATCAGAGTCTTCACAGAGTGCTTAAAGGGTAGCTAAGTATCTAAGCTAGCTCTATGGGACAGTGAAGACTCTGATCTGACTGGGCAGATGCCCAGGCTGGGCTGAGTCTACGAGTGACATATATGCCACTTTGTTGGTTTTTTCGTGTCACGGCTCATTTAATACAAACACTGAAAAACAGCTAAATGGACATTAAAAATAAAAGACCAGCTTTTATTGAATTCATGTAAGTCTAATTTACTTCAAATATTCTGTTTCTATTTTGAAAGACAAAATTTTCTTCTTTTTGAGAAAAAAATAATTCACAACTCTCTAAGTATACTGCTTTTTAAGTATACGGTTTACATTTACTTCAATATGTAAAGCAATATATACATATATAATTGCACAATATTTACAATATGTAGTAAGCAATTCATTATATTTACAATTAGTTTGTAACAGTTCTGTGTTTACAATCATATTCCAGTCAGATTACATTCATTAAGTCCATAAAATAATTGACTTACAGATACTTAACAGTTCCACAGTGATGGTTTATTATATTAGCTGCAACATGACAAAACCATCACAGTGGAATGTGCACCCAGGGAAGTCTCAGATCAGCCCTGGCATATACCCCTGTCTGATCAGAGGCTTTGCTATCAGCATGGTGATAGTTTAGACCCCTAGCTACCATTTAAGAGCACAGCAAAGACTTTGATCAGACTGTACGGATGCCCAGGATGATCTGAGTCCTCGCTCGGCATAAATGTCACTACGTTAGTTTTGTCGCATACAGCTCATCTGTGTTTCTGTTCATCATTAATAATTTTGGATAATTCTATGTGAGAGTATAAATCTACATGTTTTGGAATAACTTGAATATTTGCAGAGATAAAAGGATGTCTGAATGCCTAAAATACATGCTGAACATGATCTTTGGTAATTATATTTGACTGAGGTAAAGTTATTAACAGTTTCAAAGCTCCACGTAAGGTGTGATTTTGATAACAATTTTGTGACAGCTTTCCTTCTTACCCTATAAAACATATGTTGTGGCCCTTATTAGAACTGAATCTAATGAGACATGTTTTGTTAGAACTGAATCTAACAAGGAGACACAACATATGTTTTGCGGATATGAACTGAAATACATACAGTATCAGAAGTATAGCAAATCTGCACCTTTATATATGTTGCTCCGCATTTGTTTTCATGTTCAAATATAAAACCAGAAAGGTTTGCTAAAAAAATTGTTTGATTCCTAGGTAATGGTATCTGGTAATTTTCTTTTTTAAAATTTACAATTGCAAACTTCTACACTGATTACTCTACAATTTGAACACTGATTCTGATTTCATTACAACTCATTTAAAACACTAACCATATATTCACCTGCTGATACAAAATTTATTTCAATAATTCCCAGGGCTGAATTTATATAAGTTTTTAGGAACTAACCATTTAGTGATCTAAAGAATTATCAAAATTTATGACACAGTCATGAATAATAAAAATATCCAATAAGAATCCCTAAAAGGTTTTATTCACTGAGTAAAATGTTGAAAAACACCTAAAACATATTTTTGTAACTGAATAAGATTCACATAATTTTAAAACAAGTTACTTCCATTAGGACCAGGTATATGCACCCCACATACTGACATAATATACATTGACAGAACAGCTATACCAACAAACAAACACGTCCCAATGACGCTTTTGAGAATGGATTTCCATGATGGCTTAAAGAAAGCTGGACCGACAGTACTGAGGAATGCTGTGCAGACAGTCAGAGAGTATACAATGCAGACGGCAGTGTTGATAGCGATAATCTGTCCAAACTTGGCAAAGGGCTGGATGGCAGTCTGGGTCAGCGGGATGGCGGCGATGATTGTTGTCAGGGCGGAGCTTAAGATGGATACTCCTATATGGCTGAAGGCTGCAGAGGTTCTCCACTGACGAGCTTTGGCAGGATTCTGTGGAAGAAAAAATAAACACCAAGTCAGACACTATATACAGTCCCCTGTTGTTGTTTTGAACCCTATATGTAATTTATATATGTCATCAACAAAATAATACAATAATTGAGATCTAGACTGCCTATGCTAGCATTAAATTAGAGGTTTAGGCAGGTTAGGAAGAAGAACTCTACAGACCTGGGGTAATTGTAATCTGTAATCGTGATTACTTGTAATCGATTACAATTTCTGAGTAATCGTGAAGTAATCTGTAATCGTGCATTTCTATGATTACTTGTAATCATAATGTAATCAATTACATTACAAAATGGGCTGTAATCATGATTACTTTATGATTACATTTTGATTACTTTGATTCATTTTCAGAAATAAAAAAAGAAGCTAAAGAAACGAAACTTGCTCTTCTTTTTAATAGTTCAAAGAAAAGACTTGTGCAAAATAATAACAGAAAGCAGTTGATTATTCAATGTGTCTTCATACTGAATAAGGAAGAGAAAACTGGTCTAATCTGTGCACAAAAGGCAGCAGACCAAATTCAGAAACTGACAGAATTCCCTTTATACTCTGTTGGGGAGTAAAATTTAAGCAGTATCATAGTTATAAATATGCTCTGTTTTATCCATTTATGACTGGCGGACTCTTCTGTTCTCAAAAATTGGATAATTCCATTTAGCAGTTTAGGGTATCTGGCATATTTCTTTTTACATCTTTTTATACGAATTGTTAAAATTTTTATGCAAGCAGTGAAGATCCTGATCAAAATGCTGCATTCTGAGCATCTGATCTGGGTCTGCACTGTCTACCTATCTCCTTTTATGGGATGCTAGGCATTAATGGGTTAATATTTAAGGATAAATTTGTTATGATGTAAAAACTGTGAGATTTGGGTACTCCTGAATGCAGGGTATTTCAGGCTAAGACTGGTAGCTGCCTTGGTTGACTAATATTTGTATGACTGATTTACCGGTACATTATTTATCATCTTTACTTTGGACAGGCAGGTTCAAGTGTTAAAGATGTTTTCCAAACATACTCACTGTTTTGTGTTTATTGGTGCAGAGTTGAGCAGTACAACTCAACTCTGATTATCACACCTTCTTTGTGGATTGAGCTAACTGTAACAGCTGTCTACTTTATGACACCTGTGTATTGCATACAACAAATAGCCAATGCTTTAATTCATTTCTTTCCCATTTATGGGTCTACTTATTAACTCTAAATTTTTGCCAGACTGAGGGTGGGCAAAAATAAGATGAAAATATAAACAGTGGTATTTAAAACGTTTTGAAATAAATAAATTTACAGGAAGTGTTTGTCCCCTTGCTTTGAAGACTTTGAACTTGTCTTTCACAAGCAATTTTATGACATTGGAGACAATGTAGAATCATATTTCTGATGTTTGGAATAAACAGGTTAAACAAGTAATGGAGAAAAAATGTTGAAGCATGTGCTTTATATCTAAGAGCTGACATATAGCATTTCACATTGAATTTATCAAACTTCATAAATAGTATACAGTCATTGTATGCACATTACATGTAACTGCAGATTGCTAAATAAATTTCGTTCAGATTAAAAAGTAAGTCAGGTTCTTCAGAAGTTGTTTCAGTCTTACCTATTAGCACACATGTAAGCCACCAACTATTTGCTGATTTAGGTATAAATCATTCTTTCTGAATAGAAATTTTGCACTATCAGTCATGATCATTCTGTACACTTGTATAATGTAATCAGATGTAATCATAAAGTAATCATGATTACTTTGCAAAGTAATTGTAATTGTAATCAATTACATTGAGAAAAAATGTAATTGTAATTGTAATCTGTAATCATGATTTTAAAAAGTAATTGTAATTGTAATCGATTACATTGGCATGTAATCGGCCCCAGGTCTGCAGTTAACGGTGTAGTTCTTAAAAGACTTTGAAAATTGATTAAATTCATGAAACCGGTTAGTCATAATTAGGAATAAAATATATTTGTGCATCCATAGAGTGTTTTCGTATTATATATACATGTGTATAGTGTGACCCCTAATTAGAACTGTCTCACCAAGATGGTTCTAATGAGGGGTCACAAATTATGTTCATTGAGAAATAAGAAAAATTACATGTATCTTTAAATTATGCTCAGAATCCCCTGTTTTCTTGAGTGCTGAAAAGTTTGGTATGAACAGAGCTGTACTGATTAATTACCAAGTCCAATATACTCACATCTTTTATTGGACAAGCCTGAGCAGCCAGTATATATCCCTCTACCAGGTGAACACAGTAGTCCACTGATGAGCCGACCAATATAGACAGGGACACTGCTTCTACTCCACCTATTTCCCAGTGTAACATGTAGAATATACCAACTACCAGACACACCATTTCTGTAAAGAGATAAAAATCACTTGAAGCACGACACGACAAAACCAACAAAGTGGCATGTGAGCCCAGTAAAAACTTAGATCAGCCTGAACATCCACCAAATCTGATCAGAGTCTTTGCATGGAATTATGACATTATATACATTCAGAGTACAATTTTTGTGAAAAAAAAAAAATAGGTCGACAGCTCACTGCTTGTATAGACCATTTCCTTGAGCAGGCTTAGACCCTTGGAGCTAGCTTAGACACTTAGCTACCCTTGAAGCACATAGCAAAGATTCTGATCAGACTGGGTGGCTGCTCAGGCTGATATGAGTTGTTGCTGGGCGCACATGCCACTTTGTTGGTTTTGTCATCATTTAACTTTCAGAACAAGAATTCCACAGAATGCTGGGTCCTGCCAATCTACTCACTGTCACAAATTGTCGTCCACCATTCTGCTTATACATGAACAGCTAAAGCAGAAAACTTAATATCCATGGAAAAGCAACATTTCTGTTACGAGGGATGTTCAGAAAGTTCTGATCGTGACGTCTTATTTTGGTAACCATCATAAATACAGAATTTCTGATAGCAAAAAATATATAAAAGGATCATATGTCCGGACAGCTCTGCAAACGTGGTGTATATTTTCTAAAGGACATATTTTTGAACGTTTTGAAAGAGACATACACTACAGCCACTGCAGATTTTCACTTAAGAAGGTCATAGTGCATATATGAGCAGTCTTTGAATTTTTTTCATCATTGCTGCTTAAACTTAGTCCCCTGGCAACTGTAACCTGAAAATATCGTGGAAAATATATTTAATCTCGGTTACATACTGTCCGTTCAATTTAGATTTTAAGCATTTTATGTAGTAGCAAATTCTCCCTTTCTACTAATGTTATAATGATTTTGTAACGAAAACCCGGGTCTTGACATTCAAAATCTTGTTAGGAAGGGCCTTTCCATGGGCCAATATGAAACCGTCGAAAAATTAAAAATAATGTAAACAACGAAGCCGCTACGAGCTTTTGAAAATGATGTTGACGTCTTTTTCATAACGTCATAAAAACTGCGCATTGCTTTACAAGGAAGAAATCGATAACGTATGCTACCCTTCTAACTTTTGAATGGATATTGAAAGCAACGAATGACAATAAGCTGACAAAAATTTATTTTGTATTTACAATGATTTTTCATTTGAATGACACACTGAAAATAAATTCACATATGAAATTAGCTCAGTGGTATGACTGGGACCTTATAACATGCGTTATAACTCAATAAGAAAATATATCTTTGTATAGAGTTAGGTATCATTGTAAAGACGAAATGTAGTGCTTTCAATACATGCACGGCATTTGTCCCCAGCATTCCGCTAAACAGAGTTATGCGGCTAGAATCAGAACTTTCTGAACAACCCTCGTAGTTGCAGCTACATGTATAAAACAATCGCTATGGATAATTCTATAAGTACACTATACCATTGCAGATGTGGGGAACAGAACACAGAATACTTTTTCGATCTGGGTTTCATAGCAAAACTGTAAACTGGAATAAACATTTGAGTTTTTCTCAAACAGAAAATTTTTGTCACATAATTCAATTCAGGAATTTTTATTATCTTTTCAACTGCTTAAATTTAGCACAATTTTTTTTTACTGCCAACTGGATAAGACTGCTCCTCAGGAAATTCCTTTTTCCTGTAATTTAAAAACTGTCCCCTCCCTCCTCCTCCCCTCGAACAACCTCTCACTCACCTGCTATACATATAAAGATTATCAACAGCAGTAGCACATGTCCTGTGAATATCATCACTGCTACCATACATATAATTATAGACAAGACCACACCATATATAGCACTGTTTACTGCCACAACCTCCATTAAAACCTGAAAAGAAAATATAGTCAACTCTTGAAATCTCAAAGTGGAAGCTCTTCTCAAACTACTGATATCTCAAAGTAAATTTTCTGGTCCCAGAAAATTTACTTTGAGATACCAGTAGTTTGAAATAACAGGAGTTGAGTGAGTGAGTGAACTCGGGTTTAACGTCCCACCAACAACGAGGTCATATGGAGACGGGACCTCGGTTTAAAGTCTCATCCGAAAGACCGGAGAAGCGGGGGATCGATCTTGCGACCCCTGGATTGGTAGTCTGGAGTGTTATCCACTACGCTACAGCCGCTCCTAACAGGAGTTGAAATATTAAATGTTAAGAAAAATAGGAAATGTGTCAGAACTATATTCTCTGATATATATGGGTACTTCGAGATATCAGTTTTCGAGATAACATGAGTCCACTGTAATCACCGAAATTCTCAGAAGTATACCTCAACTATGTTTGTTTCTGTCAATTATGTGGCTTTGTGGTTTACTTTCAGACAGTTTATAGCTGCTAGGAAACTGAATTTTCACAAAGTCACTGGACAATACTAGGAGTAAACTTCATTTATTTAAGTACTGACCCCCATTGACAAGGGAGGCTAACAGGAACATGGAAAAGTTGCTTCCCTTTAAAGCCTCCCAATTCATCTTAATTCTCAAAGAGTTACAGATTTCTTATCTGAATAGAGAATATTCTGATCACACTTCCCAGTTTGAGCATGTTGTATGGTGCTTTTTCGATGATTCTTCTTGTATACCCATTAATTTAAAAATTGTTTACACAAAACACGGAATTAAATCACTTGAGAATAATTATTTGTTTTTGAGAAAATCTGAATCGAATAAATTTCAGTTTGTAATGTCATTGAAAAATGGCTGGAGCATGGCATTCACTGCATGCCATGCTCCGATATCATATGACATCACAATTCTGTTACCATAGCAACTTAGAATTCATACTAATGTCAAAGTGATGTCATTGAGATGTTGTTCTGCCAAGGTACTAAGCACAACAGTTTGTAATTCCATAGTTGCTATGGTAACAGATCTATGGTGTCATCTCACTTATAATTAGAGAGGAGCATGGCATACAGAGTTTGCCATGCTCCCTCCAAATTATAAGTGAGATGCTACCTGAAGTTCATACAGTGGAAACATGTAAAAAAAAAAATGTGATCATTTACATGTAATTCTGCTACAAGTGGACCCACCTACTCTTTCCCCTGCCTTAATTAACCCCTACTTCTACAACAAATAAGATAGAATACCTCTGGCCAGAAATCTGATGTTTGGAACAAATCAACTAGTGGTGAATTTGGATTGTATTTGGTAATGTTGTCTTTGACTTTCTGGAGAAAATCCTCCCATTTTTGATAGTCTTTGTATGCCTCAAAGTATGACTTTCCCTTTGATGTGGTCTGAAATTTATATATACACAGTCAACTATCTATATCTCATAGTCAAAGTTCATCTCAAACTACTGGTATCTCAAAGTAAATTTTCTGGTACCAGAAAATTTACTTTGAGATAGTACCAGAAAATTTACTTTGAGATACCAGTAGTTTGGGGCATTCAGAACTGAAATGTAAAGACAAATAGTCTTTGTATGCCTCAAAGTATGATTTTCCCTTTGATGTGGTCTGAAAAATAAATGTATGTAAAATTTATAAAACTTTTTAAATCATGCATATGCATTTCAGCATGGCAAAACTTGTGCATATGAAAATAGAGTGATGGCATGCACAGATCACTTCTTTTCTTTTTAACTCTACAAGGTTTACTCTGATTAGGCTAATTGCACCTGTAGCAGACTGGGACCGATCGCTCAAAACTAAATTCAGTTAGTTAACAAGATGTCACCTTTTTACAATATGCATTGTATGCAAAAAAAATGCAATTTAAAAAAAAAGTGAGCTTTTGCACTGTAAAAACTTGTACCACACAGACTAGACATTTGGTTGTGTCAATGTTTGCGACACTTTTATTTAGCATAATATTTACCTGAACACAGCTGCTGACAAAAAGAGTCACAACATCAGGCTATGACAATGATTGTCACCTTTGTTATCAGAGGATTTTTCCTATAACTGATGGCCAACAAAGCAGCTTTTGATGAGATTTCAGACTAATCTGGTTCTAAACTGTTTTTGAGATATTTAATGGAAATACGTTAGCTTTTGAATACTTACTGACTCAAACGCAAATCCCAACCACAGAATCGCAGTCCCATCAGTTGTTAGGCCACCAACAGCATGCGCCGGTTGTTGCCGACCATAAATGGAGCTGACCTGTGGCAAGTCTTGGCATTCTGGGACTGAGGTAATCAGGACACTCTTTATGTAAAATGGAATATAACCTGAAAAGAAATCCATTTGGAACAGTGAAAAAAATGATTAGATTTGTGTTAAATGAATACATAAACAGTGCTGTCTCTATAGTATGTTGACTGATGTGCACAGAATTTGATTATATTTAAGTGAACAGCATTATGTTGAGACTAAACTAGAAAGGGGTAAAGGGCAAATAAGCATTCTAATGCACTTACAAATACATGTATAACGCAGTCTGATTGGATAACGTCAAAAATTTGCGACAGTATATTCTGCTATATACTGTCCCAAAACCAACATCATTAAGTAATGTCGCTTCTCATTGGCTGACGTTTGGTTTTACGTTGCTGACAGCCCTTGAAATGGGTGCAAACTAGTCCATTATGAAAGGTGAAAATGTGGAAAAGTGCATTAGAATGGGGATAACTGTATTGGAAATTGTCATTTGGGGAGGTAAATCATCGGTTTTATGGTTGGAAATTTCGTTTTACGGCTCCGCTGGCGCATCCCCGTAAAACGAAATTTCCGACCATAAAACCGATGATTTACCTCCCCAAATGACAATTTTCAAGACAGTTATCCCCTAACTGAATGCTGACTCTTTGTTCTTTAGTCTAGCTGAAAGCCATAACATGATAGCATTGCATCCAAAATAAGAGGGGTGTTCCAAAATCATGCATTCAAGTCCACACAGTGTTAAAATTTTATGAAAGTTTTAAAAAATTATAGAAATCAGTTACTATCTTTATGTATGAACTGATACAGCTGAAAGAAATATAAATTTCATACTCATACAGTGACAATTTAGCTAACTATTCTCATGGAGGTAGGCACAGGCCGGGCTAGTCAATACTATAGTTTGCAGTTAAGCTGTTTTAAAACGAAAACTGTTAAAACTTTTGAATAAAAGTCTCTCTCTACTTCTGCTATTGCAATACTGTTTGACTGATAATCTTTACAAATAATTGCGAAAAATTTGTCAGGAGAATTAAATTTTCAGCAATTTTGACTGATTTAATTCAACCACCACCCATTAACTCCTACCCAAAACTGACAATGTCAGAAGCAAAGATGGTACACAAAGATATAATGGCTGCACACTAAACCATTTTCTAGACTGTGTTTTCGCTTAATATAATCTCTTGTTGAATGCCAAACAGATATAAATAATTCATTTCATGTATGGTAAATCTGCAAGCCACCTTCTACATCACAAACAACTTACTCATTGGCAAACACTGAGCACTTCCATTCCTCACGAGTTCCGAGTTTTTGGCAAATACTTTACACAGCTGGCAAAGTTGCCTCATACCCTCCAGCAGATTTGGATTACTGAAGTTGTACATCTTACTGAAAGCCTTGTCAAACTCTACAACTCCCTGTGAAAGAAAAACAAATAACAGAGTTTTCGCTCCAGATTAGGGGAAAATATTTTATGACAGTTCCTGCGTATGTCAATCTGTCTTTTTTTTTTAGCCCTTGATTCAGGGGGGGGCTTTGGAGGCTTAAGCCCCGCCACTTAGGGCTTTGTGTCTGATATAATGCGGGAATGTAGGTAACTGGAAGCACCAGATGATAATTTGAGATGATATTCCATTAGGTTAGACTGAAATGTATGTTGTAACATCTCATTGGAATCGCCTCGGTGAGGCGATTCCAATGAGATGCCATAACATATATTAAAAAGGTAAGCCTGATATTATCTTGACTTTTCATGGAAAACTCTAATTTATCTGAAACCCTGATTATGGCCTCTTTCTTTGCGCCCTTAGCCCCACAAGTTGTCCATATGATAATGAGCCCCGCCAGCTAGTTGTGGTCTAGATCTGGGCCTGATAAACATAATGTTGTGACCCTTCTTTAGAACTGCCTGAAAGGTCACTCTGAACTAAATTTCCTACTGATTTGTTTTAATTTTCACAATTTAAGAGCCTATGTCCTAGCAATGCTCCATACAGATAGTAAGCCAATGCTAATTAGAGGTGCTAATTGTTTTTGTGTTTTTTTATTCTATTTTTAGCTATAGTCGGTAGACTCACATATATTTTGCTATTCCAAAGCCTTGACCATGATTATGCTCAATATAAATTTTGAGAACCAATGGTGCAGTGGTTTGTCAAGGAAGTTGTTTGTATATGCGTCAACAGATGGATGACAGATGATGGCTGACTGGCAAAAAAATGATAACATAAGCTACATCAAGGGTAAGTCTTAACAAATAAAGTGCCAAAAATAAAAACAGTTGCATCTGCAAACAACATAGATCCAGATGAGGCGGCTCATAATGAGCCCCCTCATCTGGATCTACGATGTTTGCCCTCTAGTCTTTGAATCATCAATATGATAGAGCTTGGACAACACATTTTTATAAACTTAGCAGACGTAAATTTTGTCGTCTGCTTTATTTTGGCACTTCAAGGATTAAAGAGTTAATAAAACATACCTGTGTCTGCTGCATCACATGACCAGTGTTGGTATCCTTCCAGTGAAAATGCTTCACTCCAACAACAACGTAAACCGTTGCACCAAACTCCAACAGGGGGCGCTCTTTAACTTTGCTGCAATCACGATCCTGACAGGCATCAAAGTCTTTCGGCACTGACTTAGCTGTAGGTTTAGGTATGTTGGGATTATCTGGTTGGTGAGCTGGTCGTGGTGGGACAGGGGTGAAATGTCTAGGTGGCGCTGGTGTCTTAGGGTAATAAATAGGTGGTTTTGCTGCAAATACGGTGGGAAAAATGTTTTATCTTTGTGTAAAATGCAACGCTGCATTTCTCGGCGTAATTTCTCTTTTCTGGTTATGGTAAGACGGGCAAGTATAATAATTCCCAAATATTGGGACATCTAAAATAATTACCTTTATTGTCCTAAAAATGGAACAGTCTGGTTTTACAATTTAGTAATGCATCCAAAAGATGGAGATGGAATGGCAATAGTGCAGACCCTAATCAGACTGCCCCTTAAAGGGGCAGTCTGCTCTGGGCCTGCATCTTTTGCTAAAACCTATCTGTCCCAATACTTAAAATTTTTATGGTATCAATTTTAACAACCAACTGTGTACATGTTCTGTGCAAAGTGTGAATTGGTGCATTTCCAGAACGGTCATGTACAAAGTAGGAATTCTCACTTTGTGTTACAATTCTGAAATTGTACAGGTACAATTCAAGAATTGTGCAAGGGATTTGGTAGTTTATCGAACAGGTAGTACATTTCTAGAATTGTGCAAGGGATTTGGTGATTTAGCGAACAGGTTGTACAATTCTAGAATTGTGCAAGGGATTTGGTGATTTAGCGAACAGGTTGTACAATTCTAGAAATGTGCAAGGGATTTGGTGGTTTATCAAACAGGTTGTACAATTCTAGAATTGTGCAAGGGATTTGGTGGTTTATCAAACAGGTTGTACAATTCTAGAATTGTGCAAGGGATTTGGTGGTTTATCAAACAGGTTGTACAATTCTAGAATTGTGCAAGGGATTTGGTGGTTTATCAAACAGGTTGTACAATTCTAGAATTGTGCAAGGGATTTGGTGGTTTATCAAACAGGTTGTACAATTCTAGAATTGTGCAAGGGATTTGGTGGTTTATCAAACAGGTTGTACAATTCTAGAATTGTGCAAGGGATTTGGTGGTTTATCAAACAGGTTGTACAATTCTAGAATTGTGCAAGGGATTTGGTGGTTTATCAAAAAGGTTGTACAATTCTAGAATTGTGCAAGGGATTTGGTGGTTTATCAAACAGGTTGTACAATTCTAGAATTGTGCAAGGGATTTGGTGATTTAGCGAACAGGTAAAAGCAAAGTGAGAATTGTTGGGACCAAGTGAGAATCAAATATTTCATTTGAAATGCATACCTAAGAATTGACTTTGGAAAGACAAATTTTTCAGCAAGACACAAATCTGGTGGCTATGGCAATAAGAGATAATCCATACATATGCTATGATCACTCTTAAAGCTAGACTTTAGAAAATCCATGTTTGCTATCAGACACATGGATGGCCAATGTGAAAACATAATACTCCACCAACAAAGTGTTATAAGTCAAGGCCCATAACTCTAATAGTTAATTACAGAGCTCTAGATAAGAGGGAGTATTTGGTGATAATTAGGAATAATTTTTGTTACTCCAGCATAAAAACATATGTTGTGACCCCTCATCTGAACCGTCTCGATGAGACGGTTCAGATGAGGGGTCACAACATATGGTTTTGATGAGAAATAAAAAAAATTATCCACACTTATCATCAAATATTCCCTCTTATCTAGAGCTCTGTAATTATACAATTTTGTAAACTAATTTACACAGGCATTGCAATTCGAGGTTCCTAGTGCCACTCAAATGGATATGAGTCCAGCCTCAGAGGGGGATGGAGGAAAAGCAGAAGGTAAACGAACAAATGAGCTGTGACACGACAAAACCAACAAAGTGGCATGTGCGCCCAGCAAGGCCTCAGATCAGCCTGGGCGTCCATCCAGTCTGATCAGAGTCTTCACTGTCTGCATGGAGCTTGCTTAGACCCTTGGCTACCCTTTAAGTGCAAAGCACAGACTCTGATCAGACTGGGCGGATGCCCAGGCTGATCTGAGTCTGCGCTTGGCCCACAACCACTTTGTTGGTTTTCTCCTGTCCCGGCTCAAATAAATAAATACTGAGTTATAACTCAAGTCAGTTTGATCAAAGCTCTTAGTTATTCTCACTTGGTACCAATTCTCAGGTTGCATAGAGACAATTCTGGAATTGTTTCGCTCAAAGTAAGAATTCCCACTTTGCGCAACAAAGTAAAAATTACTACTTTGTACATGACAATTTTGGAATTGTACAGATTCCTTCTTTGACCAGAACATATATATATGACCCGTTCTCTGTGAAAACCGGGCTTAATGACATTATGTTATAATTACGTTGTGAACGGCTGAAAAACGCCAAAATTAATGTTTTTTCGGACCTCTATTTGTTTCAATGAAAATACATTAGGCGTTGAGATATAACAGAAAGCCTATGGATTCAGACAAAATCCAGTCTTAAATATGACATATGTTGCCATGACAACGCTTATTCCATGGTAACCCTAAAGCCTTGAAAACGTGGTATACCACCACAAAGACCTATCATTTGAGAAAGAATGTTAAATCATACAAATTGTCATGTGTGTGCTATGAAATACCCATTAAAAATGAGCAAACACACGTTTTGTCCGAGTTATTTTGTGTAACAAGCACCGAAAGCGTGTTCAAACAAACGTTATGACGTTGACGTCAAAACATACTTGCATGACGTAAATAACGTCATATAAAGAATCTGCACTACCTGAGCGCTTCTAAAGTCCATATCTCAGTAATGAATAATGGTAACCATCTCAAATTTTCAGGAAATGTTTAGAAAAGCTTATACTTTTCAGTGATGCAGTTAGCTATTTTTTTATTTCTATGTCATTAAGCCCGGTTTTCACAGAGACTGGCTCATATATATATTCCATAACAGTGATATGTAAAGATATAAAGTCTAAAGACTTCCCTCAGACCAAGAACTACTTTCTTTCCTTTAAATGTTTCAACACTGCTGATAGTAAAGCACCTGAGCGTACTTTTGGTATGACCTTTCAATTGAAGTTTTGTGTTGATCTGAAAATTTTCTCTTCATTGAATAATTGCTGCAAAGTCTCTAGAAAGCAGTTTCTTTTGCTATTTTTTACTAAAGTTTTAGAAAAAAAAGTTTTTAAATACATGGATGACTAGGGGAAAGTAAAAGCAAACACACAAGAACTGACAACTGGATAATAAACCCATTTTAGCTTAAGCCACAAACAGAAATTCATACACTGAAAAATGCCTTATCTGAGCTGCTTTTATAAGATTATAATACCATCCTTGTCAGAAAACGACAACTTTAGCATAAAATATTTTGCAATGAGCAAGGTCTACACTGATAAGAGTGGTATACAGTAGTTATATCATAGTTTGTCCGCCTGTAAGGGAGATAATCCACTCGCTAAAGCTAGTGGATTATCTCCTCATACAGGGGGACAAACCATGGTATAACTATTACTTAACCAATGTTTTCACTACCTGTAGTTAATTTTCTGGTGGTAGGTCTTCTCGTAGTTGTCGTTGTTGTCTTTGGTGGTTCTGTCTTGGGTTTAGCCTTAGCTGGTTTAGTTTTTGTCATTTCAGCTAATAAGCAAAGAAGAAAGCAAATAAAGACTAAATAAGCAAAGGAAGACAACAGTTAGGATTGATAAGCCGCAAAAACACCAAGAAACATGAAAACAATAAATATTGAAAGAATTAGCATAAACAAGAGAATGTGAGCAGGGGCTCACTTATACCTCTGGCCAGCACCATGGCCTGATACAAACACTTAAATTTTTTTTTTTCAAATGATAGCTGAAGTGGTTCCTGAGAAATCCTTGACAAAAATTTCATTGGAGAGAAAGAAAAATGGACAAAGGGAATGATAAGCAGGAGGAGACTGTATCAGTCTCCCCCTGTGAATCATTCCCTCTGTCCATTTTCTCTTTCTCTCCAATGAAACTATATCCCCTATCCTTCGCATCCGGGGTGTATAATAAATAGGTACATTCAGTGCTCTAGATTTAAATGAGTAGAAGGGATATTTCAGGGAAAATTTTCTTAACTCCTCCACAAAAACGTATGTTGTGACCTCTCATAAGAACCGTCTTGCGAAGACGGTTCTAATGAGGGATCAAATGTATGTTTTATTGAGAAATAAGAAAATTCAACTCAAAATTATCCACAATACCCCACCTTATCTGGAGCTCTGGACTATATGACGAAAAGCATGTAACAACATTTTGACTAGCCATTGCAAATAAGACAAAAAATGATCCGCAATACGACAAAACCAACAAAGTGGTTGAGCGCCAAGTACAGACTCAGATCAGCATGAGCACCCGCCCAGTCTGATCAGAGTCTTCACTGTATGCACAGAGCTAGCTTAGACCCTAAGCTACCTCTTCAGTGCACAGTGAAGACTGTGCTCAGACTGGGCAGATGCCCAGGCTGATCTGAGCCTTCACTGTGCACACATGTCACTTTGTTGGTTTTCTCGTGTTGCGGCTCAAATATAGAAGTATACACAAACAGACCAAGAGAGAAAATAATAATACCTACAACATTATAATTATGATTTCACAACATCCTATGAAAAAAAAATTCACTTTTATTTCCCACTATAAAGTACTCAAAAATATGTTATTGCTCTGAATACATTAACTCTTTTAAATCCCAGTGACGAAATTAGCAAAATTTGCAAACAGCGTAGATCCTGATGAGGCAGCTCATAATGAGCCGCCTCATCTAGATCTACACTGTTTGTCCTCTAGTCTTTGAATTCCCAATATGAAATGTCTTGGACAAGACGTTTTAATTTTTGCAGACGTAAATTTTGTTGTCTGCTTTTTTGTGCTTATAGAGTTAAGTTCTGGGAAAGCTTAGAAATCTTCTGCTCAGATACTAAGAGTAAACAGGTTAAAATAATCTGTTTATCCCCAATATGTTCAGATACTTCAATCATTTCTTCTTTGAATTCGGAAGAATCCATGCATTCTATCAGGGGATGTTTATGGTGACCTAGAACACTTTCAGGGGGGAGCAACTCTGCCATTTTCTTTTATTACCTCCCTTTTCAACAGGAGTCATCTCTAGCACTAGTAGTAGCATATTCCTTAAAGAGTAGACCCCTATTTGAAAGAGTTTCCTTACCCAGGAAAGCAAACAGAAAGTCACAAAAGTTATCTACCTTGGAAAAACTGACAGAAAACATGAAGTGTATAAGCAGCAATATAACAGAACTGGCAAACCTGTTGTCAGTCTTGGCTTAGGGGCAGGAGTTACTGGTCTGTGAGTAGCTGGCAGATCAGGTTTAGGGGTTTCTGGGTGGTAAGGTCTTGCAGTAACAGGTGGATGATTGTATGTCGGTCTTGTCGGTTCCTTCATCTAAGGAAAATATTGAAAAGAAATTACATGTTTACTCAAATATTGTAGGGAAATGCATAGGCAATTGCTGAATATGAATGTAATTTGGGAGAAGTACAGGCAATGACTGAATATGAATGTAATTATAGAGAAAAAATGATTGAAAACTGAAAGACTGCTGCCATATGATTTTGTCTACACCTGGATGGCACCCATTTTTTTTGGTGTCCTTCAACTATATTTGGGGAGAGATGAGCTGCTACATGACAAAACCAAAAGCTGATCTGAGTCTTCCCTGCATGCACATGCCGCTTTGTTGGTTTTGTTGTGTCGCGGCTCAAATATGCTCGTTATAAGTGTTACTTACCTGGCCAATACTATATATAGCTGAGCAGTCATTACAGCTAACTGTATCAATGGTGCTAAACTAGGGTATCACTTACCTGGCCAATGCTATATATAGCTGAGCAGTCATTACAGCCGACTGTATCAATGGTGCTAAACTATTGTATCACCTACCTGGCCAATACTATATATAGCTGAGCAGTCATTACAGCTAACTGTATCAATGGTGCTAAACTAGTGTATCACTTACCTGGCCAATGCTATATATAGCTGAGCAGTCATTACAGCTGACTGTATCAATGGTGCTAAACTAGTGTATCACTTACCTGGCCAATGCTGTATATAGCTGAGCAGTCATTACAGCTAACTGTATCAATGGTGCTAAACTTGTGTGCCACATACCTGGCCAATGTTATATATAGCTGAGCAGTCATTACAGCTGACTGTATCAATGGTGCTAAACTTGTGTGTCACATACCTGGCCAATGCTTTATATAGCTGAGTAGTCATTACAGCCGACTGTATCAATGGTGCTAAACTATTGTATCACTTACCTGGCCAAAGCTATATATAGCTGAGCAATCATTACAGCTGACTGTATCAATGGTGCTAAACTAGTGTATCACTTACCTGGCCAATGCTATATATAGCTGAGCAATCATTACAGCTGATTGTATCAATGGTGCTAAACTAGTGTATCACTTACCTGGCCAATGCTATACATAGCTGAGCACAGCTGATTGTATCAATGGTACTAAACTATTCTATCACATACCTGGCCAATGCTATATATAGCTGAACAATCATTACAGCTGATTGTATCAATGGTCCTAAAATATTCTATCACATACCTGGCCAATGCTATATATAGCTGAGCAATCATTTCAGCTGACTGTGTCAATGTTACTAAAATTGTGTATCACTTACCTGGCCAATGTTATATATAGCAGAGCAATCATTACAGCTGACTGTATCAATGGTGCTAAAATTGTGTATCACTTACCTGGCCAATGTTATATATAGCAGAGCAATCATTACAGCTGACTGTATCAATGGTGCTAAAATTGTGTATCACTTACCTGGCCAATGTTATATATAGCAGAGCAATCATTACAGCTGACTGTATCAATGGTGCTAAACTAGTGTATCACTTACCTGGCCAATGCTATAAATAGCAGAGCAATCATTACAGCTGATTGTATCAATGGTACTAAACTATTCTATCGCATACCTGGCCAATGCTATATATAGCTGAGCAATCATTACAGCTGATTGTATCAATGGTACTAAACTATTCTATCACATACCTGGCCAATGCTATATATAGCTGAACAATCATTACAGCTGATTGTATCAATGGTCCTAAAATATTCTATCACATACCTGGCCAATGCTATATATAGCTGAGCAATCATTTCAGCTGACTGTGTCAATGTTACTAAAATTGTGTATCACTTACCTGGCCAATGTTATATATAGCAGAGCAATCATTACAGCTGACTGTATCAATGGTGCTAAACTAGTGTATCACTTACCTGGCCAATGTTATATATAGCAGAGCAATCATTACAGCTGACTGTATCAATGGTGCTAAAATTGTGTATCACTTACCTGGCCAATGTTATATATAGCAGAGCAATCATTACAGCTGACTGTATCAATGGTGCTAAAATTGTGTATCACTTACCTGGCCAATGTTATATATAGCAGAGCAATCATTACAGCTGACTGTATCAATGGTGCTAAAATTGTGTATCACTTACCTGGCCAATGTTATATATAGCAGAGCAATCATTACAGCTGACTGTATCAATGGTGCTAAACTAGTGTATCACTTACCTGGCCAATGCTATAAATAGCAGAGCAATCATTACAGCTGACTGTATCAATAGTACTAAACTTGGCCTTCAGGTCTAGGAGTCTCTGAATGTTTGTGTTAGCCTTGAAGAACTGTGGGGGTTTGCTGGAGGTGTGCAGCTGGGTGACAAGGCCAACAGATATGGCCAACATGATAGTTGAAATCACTGAAAAAATACGAGTTATACACTTATACTATGAATTTACCACTTAAACCCAGAATAACTAGACAGTATTACAGAGCAGTCTTATCTGGATATAAAGATATTATAGTTTTTTGGTTATAAGATTGGTGGGGGTGCGGAGAGGGAGGGGGGTGGGGCGATAGTGGGTGAGGAGGGGGGCTTCCTTCCAAAACAATCTGAAAATTCTAGATCCATCTTATGAGATCATATATGATGGATCTAGATTTTCAGAATTATTTTAGAAGGGAAAAAAACTATTTCGTATCTAAATTTTTGTATGACAGATTTACATTTATAGCATAGAAATGATTTAGCCATCCAAATATTTATGCTAAACATAGTAATACTATGTTGCTTTATACAATCTGTAATTCATTCCACAAAATAAATTCTTACAGCTTAATCCTTATCTTATTCACAGTACTGATAACAAATCAATTACACTTAGCTTAAAAACTGATCAATCAAATTGACAGTGCTAGGATATCAGGATATAGAAATTGTTACAGTAACTTTGGGATAAAGTTTAATCTGATTGAAGGGATCAACTATGACAGGCATACAAGGTAGATGCTTACGAGAAATGATACCTTAGTACAGGTTTGTTGCACTAAAGGGTCTATATGCACCGCTGCTTTGGTATGAGGGGCCAGCGGGGCCCTGGACAGATGTGACCCCTCTAAAGCTAGAGTTGATCATTTAAGCATATTTGCCTGCATGCTCACAAAGTATCTGTTGCCAAAAATTTTACGGCTATTCCTGGATACACTGTCACCTCCACACCAATCTGTCGCATCTCTCAAGTGAAACGCTGGAAATTTTCATTTGGGCTGGTTCAAAAGTTATTCATTCATTGTTTGTCTAAAATCTTTATCAAAAACTAGATGATACCTCAAACACTGGATTTTAATACTTTAAGTTCAAGAACCAAATGCGAGAGGTCATATCAAACTATTGTTTACCTCTCGCAAGAAAGTTCTGGGATAAAGTAAAATCTTCATTGCCCCTTATAGTCGCTTCTTATAATATCAAGGGTTCCATAATATCACGGCAAAAACCTTTCATGTGATATCTCAATAAACTTGCTACTTTTTGGGTATTGACAAATTTATTTCATCAACAACAAGTTTAAACTTCTGTGCTGAACAGAACTTTTGGAGAATTGTCTTGATTCCTGCCGAGTATGACCTTTCTTTGACATGGTTCATGAAAAACGCATGTTTTCAGTGTTGTTCTCTCTCCTGGTCAAAGAAATCTCATATCTCACTAAAATATTAGCCATAATTTTATTTTTTCTGTGACATCTCACATTAGGTATACCAAACCTTCTTTTGAAAACATCTGATCACATGATAATAATATTTATCAATCCAAAGTTTTGCCTGAAAGTATGGGAAGCCATTAAGACAAAAATATTGCATTTACGTAATAAATAAATCACAGCACATTTAATGTTTTAGTGAGCCTGTGGTATAAACAGACTTTACTGACTAAAGTTGTTTTTGAAATATAAGTACATAACAGTAAGAGCTTGAAATCAAATATTTGATTGAAGACAGTTTATTCACCGAGGAATTATTCACTGCCTTTTTGTGCATGGGACAGCTAGTAGTCAAATTTACGGCAACACCATCTGTTAACACAGTTTGATATAAGATTCTCTTCCGAATTGAATAAAATATGACATAGGTTGTAAATATTGATTTAAAATAGTCATGAACACCTAAGCTATTGCTGCTTTAAATTTGCAGGATTTTGATTCTATATGCTTTCCATACTTGCAGTTTTTATAAGTACCATGATATTATGGAACTCTCGATTGGCATAGGCTTGCACCTCCATGATGGCTTATCATTTCTTGTTTGTAAACAAATGAAAGAAACATAAGATTTTCCATAGTGCAGAAGAATAAGGGATAAGCAAAAGATAACTAGAAAATGTGTTTATGAAACACTATGCCCCCAACTGTATCCTTGCCTCTATGGAAGGTTCATCCCATAATGTTTAGGTCAGAAAGGGGTTTTAATCCATTCATCTACATCTTAGCCTGTAACTGTATGTTCCTATATCTTATGGTTCTTGACTGTAACGGTACCTTTGTACCATAGGCTTAAAATGCACTAAGTCGAAAAAGGGGCATAACTCAGTAAAAAATTCACCAATGTATTTCAAAAGTTAATCAGGTCATCTACACCTTAGGCAATGTCTTCCTGCAAAAAAACATGATCCTAGCATCAGGGGTTCTTGAGATATTTTGTTCACAAGGTTCCATAGGCTTACAATGCACTAAGCCGAAAAGGGGCATAACTCGGTCAAAAATTCACCAATGTTTTTCAAAAGTTAATCAGGTCATCTACATCTTAGGCAATATCTTCCTGCAAAAAAACACGATCCTAGCATCAGGGGTTCTTGAGATATTTTGTTCACAAGGTTCTATAGGCTTATAATGCACTAAGTCGAAAAAGGGGCATAACTCAGTCAAAAATTCACCAATGTTTTTCAAAAGTTAATCAGGTCATCTACACCTTAAGCAGTGTTATCCTGCAAAAAAACCATGATCCTAGCATCAGGGGTTCTGGAGATATTTTGTTCACAAGGTTCAATAGGCTTACAATGCACTAAGTCGAAAAAGGGGCATAACTCGGTCAAAAATTCACGAATTTTCTTCAAAAGTTAATCAGTTCATCTACACCTTGGGCAATGTTATCCTGCAAAAAATCATGATCCTAGCATCAGGGGTTCTTGAGATATTTTGTTCACAAGGTTCCATAGACTAAGTCCAAAAAGGGGCATAACTCTGAAAATACCTGACCGACGGGAAAAAGAAAAAATACAGGTCCACTTATTTTTCATGTACATGCCACATAAAAAATTTCAAGATCCTAGCATAAGCCGTTCCTAAGTTTCCTAGCTGCCAAAAAGCGTTACGGACAGACGGACGGACAGACGGACGGACGGACAGACAGACGGACAGACGGACGGACAGGCCCAAACCAATATGCCCCCTCAACTTCTCCGAAGTTGGGGGCATAATAACTAAATTCTGTTTAATCAGCTCAGCTCTTCTTAATTATTTCTTGCTTTCATAACAATTAACTACCGTGATATTATGGAATTCCAGTCTACTAGTCTTGCCTTCTAGTTTCAAAAATTATTCTGGAATAGCCATGTTAACTTTCCATGAAACATTGCAGGTCCCAATTCATGGTTCAATACAGACTTAGACTTTTTCTAAACCCTTTTTAGACCAGATACCCATTTTGGGGACATGCGCAAATAGTGCAGAACCAGCTAAGATGCCGCATAATGCGGCATCTGATCAGGGTCTACACTATTTGCTTACACAAATTTCTATGCAAAATACAGTAAAAGTGAAAATATTAACCAGAAATCCCTAAAACTACAAATGGACTCATCAAAATGATAAGGATGGACAAGTCCACTGGTCCAAAAACGGTTAACTTACCTATAATAACCCAGCGGACCTTTATAAATGGCAGAGCTAGGTAGTGGTACAGCACAGCCTGTAGAAATGCCCCTAGACAATTCTTCTGTTTTTTCTCTTCAGAGAAATCCTCTGGTACCACTAAGGGGTCAGGGTCCAATAGTATAGGTTCATCATCATCATCATCTGAAATTTCAAGGAAATAACTACGAATGAGGCTGACCATAACAAGTTCTAGTATTAAAGAAGACTTTAATGTTTCTTTTTCTTTCTTCTTTGAAAAGTGTTTTATGACCCTTTCAAGAGTATTTTACTTATATCGAGCGGATTGTTAAGCAGAGATGGGTGAAAACTAAATCTTAAACTAAAACCACCTGACCCTTTGCAAGCAGAACATGGCTTTCTCACTTGTGCACCCAATGGGGCTTGAAACCACAGCAGTACAGAACTCCAGATAGGAAGGGGTAACAGGGATAATTTACAGATAATTTTCCTTATTTTTCCATTAAAACATAGCTTGTGACCCATCATTAGAACCGTCTCGTTGAGACGGTTCTAATGAGGGGTCACAACGTATGTTTTCATTGAGAAATAAGAAACATTATCTCTGAATTATCCCTGTTACCCCTTCTTATCTGGAGCTCTAGCAGTGAGAAACCTAATGTTAAATAGTCAGACCTCTCATCCACTAGGCCACAGAGGCTTGTTACCATAATATTTTTCATATGTTGGTCTCCTTTAGCATTCTATGATATGTAGTCCTCCTCACAACAAACCTATAACTAATACTGTAAGCAGTATTTCATTTCAGTTATTTTGGGCTATCATAGCATGAAATAATTCTAAAGGGGTGGTATAACAGATAATGAAAGAATGTGTAGTGGAACCCTGAATATGGTCATAAAGATTTCTGTCACCAGTGAAATTCAAACTTGCAACTGCTAGATCAGCAGGCAAGCACTTAACCCAATCATCTATCAAGATCTGCTAGATCAGCAGGCAAGCACTTAACCCAATCATCTATCAAGTCTCTGAATACTTTAACCCATTCCATTCTGTATACCCCTTTAGGGGTATCTGGGCAAACCTGGGGCCTGATCTATGATCTAGACTGTTTGCTGCCTAGACATCATTTCTACAAGAGTTAGTTAGACCAATATTGTCAAAATATTTTTGATTTTTGATGCAGACTACAATTTCAGCAGACGACAAAAAATACCCAGAATGCAATGGGTTGAAGTTTTTTAAACATGTGCTTACCTACATATTGTGTGGGTTGATCCATGGATAACATGGGCACATCAACATCGTCATCATCCTCATTTACCTCCCTTGTTAATATCCCATAATTCCCTTCATTTAGCTTGTCATGGTTACCATCCATAAAGCTAGCAACATCCTTGGGTAATTTGAGAGATGAATCATTTTTCTTACATCGACAGCTGCAAATAATTAGGAAAATATTATAGGAATGAATTTTACTTTTGTGGGTTTTATCGATGTGTAAACGCCGGCGAATCACTCACAAACTGAATAAAGCCCAAAGTGTGAGTGGTTCGCCAGCGTTTACACATCCATAAAATCCACAAAAATAAAATTAATTTCTTATAATTCCAACTTGGTCATTTTTTATCTTAAAAATGTCAGCTTTACCGAGTATTTAAGAAACTGGCGCAAAGAAAATAGTCCAAAAAGTCCAAGGGATTAATCGAAGTATAAACGCCGTTTTCTGTACGCCCTTGACCAATCAAGTTGCGCTTAATTAGCATTAGAAAATTGAGATGGAATTATTGATTCATGAAAAACACATTACATGAAAAGTTTATCTGCTACATTCATACAATATTCTGAGACTCAGAAAAGCAGAACTTTTGTATTGAAAACTGAGACTTTTCAACAGCTTTTCAGAAAGGCTAATTTAGTGCTCCAGATAAGATGTGGTAAAACAGATATTTTAGAGATATTTTTTTTATGTTTCTCCATTAATTAAAACATGTTCTGACCTCTCATCAGAACCATCTCATTGAAATGGATGAAATGAGGGGTAACACCATATGTTTATAATGAGAAATAGAAAAATTATCTCATAATTCTCCTCACTACCTTTCCTAATCTGGAGCTCAGAGCTACGTTTAAGCCAACATAAGCCTAGACATGCAGGTTAATTAGGGCTGCAACAGGGCATGTACAGTTTGCTAACATACACTATGTAAATAATTATATTGAAACTGCTTATCTCCCATTCCTCCAAACACACCCCTCTCCCTCCCTCTCCTTCCAGATGATATATCTTTGCAAGGTTGGTCAAATCCTTTATTCCTTCCAAAAATACATTATATCGTATATGGTGTAGATAGTCAATGGACAATGAGTCAAAGCCGACATTGACAACACCAGTCTCCTCCATCTCCCCCCAACACACCCCTCCCCCTCCATCCCCCTTCCCTAAAAATATCTTTTAAAAAAATTGTGGGGGTCATTCAATACTTACATTGTAGCCAATAGACTGGATTCACACACACTGAAGGATATATACCAAATGTACAGGGCTGGAGGCATGATCAACATCACCGTGACCCAACAATTGGCAACAATCAGACACATGAACAGACCAAAGTCATGGACTGCAGGAATCTGCCAAAAGAAATAAAGAAATAGAGGATCTTACATGAGTGCTCATGTATTACTGAATTTACTAGAGCATGTGAGCAGGGGCTCACGTATACCCCCGGCCAGCGCCACCGCAAAATAAAAACACAGTTCATACAAGCAACTGTTAACTAACAGACAGATGGACAATCTATTACAAATCCAGTGAAAGGCCTATAAACAAATACCAAAAGGTTCCATTAAAATAAATGCAAATTATGTTACTAAAATTTAAACATAAGTTTACATAAACTTCTATGTCTGCGACCTTGACCTAAAGTCAGCAGCAGCATCCAAATGATGTCAACTGATCAGTTTAAAGCTAGATGTAAACCTAATAACATAGCAATCTGAAAATTTTTTTACATAAATTTTCCCATTTATTACATTGGAGTGAGAGATGAGAAAAAGAAAAAAGAAAAAGAAGGCCAAAAGAAATCTTAGCATCTTGATTTTCTTTCCACCAATATGTATGGCCATTCTCAAGATGTATACAAAATTTGAAGACTGTGGATTCATGAGAACAGAGAAATCTGTGACAAAAAATTAGAGAGAAAGAAAAAAAGGAAAAAGGGAATGAAAAGCAGGAGGAGGCTGATTCTCTCTTACACAGTACAACTTGTCACACACAACGTTTAAACCAGATTTCAAAATCCAAGCTAAAGTGGTTCCTAAGAAATCTTTGACAGAAATTTTATTGGAGAGAAAGAAAAAATGGACAAACAATGAGAATGATAAGCAGGAAGAGGCTGATTTTATCTTACATGATACAGCTATTCACACCCAACATTTGTACCGAATTTCAAATTTCTAGCTGTAGTAGTGCCTGAGAAATCTGTGACAAAAATTTAACTGGAGAGAAAGAAAAATGGACAAAGGGACTGATAAGCAGGAGGAGGCTGATTCTCTCTTACATTGTACAACTAGTCATACCCAAGGTTTGTACCAAATTTCAAAGTCCTAGCTGTAGTGGTTCCTGAGAAGTCTGTGACAAAACTTTAATTGGAGAGAAAGAAAAAATGGACAAACAAAGGGACTGATAAGAAGGAAAAAGGCTGATGCTCTCTTACACAGTACAACTAGTCATACCAAACGTTTGTACCAAATTTCAAAGTCCTACCTGTAGCTGTTCCTAAGAAGTCAGAGACAAAAATTTAATTGGAGAGAAAGAAAAAATGAACAAACAAAGGGACTGATAAGCAGAAGGCTGATTCTCTCTGACACGGTACAACTAGTCATACCCAACTTTGTACCAAATTTCAAAGTCCTAGCTATAGTGGTTTCTGAGAAATCTGTGACAAAACTTTAATTGGAGAGAAAGAAAAAATGGACAAACAAAGGGACTGATAAGCAGGAGAAGGCTGATTCTCTCTTACGACGTACAACTAGTCATACCCAAGGTTTGTACCAAATTTCATAGTCCTAGCTGTAGTGGTTCCTGAGAAATCTGTGACAAAACTTTAATTGGAGAGAAAGAAAAAATGGACAAACAAAGGGACTGATAAGAAGGAGAAGGCTGATGCTCTCTTACACAGTACAACTCGTCATACCCAAGGTTAGTACCAAATTTCAAAGTCCTAGCTGTAGTAGTTCCTGAGAAATCTGTGACAAAAAATTAATTGGAGAGAAAGAAAAAATGGACAAACAAAGGGACTGATAAGCATGAGAAGGCTGATTCTCTCTTACACTGTACAACTAGTCATACCCAAGGTTTATACCAAATTTCAAAGTCCTAGCTTTAGTGGTTCCTGAAAAGCCTGTGACAAAAATTTAATTGGAGAGAAAGAAAAAATGGACAAACAAAGGGAATGATAAGCAGAAGGCTGATTCTCTCTTACACAGTACAACTAGTCATACCCAACATTTGTACCAAATTTCAAAGTCCTGGCTGTAGAGGTTCCTGAGAAATCGGTGACAAAACTTTAATTGGAGAGAAAGAAAAAATGGACAAACAAAGGGATTGATAAGCAGGAGAAGGCTTATATTCTCTTACACTGTACAACTAGTCATACCCAACGTTTGTACCAAATTTCAAAGTCCTAGCTAAAGCGGTTCCTGAGAAATCTGTGACAAAAAAATTATTGGAGAGAAAGAAAAAATGGATAAACAACGGGACTGATAAGCAGGAGAAGGCTGATTCTCTCTTACACGTACAACTAGTCATACCTAACGTTTCTACCAAATATCAAATACCCTTACTGTAGAAATTTTTGAGATATCTTTGACAGAAAATTAATTGGAGAGAAAGAAAAAAAGGATAAATAAAGGGAATGATAAGAGCAGGAGGCTGATCCTCTCTTACACGGTACAACTAGTCATACCCAACGTTTGTACCAAATTTCAAAGTCCTAGCTTTAGTGGTTCCTGAGAAATCTGTGACAGAAAAAATGTTAACATACACACAAACATATTAACGGAAAAACCAAAAACTATATACCCCCTATATACTTCGTATACTGGGGGTATAATTAAACATGTTGGGGAAAAAGATAGATGTGAAGCTCTTCAATAATACAGGAGCACCAATCCAAGACTCTATTTATCATATGACACTAACATTGCATTTCATTAGCAAACTTTGCACTTAAATGTCACTATTTTGCAATTAGAAAATGTGATGTTTTTATGGAAGTCAACGCATAACATTTTGATGTAATTTGCATATTTAATCCACTAGCTGATTATCAGTTTCAAGGGATGGCTTTATTACTCTCTCAGATGCAACATCATAATTCAATGGAACAAATTTTATCACAGCACGGCAACAGTGGACAACAATTTTACAAATACAGTCAACTCTCATTATCTCAAACACTGATATCTTCAATACCCTCTTTAAATTTATCAAAGAATAGAGTTTGGATACATTTTCTACTTTTCTTTACATTTCAAAATCTCAAACTACTGGTATCTCAAAGTAAATTTTCTGGGGTCAGAAAATTTACTTGAGATATCAGTAGCATGAGATGAATTTGGACTTTGAGGTATCAAGAGTGGACTGTATTCCAGATAAAGTGATTTTTTCTCTTTTTTCTTTATAATGGAACAATTCTGAAATATTTAACTTTTTCCCCAAAAAAGTTACTTGTTCAGGCTCTTCAGTACAACTGCCTTGGAAAGCTTGACACCAAAAAAGAAAATTATCTCAGAATTATCATCAAAACTGCACTTAACCTCGTGTTTGGCGCTGTGACAACTGAAAAAAGATACTGAATTCTTTTAGTAAATTGTTTTATAATATAAACAAAATCAACAAACCATAGAGGCAATGTTCGCAGCAAAGGCAGCTGCGGTCGTGAAAGACGTGAAAAATGTTGCTTTTCCCGCAGTCTTTATAGTGAACCATGTCCTTGACCTTGCATTCTTTATATGGTCCGCTTGGCGGAAAACATTGATAAACACAAAAACATCATCTACCCCTGAAAATAGAAATTAAAACCAAGGCTAAACTAATATATTTTTGATTCACTTGTCCTGATAGTTATCTACCGTAATTCTTCAGTATTAAGACAGAACTTTTTTCCCTTCTTAAACAATCCAAAAAATCTAGATCCATCTTATAAGATGGATCTAGATTTTTGGGATTGTTTTGGAGGAGGAAAACCACATTTTATAGCAGAATTTCATAAGACTGATTTAGATAATTGGGGTCACTGTAAAAATGGAAAAACATGTTTTAAAGCAGAATAAACACACTTAAACAGGGGCAGAACAAATGTATTGTTCAATCCTGATACATGAAGATTATCAATAAAAGTCTGCTTGCCCTGAGCCAATTTAGCAATAACCCAATTGCCTATCACCATTACAATCACAGTTTACAAAAGTTACTAAATGCAACTTATATAAAAATTTATGTTCTGACACAACATTGTAATTCAATCTTCTTTATGTTAATGCAAATACACACTTAAACTTCATATTAATCTTTGCATAATTTGTCCAGTTTTCAACTTCTACTGAAAAGAAAACCTCCTTCTCAGGATAATGAAAGAACTACCATATTTTTTCCAATAACCCCCTCCCCTCTCACTTATAAATGCCCCCTCATGTTTTTTCAGTGAAAAAAGGGCCAAAATTCTACCATAACTCGTTTTAGACCACCACAATGTCATTTATTCCCAAATTTTGTCATTTTCAGGACTTTGGAATTGCAATGTCTCAAAAATATGAAATCCCATTTTACTTACCTATACCAATTATCACAAAAGCTGCTGCACCATTAAGTATTCCGAGGCCAACAATCTTAAACGCAACTCGGTAGAAAAATATCGCCAGCGGAGCACTCAGCAATATACTGCACAACCCCATGATAGTGAGCCACAAGGAACCAGATGTCAGAATGAGCATGAGGACAAAAATGGCTCCCAGCGCAAAGCCGGCAAGTTTAACGTCATTCCAGAAGGTTGTTTCTATCTCATAGTCGAAGATTTCATTTCCACCATAAAGTACAGAGACTTGACTGAAAAATGTTAAGATGATGTACAGGGCTTGAGTGTTCAAAACTTATGATGTAGTTAGTTAAGGAGAGGTTACATTTTTAAATGTATTGTATGCTAGAACACTTTTTCCTAATGAAAAGCATGCTGTGGCTCCATACGCACCTCTACACTAGGCAGTTCCAAGAACCAGAAATTGCCTAAGTTTATATAGAGAATTATGAAAATTCTCTCAGAATATTAGTCTGTGACATTTACAAAGTCCATAGTCTTATTCAGTGCTTAACACTCCAAAATCAGAAGGCATTTCTTACTATCAATGCATGGCCTGGATACAATGTGCCTTTTGTTTATTGTAACTTTTTTCAGGAATATTTTCAATATGACTTCCTTAACCAAGCACTAATTAGTCATACATCAGTATGTTTGATTTAAAATACATGTATCCAACTGTCTCAGAAAAAAAAACGTAGTTCTAATGCACTTATGAATATAACGTGACATCTGATTGGATAACATCAAAATTATATTCAGCGATATACTGTCGGAAACCCAATGTCATTATAAAACGTCTCCTCTCATTCATGAGTCATTGGTTGATGTTTGTTTTTACGAAGCCGAAAGCTCTTGCTTTGGATGCAAAGTAATACACTCTGAAAGGTGAACGTACGTAAAAGTGCATTAGAATGGGGATAATTGTACTGAACATTGTCATTGGGGAGGTAAATTGTCGGCTTATAGTCGCAAATTGCATTTTATGGCTCTGCTGACGTGTCACCATAAAATGAAATTTCAAACCATAAAACCAATGATTTACCTCTCAAAATGACAATTTTGAGTACAGATATCCCCAAAATAATCACAGCAATAGTCCTAAAATGGAACAGTCTGGTTTTACGATGCAGTATTGTGTCCAAAAGATGCAGATGAAATGGCAAACAGTGTTGGCATTGATCAGACTGCTCCTTTTGGAGCAGTCTGGTCTGGGTCTGCACTGTTTGCTCACCTGCTCGGGCCTAAGGGTCCCAATACTTAGTATTTTTATGGCCAATACTTAGTTTTTTTATGGTACTACTCTAGGAACTTTAACAAATCTCACATAATATGCTCAGTAAACAATGCAGTGTCATGTACCCAAAAATTTAAGTACTGGTACAGACTGGTCTCAGCAACAGTGCCGACCCTGATCAGACTGTTCCTGTAGAGTCTACAGTTTGCAATTCCATCCTCTTTTGGATGCATTAAGGCATTGTGAAACCAAAATGTCAGATTTTAGGACAATTACAGTAATTATTGAAGGTGCCCAAATTTCCAAAATTTTTCCAGCATGACGTTGTTGAACAGGGTCACTTACTTGTCAGATGCTTTGGATAACAGATCTATGTAAGTTACAATGAACTTCTTATATTTCTTTGATTGTTCTTCTCGGTCCTTGTAGGGATACTTAAATCCTGAAATAACATGAAATGTATTTTATCACAACTTAGTATACAGTGTGCCTACTGAAGGAACATAAAACTTTTGTGTTTTATTCTGCAACAATTCATTGTTTTGGAACACATATCTGTCAGTTGTTAATAGACATATCACTCATGCTCTGTGCTCGTGATATAATCTTTCATACAACTGACTATTACTATTTAAACAATTCACTGCTAGAACTGATCTATTTCTTAAATAAAATTACCAACAGTAGTTTTGTCACTGTTCATTAATATGCCAGGGCAAGACGAAATCCACTGTGTGCAGCCCAGGACATAGGAACATCCACAATTGAAAAGTACATGTACAGATTTCATACTCTTTCTCTAACACTTCAGTAAATTTATTGAGAACACAGATGATTTTTTTTCAGGCCTCTTTATGGAGCATTTTCTAATATACGACACCAATTTTATGCAATTATTGCTCTCATGCTCTGAAAAAACGTGAGGTTTTTCACTATGAACCTCATCATTTTGTGTATAACCCATTGCATTCTGGGTATTTTTTGTCGTCTGCTGAAATTTGTTGTCTGCATCAAAAATCAAGAATATTTTGACAATATTTGTCTAACTTACTCTTATAGAAATGATGTCTAGGCAGCAAACAGTTTGGATCTCAGATCAGGCCCCACGTTTGTTGGGCCTGATCTGGATCCAAACTGTTTGCCCAGATACCTCTATAGGGGTATCCCGAATGGAATGGGATAAATACCAGAGCTACAGATAAGAGGATAATCCAAAGATAATTTTTTTTATTACTCAACGAAAACATATGTTGTGACCCCTCATTAGAACCGTCTCGATGAGACGGTTCTAATGATGGGTCACAAAATATGTTTAAATAGAGAAATATAGATAATTATCCCTAAATTATCTCTGTTACCCCTTCTTATCTGGAGCACTGAAATACAGCAGAATTTCAATAACTAAAACTCTAACACTTTTTTGACCAGTTGACCTGTCCCTCTTTATCAGTTTGATGAGTCCATTTCTAGTTTTAAGGGTTCCTAGTAGTTGTTTTCATTTTTATTGCATTTTGAATAGAAATTCCTGTAAGCAAACGGTGTAGACCCTGATCAGACACCTCATTCTGTGGCATCTGAACCGGATCTGCACTGTCTGCATAAGTCCTCAAAAAGGTATTCTGCCTTAAAAAGAGTTAATAATATAAAGAATTTGATAATTCAAATTATAAGTTCCAATCATAGGAAATGCACTTATTCTAACCCCTGACAATTCAAACTCTTGAAAAATCAAACAAAAATGACTGGTTTCTTTAGATTATCAAACTTCTTCTATATACATGTATTAATTACATTTAAGTGGAGGAGCCTGAATAGTCTAGTGGGTTAAGCACTGGCCTGCTAATCTAGTGGTCCTAAGTTCAATTCCTTCTGGTGACGGAAATCATTTCAGATGTAAACAGAGTTCCACTTTACACAGTTTTTCATTATCATCCTCCCATCGTCCTTATATGAGCAACGACACGAGAAAACCAACAAGTGGCGTGTGTGCCCAGTGAAGACTTAGATCAGTCTGGGCATCCGCCCAGTCTGATCAGAGTCTTCGCTGGCCAAATGGAGGTAGCTCAGACCCTAAGCTGTCCTTTTAGCACTTAGGAAAGAGACTGATCAGACTGGACACATGCAAAGGCTGATTTGAGTCTGCACTTTGCGCACAACCACTTTGTTGGTTTTCTCATGTCGGCACTAATATGACTGAAATACTGTTGAAAAGGATGTACAATCTCAAGCCATCCATCCATCCATCATTACCTTTCAGTGGAGTTCCAAACAGCACCTCTGTACGTAACAACTGGCTTTTCCTGTTGGAACTATTTGTTTTATCATCCACATAGTAGTAAAAGTTAGTTGATGTCATTGCCAACTTTAGGGCACTGTCAATATTATCCATATTTTCCCCTAGCCCATCATAGAAAACATTTCCATTTCCATCTCTAGATGGGAAAAAGTAGGTCAGTAGAGAGTTCAAAGGGGAACAACCATTCACCGCTTTCACCGCAGGATCACTTTTTACCACCGGGTGTGTATCTTTGAAACAAAAATCTGAAAACTTTTCATGCTTTATAATTTTTTTCTCCACATCATGTACTTTTTGTAATTTTTCTCTGGTGAATATATTCTCACCGTCTTCGGATAAAAATATCACCTGCATTTTCCATTGTGGATAATATTGTAACGGAATCTCAACAAGAGAATTGTCCCTTGAGTCACCATTATAATAAGAACGTTTTTTCCGGATCAAATGATTTCTGTCGTATGAGCCTCCTGGCTTCCCGCCAATAATCTCAGACCGATCTGGAACTGACCGTCGAGTGGAATGCCTACCTTCTGTTGGGTGGTGCAAATTCTGCAACTGCGCATGTGAAAATGGGGTATGATTCTTCTTTGCTGTTTGAAATGCCTCATTATTTAATGATGCTTTATGATATGGAATTTTGAATGCAGTGTACGATTTGTCAATAACAGGTGCTGGTTTGTGGACCAAGACTGTATAATATCCCAAACCTAAACACAAACAATGCACAGCCAATATGGAAATAATGCACACAATCACATCCAAATATCTTTTCTTCTTACTGCTGAAAGAGCCTGTAACATATTTGATATATGCAAAATTTATTCGGGGAATTCTGATTTGCTGGATTGCACTCAATATTCCATTCCTGGAACTTTGACTAGCATCGTCATTGTCACTGATTAGAGTGTCTGTGTAAGTGTTGTCATGGTTTCCTGGGTCAAGGTCATTCTCCTCTTCAAAATGGTCGTCCAGCAACTCATAGTGGCCAACAGGAAATATGCGTGACATTGCACTTCACTTGTACTGAAAACAGAAAAACAATTGATTGGCATTGCATGAAGGGGTGTACATGTACCTTACAGCATGTGCTAAAAGGGAAGACTCAGATCAGCCTGCACATCCACACAGTCTGGTCAGAGCTGTTCCTTTTTGCATATACAATCTATGACTCCAAGTGTATCAGACCAGTTAAAAGTGGAGACTAATCAAGGCTATTATTAATAAAAGATTTGTTTGCTGTCACCCAACCCACAGATTCAAGATTGAGTTGGTCGGTAGGTAAATAATTTTGTTTTTGATGGCAATTAAGAGATAAGATTTTTTATGTTTGAATTTAAAGAAGATAGGACTCTCTTTTCTGCTCATAATCCTTAACTCTTTCAGTACCAAAAAGCAGACGACAAAATCTGCTTCGAGAATGCCAATAAAATTTTTTGGGTAGGGGGCAAATGGAGTGGCTCGATTGGGGGGCAGCAAACAGAGAATTTTTTAAGGTTGGCCCATTTGTGCAGATACCCAGGGTGATTTGCATATTCACACTATGCATATGCCTTTAGTTTCTTTTTCATGACTTTGATGTCAATCAATTAATTTACAAGAGTTCCAAACAAGGCTAGCTTCTGATAATAATTCCGTTTCTAAAAAAAATAATGAGTTGACTCAGAGCTACAAATAACAAAGGGTTTTAGGATAATTCTGAGATAGAATTCTTATTTCTCAACAAAAACATGTTGTGACCCCTCATTAGAACCGCCTCTATACAACGGTTCTAATGAGGGGTCACAACTTATGTTTTAATGGAGAGATATGGAAAATTATCCCTTAATTATCCCTGTTACCAGCACTGGAACTTTTTGTCCCTCCTGAGAGATGCTTTCATCAGAACTGCCTCTATCTGGGTCTCTTACTTGGCTAATTACTAGTTTTGTCTGAAGCATTAAGCCCAGCAGGCACATGACGTTGAAACGACGTCGTACTGACGTCGATGCGACGTAATGACGTCGCATCGATGTCAGTGTGACGTCATTTCGACGTCATATGCCCGCTGGGAGGTGAATAGACAGACTTTCAGGGGAGGCAACTTTGCTGTTTTCATTTACGTCGGCGAAACTTAAAAAAAAAAAATGTTTCATCCAACCTATACCATATTGAGAATTCAGAGACTAGAGGGCAAACAATGTGGATCCAGAAGAAGTGTCTCATATTAACCGCCTCATCTAAATCTGTGATATTTGCAAATTCAACTATCTTCCTTTCTGGCACTTTAACTGTTAAAACCCAATATTATATAGGACTCTGACTGGTACCACTGATATTAATATCCAATGCACCTTATTATTATTATACACACATTTTTATATCCTTCCGAGTTTTATTATTGATCAAGTAACCATAAAACACTCAGATATGTTGTTGTCCTATATTCTTTTTATTCTTTTCAAATAAAGACACTGGGTGTTGCACATAACAAGCAGATCATAAATCTTTTTGTTTTAAAGTTTTGTTAATTTTTACAACCCAAAGGCTGTCCGTTTGATGCACCACTATAATTTACAAAACAAATATGCCCTGTCCCACTTGCATTAGTTGACCATTGGCCATAAGAAATATGAGTTTTAGATATTTTGCAGTAAGACTCATAATTGTGTCCTTGTACCATATTAATCCTAATAAACAACCCTGCTCTAATAAATGCCCCCTGCCTCTTTTCCAAAAATAATGTTATATTAACTTGTATGAATTCTTATTTGCTTCATTGGATGATGTAGCTCTAGGAGCAAAATTCTTTCTTTAAGAGTTGACCCCTACTCCCTACTGAGAAGGGAGGCAAAATTAGTAGAGTTGCTTCCCCTGTAAGTATACCCATTCACCTTAAACCCTTTATTAGAGGTGTTTGTTAGTAGTTGATTTACTGCACTTCAGGCCCTAATGTACCCCCTCCCCTCCACCAAATACCAGTAGTTGATATTTACTGCACTTTAGGCCCTAACTTACCTACCCCCCCCCTCCCCCCCCCCCCCCCCCCCCCCCCCCCCACACACACACTTCCGTTTCATAAACTGCAATGTCCCTGCGGTGGTTAAAAGGATAAATATGGTATTAAGTCATGTTCTATGATCAGCATCATGACAATATCAAAGTTTCCTCCATTTTAACATCCAGTATTTTTTCTATTTGCTGTGTGACAATTTAAAGAGCTCAAAAGGGCCTTTCATATCACTTAGAATTCAATTTATGCTAAACTGAAGCAGGAATAGCTAAAGCATGTATATTTAATGATTAATCGTAACAAATATTTTCATTGATTAATTAGCAAAATGCACATTATAATTTATATGCCATTTCATGATAAATTTTACATGCGCTTTAGCTATTCCTGCTTCATTTTAGCATAAACTGAATGGTTATGATAACCCTTCTCTTGCTGACACCTGCAACAGTCATTTTGAGGGGTAGGTCACTTTGAAAGCCTGTCAGGCACTCAAGTACACCTCAAAAGTGTGGAGGTTGCCCTACACAGGAGGGAGTCTGCTAACAGAGCAAGTTTTTACCCACATCACTGGTGCTGTACATGTTTAAACACCGAAAATACATCAATAATTTATGATTTTTCCAATATCAGATTTCTCAGGAACACCCTTACTTGGCTGATCCCGACTTTCTGCAACCAGACTTGATCCAACTATACTTTTTCTGCTGATAAATGTTCAGCAATAACACCAGCCTCAATCAAGCAATCGCTTTTATCCTCACGGCATACACTAAGGGCTTATATCTTGAATTTCTTTTTTCTTTTTAAGTGTCTTTAACAGTTACTGGTTAATCACGTGACCTCCATATTTGGACATCATGTTACCTTCCTACTCCTAAAACATGGCAATTAACTTACACCTTATCATAACTGGGAGAAAATATCAACAAGTTTGGTGAAAGTTTGTGGAATTTATGGCTTCCTAGGTATGGGTACCCCTATATTAGGGTCAGGTGAACTATAAATTCAGCAGGAGAAGGGCTCAGTATACATGCTTAGCTATTCCTGCTTCATTTTAGCACAAATCCAATGGTAAACTATATGAAAGGACATTCTGAGCTCTTTAAATTATCACAGCTGAATTTCACGAAGTTTCATTTCAAAACTTTTAAACCAAGTCTTGATTTTATCAGTGATATTCAAACTTTCAAACCAAGTCTTGATTTTATCAATGAGATTCAGATAATGGTGAGGTTTTGAACAGAGCCTTTTATCTTTAATTCAGGACTGACGGTTCATACATTGTTATGCAAAATTGAAACACAGATCAGACTGCATGTCTTCCTTAAGTTCTAAAAGGGAAATTACATGTCAGACTGCAAAAATGTGCAGTTCTATCAGTCTTCTTTACTTCTTTAGCTCATGACACACCATACTACATGTAATACCATTAAAACTCCCGGGGTGTTGTATTTTGCGAAAGGGGGCATTATTTAGAGCCTAAAGTGTAGTAAATATCCATGATAAGCAATATAAGGCTGATGGGTATACTTTCAAGGGAAGCAACTCTACTATTTTCCCTCCCTTCTCAATAGGGGTCAACTCTTAAAAGAATTTGCTCTAGGAGCAAATTCTTTCCTTGAATTTGCACTAGGAGCAAATTCTTTCCTTTAAGAGTAGACTCCATTTCAAACAGGTACTTTATCCAGAGGAGCAAACAGGAATTCATGTAAGTGGATACAGCATAATTTTCAGAAAAGAGGCAGGGGGCATTTATTAGAACAGGGGCATTAATTAAGATTAATATGGTAAGCTACTTTTTCATGTCATTCCTGTTAAACAGGTATTACATGAGCCACGACCTGACAAAACCAACAAAGTGGCATGTGCACCTTGCAAAAACTCATATCAGCACATGCATCCGCCCTGTCTGATCCGAGTCTTTGCTGTCTGCATTGAGTAAGCTTTGACCATTAGCTACCCTTAATGTGCACAGCCAAGACTCTAATCAGATTTGGCGATTGCCCTTGTTGATCTGACTCTTTGCTGGGTGCACATGCTACTTAGTTACTTTTGTAACGGCTCACATATTTCATGAAACTGTGTTTTCTGTCTCATGAATAACCCCAAATAATAAAATTTTGCTATAAAATGGATTTTTACCTTCAAAATCAGTTCCAAAAATCTAGATCTGTCTTACAGAACAATCCCAAAAATCTAGATCCGTCACATAAGACAGAGCTAGATTTTTGAGATTGTTTTGGAAGGAAATATTCTACGTCATATAGCCAAAGAAATATGGGAAAAACAAAATGTGGTTAAACAAAGAAACAAACCTTAAAATCAAACCTGAGAAAAATCCCTGATTGGATATTAACCTGTATTAGACTGAATGATGTCATCTACATATACTGTAATTCAACACTTCCTTATTGAAACTGGTATCCAGGAACGTTAAAAATGCAATGAAATTCCATACAAGTTTAGCTTTTGAAAAAGCTTGAGAGGTTATCCCTTAGCAAATTAATTTATAGGACGCAAGTGGTAGAGCAGAAAATTGGCAGCAATACAAGTTAATTTTATTGTATTCTTAGATTTGTTGAAGCTGTTAGTAAGTGGCGAGTTTGACAGCTTTTTCTTTTTGTCTAGTGATTGCTTGTCTCAGGCGAGCTTCAGTGCCATTAACTTTTGTTAGATGACCTGTGCTGTTTAGTAATGCTCTTCGTAAGTGGACTGTACTCTCTGGAAAGTGCTTGTATTAGTGGAGATTCTTGTATTAGGCGAGATGAAGTGTTTTTACTGCTCATGTCTTAGCAATGCTGGAAGGGACCCTGCTGCTGGGTGCGCCAAACTATGGGAGCAAATACCGGTAAATAGTGGAACCTGTATTTAGCGTTAATCAAGCAGAACTTGTTATTGATCTGTACTGTTATGTGATAACTGAACTTTCTGGTAACTGTTTGTATAGGGTGAGCTAAAGTGTTTTAAGATATAAGCTATAAAGATCATGCATTAGCGATGCTGGCGAGAACCCTATAGCAGGGTGTGCCAAATGTAGAAGTACCGGGAAATAGTGGGACCTGTATTTTAGCAAAAGGAAACGGCGTACAAATCGAGTACGAATTCCTATCTTAATATGGTTATCCCCGAGGGGATAACCAAAGAGCAACATATAAGCCCAAAATTTGGGGTTCAAAATCTTTATTTTTTTCTCCAGTCACACAAAATGTATGTTGTGGAATTTTCATTAGAATCACCTCATAGAGGTGCTTCTAATAAAATTTGAAAAACATATGTTAGACAAAATGCATGTCTATAATATAATAAAGTTATCAAACAAAAAATTAACAAAGTGAGATATTATCAGATATATCTTTCAGCCGTAACTTGAGCAACCGGGTAGTTGTATTAGTTTAAGATGTTGAATGAGAAAATGTTGAATGAGAAACTGATATAATCTGCACTGATGATATGGTTGACAATCAACATTTTTTTCAGTCATTAATAGTCAATAATAACAAATGATAAATGACTGACAAAATTCATAAAAGATTCAATAAGCATATCATAATTTGTTGTGTCTGGGAGCTTCAGTATGCTGTATATTACACAAAGGCAAATATTATAACAATTGATTATGATTTCCATGGCAACACAAGCTTAAAGTGTACAGGTACACTGCCATGTTTGTCAGCCATTTTTAACCAAGAGCTGTCACCATGCAGCATAGCTCTCCTGACCTGGTGCTTGCCCAGCATGAACACAAAGTTCTAAGAATGTGATCTGACCTTCAAGGACAAGAAGGAAGGCGATGTTGGCATTGAGTAAAACTGTAGCAGCATCTATCATCAGTCCAAGTATAAACTATTTCCACCTTAAGGCATTGTGAAAATTATAAACCTTCTTCATAAAAAGTTAACCAAAACTTCACAAAAAATTTAACAAACACTTAACACAGCAATTGTAAGTCTGTGACCTCCATGGAAAGGTCACTGCAGGAGATAGATCTGTACTGTACAAGTAAATGAAATAATCCACTGTTTTTCTCTTCTGGCCTCCCTGTTCAGAGGAATCAACCCTTAAAGGTAAGAATTTGCCTCCCTAGGTGAAATTCTTTCCTTTAAGGGTAGACTTCATTTCAAAGCTACCTTGTCCAGATAATCAAACAGGAATTCATGCAAGTTAATACCACATTATTTTCAGAAAAGAGGCAGTGGGCATTTTCAATAGAGCAGGGGTGTTTATAAGGATTAATATGGTTCATGTTATTCACCATTTTCTCAATGAGAAATAACTTTTGTGACTTCTTGTTTGCTTCACTGGATAATGAAGCCCTTCTGAGATCCACTCTTAAAGGGAAGAATTTGCTCCTACTGTTCTAAGGATGCAAATTCATTTCTTTAAGAGTTGACCCCTATAGATTAGAAAAGGGAGGTACCGGTAAAATGATAATGACAGATTTGCTTTCCACAGAGACCACAAAGCAATGTAAAGTGCTCATTTACACCCCATATCAGAGGTGTGTGTTTTCACATGCTTCTGATTTGATTTTTGTAAAAAAAAGTTTTGAGTATAAATGGCCCAATGTCCCGACTTATGGACAAGTCAATAATCAGAATATCTGACTGGTTACAAGTTGAGTACTGATCACTGGTCTTTATTCTGATGGCAATCACCTGATCATATGATCAATGTTGGGTTCAATTTCAGGTGAGGGCCATAAGAATCTGTCCTCCCCTCTTCCACCGACTCCCCATCCCCACCCCACCAATAAAATTCGATCATCATGATCACCTAAAAAGGTGATAACAATATCCTAAAGTTTTGAGACAGGACTTTCTGCTGGGTGTGTGTGTTGGGGGGATCTGGTTCCCAGCATTAGCATATTTAGCATATGTTACCTGTACAGGTAAAGGTGTGATAATTTGTTCAACCAATCAGTGGACCCAGGTGTTGACACTATGTGATAAAGAGACAGAATGACCAGAATGACAATTTGGAAGTTAATCAGGGCTTCCACTTACTTTCAAAATTTGGAAGTCCAGACTTCCATGGTGTCAGATTTGGACGTATTGAGATAATTTTTTGGAAGTCCGAAGTTTTTAGGAATCTTTATGCATGGTTATTTTTACCTCCCCCCCCCCCACCCTTACACGTCCCTCTCTCTCTCCCATACTGTAGTGAACTTTTTGTTCTTCGAAAGGAAGCCTGAACATTTGCGCAGTCTAATCAGAGTCATTCCTGTTTGTTTGTGAACAATACGCAAGTCCTCTGAAGACTCGCCCTTGCACTGTCTGCTATTGCATAATATTCCCTTTCATTGCCGCCAAATGGGCCGCATCGGAAATACGGTGACTTACGGAACGCAGTCTAATAAGAGTCATTCCTGTTTGTTTGTGAACAATACGCAAGTCCTCTGAAGATTGGCCGTTGCACTGTCTGCTATTGCATAATATTCCCTTTCATTGGCGCCAAAGGGCCGCGTCGGAAATACGGTGACTTACGGACCGTATAATGACACGCTTCCACCGAAGAACTCGGTTGTCGCTCGGTCGATGTTCATTATTATTCATGTTAGATGCGAACAAGAAAGACTGGTCTGACTGCTTAGCTGCGCTGGCTAATAGGATCGTTAGTTATCGGTATGTGTACTGAGGTACCTGTCTCATGGTATGACACTGCGTACGGCACGCGTATATACTCGCAGCGGCGTCTTTGATCTTTACATCAAAGAGAAAACGTGCTAGACCCATAAACGTGCAGGTAATTGCAATTCAACGCTACCGTATAATCGCGTAGACCTTGATCAGAAAACCAGTATTAAATTTTGTGTAAAATGTTTTCTTTCAAAGTACATGTATTACATGTTTAACTATATATGATGTAAATGTATTCTTTGGTTAATGATTAAATGACTTCCAGACAATAAAAATAGGGATAAAGAGAACAAAAGAAAACAAAAATTTACACCTGATTTGCTTGATGGTTTTCTAATAGTTTCATGCTATTACCACAATTAACTTCAAAATTGATCAAAGTGAAAGCAAATGTCTATCTGTTTAATGTTCAATACAATAAAATATAGTTGTCTTGTCTTCATGCCATGCAAAATATCATTTCTTTATCAGTATTCTAGTAGCCGGCTGGCAGACGACTTTTAGGTCTAGTGACAGCCGGCTGGCAGGAGACACTTCCTTGATCAAAACTGGTTGAATAAACAATATCCTGAAAGTTTGATCAAAAACTGGTTGAATACTGAACGAAGAAAGATGGCCACAAGATTTGACCAGACTTATAAAGGGCCATAACTCTGGCAGAAATGAACCAATTATGACTCAATCAAAATCTGATCAATGTCAGAGGGTGATATATCCTTTAAGTTTGATGAAAATCAGTTGAAAACTGAAGGAGAAGTTGAGGCCACAATATCTGGCCAAACTTACAGATAAAGGGCAATAACTCTATCAGAAACTTAAATGACCCCCAATATAGCATGATCCAATCATATTGTGACAACAATATTCTGAAAGTTTCGTGAAAATCTGATGAAAACATCGAACAGAAGGAACCAATTCATATAGTTCCCTTCAACAGTACAGTGGGAACGCAGACTCATCACATTTGAGTAATTCATTTTCTGAATGGTCGTCTACGCACAAAAAAGTAATCCCTTTTTTCGCCGGAGAAAAATGGCGGGAAATTTTTGTTAGAAACAGCCCAAAATAATGCTCATTTGAAAAGATATGCAGTTGTGGTTTTCTGACGGACCAGATCACAATGAAATTTTATGTTTTATTATTGAAATCAGATGCATATCGGTACCTCAATGCAGTTTGCACACCCAAAACAACGATCACAATTTGACAACCGTTTTTCAGAAAATTAAAACCCTAAGACAGTACCCCAAAGTTATTTTGCAAAGAAAATTGTCCCAAAAACCAAATTAGATGCCATTATAACTGAACCGTAGTTCACACATTCGACCGTCTTTCAGCGAGGTATTTCTACAGGAGAAAGTCTATTTACGTTGAAAATCGATAATGAAGTTGGTCATTTTTACAGCACGTGCGTTTGTCAACACACGGACATTTTTCTGCTGGATCCACTTGAGCCAGTTGAGGAGACCAACTGTTTCTTCATTTATGGTACAGTAAAGTTTGTAATCATTTAGCATACTGTGCATTTATTAAGATTTTGCGTAAGTCTGTCTGCCTGTGATTTTTTTGGCTTCTGAATTTAGTCTGCACGCCGAGAACGAACGAGAGAAAGCAAAACAAACACACTGGTACTCGAGTAAACCACAAAGTTTGACAAACGAAAAACATTGAGTGATTGACCGGCTGTTTTTTAAAAGTGGAACAAGAAAGAGCAAGCGGAATGATAATAAATATTTAAAGTGAAACCTACATGCTTTAGTCGAATTACGGACAACTCGCCCCAAGACAACTCGCCCCACAAAAATCTCGCCCCAAGACAAGTCGCCCCTCCTTCAGGTTACAACTCGCCCCACTTTCTGAGACAACTCCCCCAGACAACTTCCCCCAAGACAACGCGCCCCACATTCTGAGACCACTCGCCCTTCTAAAGAATTTTGTCCAGGACGACGCCCCCGCCCCTCCCCCCCCTCCCCCAACACACACGTACCCTTTCAGAAGGCATCCCACAAAAAATACAAGAGACAGCTTGCTCTTACTCGTAAATCTGTCAAAACCCTGTCCCGTTAGGCGCTAAGGGACCGACCATTTGATATTCTGGGGGGGGGGGGGGGGGGGGGGGCGGAGGGGCTTTGGATATGCAAGAAAAAAAATAAATTAGCTCATAAGGGGATTTAAATGAAATTCAGACATCGAAAAACAATGAAAAAAAAAAAAAAACCTGGCTCCACCCAAAATTTCTTAAGAAAAGTCTGCAGATAATTCCATTTGAATTGAGTTTTTAAAATGTCACTGGCTTCTGGGGGCGCAGACTCCCCATATTTATAGTAATGTTTTAATATCTACAATTTATTTTTTACACCAGCAGCACCCCCCCCCCCACCCCCATACACATATCATATGTTCATACATTTTACAAAAAAATCCTATACAACATTCACATGGGGTTGTAACTTGCATTCATTTATAATGTGACTCTATCAATAAGTATTTACAAGTAGCACATCACACTTGTCAGATAGGCTCTTGGTATTTATCAAACTTTCAAAAGTGCGAATAAAAGCATACAGGGATGTTTGCATCTGTACCATAGATGAACACGGTAACATGCTCCAGGCTGCAAGCTAACCCATGCCCTTATTCTTATGATCGGTCCCTAAAGGGGACAACAAATACTAATAAGCATTAATGCACGATTTTAGCATGCCTCCCAGCCACAGTTTGATAATTACTCTGCAGCTGCAGAACCCTCAAAACCTCGCTGCTCAGCCCCTGGGTGTACCAGGTTATCGTTGAAGTGCTTTGGGTATTCAATGTATTTACCAAGGTCCACCCATTCACAACCAGGGTCACGGCGAAGCTCTTCCTTTTTTTGGGGGGGGGGGGGGGGGGGGGGGGGGGGGGGGGGCACAGGAATGGGGGGAGGGGACGAGTTGTGTTCTGCATCGGGGACAAGAACGTAGATATTCTAGTAAGGTGAGTGTCTGAGAATATGGGGCGAGTTGTCTTCTGAAAGTGGGACAAGTGAGGCTTCGATTCAATTCATTTCAATTCAATGTATAATTTAACATTGATTCAACACTGATTCTCAACATTTTGCTATAACAGGTTTACCCAAGGGAAGTCAGTTTCTGTGCACAAGGCAGTAAGTATCTGCCATATTTTTGAATAAGTGGGTCAAATTTTACCAAACTTCCATGGATATATCGTTTGGACAAGCCAAATAGCATCTTTGCAAGTCAAGGGTACTAAGGCCACTTTGTTTATGTATGTAAGGAACAAAGTGGTCTTAGTACCCTTGGATTGCATAGTGGTCTTAGTACCCTTGGTTTGTAAAGATGTCTAAAAAGTTGATTAGGTTTTGGTGACTTTGACCCCATTTTCAAGGTCACAAGAGGCCTTAGACTTGACCTTCTGTGGTCTGCGTCAGCATGACAATTTCTTGTACCCACAATATTTCTTGAACCAATTTCACCAAACTTGCATGGATATATCATTAGGACAAACATAAGAGCATAATAGATTTTGATCACGTTGACCTTATTTTCAAGGTCTTCGGAGGATTTAGTCTACATATGTGAAAATTTCACTTATACAGTATCCTGTATATCTCTTCAGCCCCCACTTTCAATCTCTTCAGTAAGGGAAAAAAAGGAGACCGTGTTTGGCAGCACGTGGGAAGAAACTCGTGCAGAAAGAATTATAATAGTGATTTGAGAAGTAACTTCCCTAATATTGAACTGGCTGACGTACCATAAAGTCTCAAAAGATTGGAGTGAGTGAACTCGGGTTGAACGTCCCACCAACAACGAGGTCATATGGAGACGGGACCTCGGTTTAAAGTATACGAAAGACCGGAGAAGCGGGGGATCGATCTTGCGACCCCTGGATGGGTAGTCCGAAGTCTAAAGATTGGAATTAAGCATAACTGTCTTAAAACTGATGTTTGTTTTTTCACTGCAGTAATGCGTCTAAAGATGCAGATGGAATGACAAACAGCGTAGATCCTGCTTCGGGATCAGCCCGTCCAAGATCTGAAGTGTTTGTCTCTATATTATATTACTTTGTATCGAACTGCCCAAATGCACTCACGAAAACGCTAGAAATAGGCTAAAACTTTTGCGAATTTGTTAATGGAGTATTGAGGCTTCAGTTCAATTCAATGCATAATTCAACATTGATTCAACACTGACTCCCAACATTGATTCAGCATTGAATGTCTGCTGGGCCTTTAATACTTCTGTATTCCATGTCAGTCCATTGGCTATCACCCCATGAATGCTATAGGGCCTAACCTATTTTGAGTCGACATTTATTAAAGAGAAAGTCGACTGACCAAGTAAATTTTACCGGCGAGACTCCACTTGGCAGCTGCGCTACCGAGACTCTTTGGACTGCGGGAGTCGGTATGAGCCGAACAAGAGTTGCAAACAATGTTTGGTTTGTAGATTCAGACTCTAGAATGGGTTGAGTTTTCATACGATTTCTAGAATGAGGAAATTACAAATTTGTAGATCTTTGTAATCGTGTCTGTTCCGCGTGTTGTCGCTGATGACATCACACCAAAAACACACATACACATACTTTTCGATATTTGTTTTATATTTGACCTGAGAAAAGGTGCAGACTTGTCAAAGCTGCCAGGCGGCAGAGTTGATTTCCCCTACCCCCCCCACCCACTCGGCCTCCCCGTTCCTCTCACCAACCAGCACACCGGGCCTGTACAACGGAGAGCGGAGGGTGCACCTCCCATAACCGAGCAAATTACATAAAAAACAAGCAGTTTTCTGCCAGAAAGCGAGTTTACAACCCTATTCTAAAGCTCTAAAAGTGTCCTTAAAATCTGGATTTTCTTAACTTTCTTACCCCCTTCAACCCACCCCAACCCCCCACCACCCTAGGGCACCCCTCCCCTCCCGCCACCTCCCCACTCACACTGAAATTCGTTCCAGCCACACCTCCTTACCCTCCGCCCCTAATCCCTTGGCAAAAGTATGTGTACGGGCCTGCACAACCATTCCATTTGATCTTTCAGGTGTAGGACCCATTAAGTTTTCTCTCCCAAAGTGAAATTTCACGTGCTGTCTTAATTGAATAGTTGTTTAGTGGTGTAGCGATATTTGTCTTGCTTTAATTTTTCAAACAGGGTCGCGCGATATAGCATTTGAAATATTGGTACACTGGCTGTCAGCCGACTCACAAGTTAATATCAGTAATACAATCAATTTACTGTTTACGTCACAATTTCATGACGTAACCAGCACTACTGAGCTAGCTTCCTTGTTTACAAACTCTGCGGGTGGGTATGGAATTGTGGTTATTTGTGAATAAAATATAAAGATAGACTTCTGTCATGCATTGTATTTTTAATAAACATATTTAATTTAATCGCGCTTGGTATTCTAGCAATACATGGAATAATGATTCTCTCGATTTTGTCGCAAACGTTGAAATGCATAGCCGGGCTAGTGATGTAAACACTGTTGTCCGCCATTTTGTTGAAAACAGCAACAACAAATTGCGTAGAGTACCCGAAGATTATTTTGCAAAGAAAATTGTCCCAAACACCGAATTACTTGATTTTTGTCACAGGGAAAGGGCGAATACCATGGTTTTTCATGGCATATGTCCGCCGGCGGGAGAAAGTCCAATTATTTTGAAAATTGCTTTTGAAGTTGACTTAAAAAGTCGTCTTTCGACGATCGTGTCAACTGCTCGAATGCCAAGTATCTCGGTGTTCAGTTCGGATCTCAGAGAACTAGGAAATTAAACTAAGATGTCTCGGTGTTCAGTTCGGATCTCAGAGAACTAGGAAATTAAACTAAGATGTAAGGAATAAAACCGTGTATTATTTTCTGCTGTGTGTAGTTTGATTCGCCGACAAAGCAGCACTGAAATTGCGACCCGTTCGTCGATTGAATCTGAATCTGAGGAATTTCGAACGTTTTTTCGTTGCTATCTGTATAAAAATATCACTCCGCCATGGATACGCGTTCCCACTGGTATACATCTGCGGCCAAAAATAGCTACAGCCTCAAGGCACCCAGATAGGTCAGTCTGTAGAGAGGTTTGTCTCTAGACTGGCACATACCGCTGCCTTGCAAGTTTGAACTGGGTGCGGGCAAGCATGAATAGTTGGCTGTTCCCTTCAGGGTTGCCATAGCTTCACAGAGTATTTCCCAGCCCCTAAATAGCTGAGAACTGCTGGTTTTCTTCCACCACTGAAAACAGGATATGCTCTGACTGAGTCACAGTATGAAGGGAGAAAAATGTGACAAATCCCTTTTCTTTTTTGTTTTAATGCTAAATTCTAAATTGAGCATCGCACACAACGGCATAATGATCCAGGCAGATATCCATATACGAGTCATGACGTCGTATTGACATTCTGAAAATAGAGAAATGACAAGTGAAATAATTGAAGCAGAAAAACTGAGGTTTGCGACGTAATTACGCTGACAATACTCACACAGTCGAAGAATTTCGACTGTCCTGTTTTCTGCCTAACCATGAATTTCAGTTTAATCAATTTAGGTTGTTTTTGCTCCGAAAACACATTTTTTTCCAGAGAAATATCTTTGTTTTGTTGTTTTTCGGATTATGCAAGGAACATGACAAAGGGGTATCGAATAATAAACGGTATATCGAAACACCGGAATTAACACACAGTTGGACCGAAATGTGTGTTTCTGTGTGTAGGTGGGGTGGGGGTGGGGGGTTAGATTGCCATGAGCGTCATGAGCCTACATCTATCTATCTATCTATCTATCTATCTATCTATCTATCTATCTATCTATCTATCTATCTATCTATATATCTATCTGTCTGTCTGTCTGTCTGTCTGTCTCTGTCTGTCTGTCTGATCTATCTGTATGTCTGTCTGTCTGTCTGTCTGTCTGTCTGTCTGTCTATCTATCTGTCTGTCTGTCTGTCTGTCTATCAGTCTATCTATCTATCTATCTATCTATCTATCTATCTATCTATCTATCTATCTATCTGTCTGTCTGTCTGTCTGTATGTATGTATCCTTTTGAAGCATATCTATGTCCTCTCTGTTATCGATTTGTTTATAGAAAAATATCTGTAAAAATCTAAATCTCTTATTCATTGACAACAAAGATATATACAAAAAGCTCCATGAAAGTGGCCTTTGGCACATGGGGCAACAAGAAGACATAGGCGTAGGAAGGTTCAGAATATTGGGGATGGGGGCAAACTTTCAGCTAGCTGGAAACCGGTTATGTTCCCCATTCCCCGCGGAAAAGTTTTAATTCTGAGAACCCTAAGCCCCAGCCCCCTCCGCGCTCTCCCCCTCCCCACCCCACACCCGGAAAAGTTTGATTTTTAGAGACTTTTTTTTCTACATTCTGGGCACATTCGAAGTGCATTTTATCTGCTTCTAGCTAGTCTAGTTACTTCTCAATTTTGTTCTTAAAATCAGTTATAAATGAGATCCTCCGAGGGTGTGTGTGGTGGTGGTGCCATACTGTAGGAGCAATACCCACAACAAGTCATTTCTTTCACCAAGCATCAGATTGTGGAGTAAATTGCCAGACAAACTGACAAGTGCCGCGTCCCAGGATGTCAAGGCAGGGATTGCAAGTCGCCCTCCAATCATATCTAGATTTCATCTAATTCAAGCTGTTTTAACCAAACTCGGAACCGTCGTGAAGTGTACACTAAAAGTGTTAACCACAGTGCGACTGTGATGGTGCTGCCGGCTCTGCACTTGGTTGGAAGACGAAAATAGCAGAGTGGAACAAAGAAAACACAGCCAGTATTCACTGCTTATACCGCTTTGTCATTGTCAATAGTCCCTGCTCATCGCTATCAGTGAAAGATTGTCTTCCTGGTAAATGATTGTCAGTGGACGTATCACCAGTAAACAATTCTGATTCTGATTTGAGCAGTGAGAATCACTGTCGTTACTACTCACCTTTGTCAGTGCGAATCATGAGCAGTACTACTGGCAGTGAGCAGTGACTGGCAGTTTCAAACTTGACGTTATCATTGGCATTACAATAATGAATCATTCGACCAGAATCTCACCTATGTCCATATTGCTGCTATCAGTTTCGTATTTTATCGACCGATAGTGATAAGAAGCAATAACAAGCTGTAAAAATAATACAATTAAAAGAAAGAAAAGAAAAAGAAAATCACGACATAAACAAGTTCATTTCGGTTCATTCCATTGGCCAACTTCGGAATTTCAAGGCACCTGTTTTGACTGGTTACTTACAGTTATTTGTTTCGAAACTAATAAAAAACACAAAGAGTCATAATGCCACCCAAAACAAACTATCAAACCACAACGACACCTGTCGGTGAGAATTGATATGGAGATACGGAAGGATAAACTTCGGAGTTATAATTTTTATAATAATATTTGTACCCATGCGTATGTAGAATAAATAAAAATACGAAAAAATATTGAACTTCAGAGTTATATTTTGCTGTTCAAAATTTGCAGGCCTATATTAAATAATATTGGTACTAATGTGTATGATTAAATATACGAGAAAATATTGATATCAGTTTGAGCCATTATCTCCTTGCAGCCTGTAGTGCAACTAGTCGTCCTCACAGTTATTTTACGGATAATTCAGAATTTCGGACTTGGTGGAAGCGTTACGATTGCCTGTGATGGTGTGTGCGAACAGCACATTTGGGGGCTGGCCTGAGTCTCGAGTTTTACAAACCTGTAGATCGAATATACAACTGTTCTTCTCGTGCACAACAATTCATCTCATATACCACATCTGGTAAACGCGCATTTCCATTCCCACTTGGAAATTTAAAATTTTTAGCCGCGACACGAGAAAACCAACAAAGTGGTTGTGCGCCCAGCGCAGACTCAGATCAGCCTGGGCATCCGCCCAGTCTGATCAGAGTCTTCATTGTGCGGTTAAAGTGTAGCTTTGGGTCTAAGCTAGCTTCATGCGAACAGCTAAAACTCTGATCGGTCTTGGTGAATGCCTGGGCTGATCTGAGTCTTCGCTGGGCGCACATGCCACTTTGTTGGTTTTGTCGTGTCGCGGCTCTTTTGAGCTTCTTTGAATGGATTGCCAGATATATCAATGCTATTCGACTTATATGTATATGAAAGGAAATAGTGCAAATATCCTCTTCGATGTGGAGAGGGGGCGGACAGACAGACTCGGTGCCAGGAGTGTGCAACCATGAATTCTTCCCGTTGAGCCTCCTGGGGAACATCTTTATGAGAGGACTGGGAAAAAATCAGTACAGTGAGAGATAAAGAAGTGGCCAAACTGACTGAAAATTCGGTTTGCCACTTTCGGGAGTTTTGTGATAACTCCGTCAGTTCTTTTACTTCAAAGCAATTATGTGAATAAATTTCTTTTCATAGTTCGAATAGCATTGTTTTAAGCAGAAATTTATTATCGCTCTCAAACTGTACTTTGCCTAAACTGTATTTTTGGTCAGATACACATTCAAAGGTGGTTGCTAAAAAGGTGCCTTCTCAAGAAAGGTGAGAATATCAGCAGGTTTGGTTGTACTCAGAACTGTTAGAAATGCAAGTTCTGACCAGAGTACACTATGTATGTACGCTGACTAAACTTAGCATACGCAGATCACATACGCTTTATGGTGAATCGGTACACTTTCAGGAGAAATAACTGCCTTAATCATTTTTGCTTCCCTTCTTAATGGTGGTCGTCTCTGCTCCTCTAGGATACTTTTTTTGTGATATGATTTTACGGCCCTTTCAAGAATACTTCGCTCATATCGAGCCGATTGCAAAGTTGATGTGGATGAAAAGCGGAGCTCCCGGGGATCAACCACCTGACCTTCCGCAAGCAGAACGTGGCATTCTCACTTACACGAAGAGCGAGATTCATACTACAGTGGTGAGAGGCATAATGTAATGTTTAGAAATCAGCGCCCTTATCCACCAGGCCACGGGACCCATGCTGTTCTAGGAATAAATCATTTTTTTAAAGAGTAGACCCCTTTTTGGGAAGGGTTTTATCTCCTAGGGAAGCAAACAGAAAGTCACAAAAGTTGTTTCCCTTTACAAAAATGGCGGGGAAAATATGGACGTATATCCATATACCTTAAGATGACCAATGCACTTAATGATGTATGCCTATGTTATTACTTTAATTACCCCGTTCATAATAAAAAGGACAAAGGCAAATAGTGTGGACCATGATCACATGACCGCTAAATGCGTCGTCTGATCAAGTCATACACAATCCGAATAAAATTCACAGCAATTTCTGTTAAAAAATAAATAATATAAATAGATACACCAGAAACTCCTAAAATAATGGATGCACTCATCCATTTTATGAGGAAAAAAGAGTCCACTATGCGTAAGCACAGGGTATAATCGATTCCGCCAATTTTCGCTTCCTGCAGAGACTGTCCGTCATATTTGGCTTCCGCCGAGACTGTCCGCGAACTCTTGCTTCCTGCAGAGGATGCTGTCCTCGAGAAATGGCTTCCTGCCGAGACTGTCCGCGTGATTCTGCTTCCTGCCGAGGCTCTCGGCAGGAAGCAGAATCACACGGACAGTCTCTGCAGGAAGCCATTTATCATGTACAGAAGCCTCGGCAGGAAGCAAAAGTTCGTGGACAGTCTCGGCGGAAGCCAAATATGATGTACAGTCTCTGCAGGAAGCGAAAATTAGCGGAATCGATTATACCCTGTGGTAAGTGGGTCACAAAGAGACACTGTTAGCAGAATCGTAAACATTTCACTAGTATGTGAATGCCTTATTCAAGAAGAAACGAATATGCGCTTTAGAGACAGCGGGAAACCATCCTGCTCAATGAGCCCCCGTACAAGAAGGTAGAAAAATAATTCAATGTCAGGGTGTCAAGTTCTCATGAGTGAGTGAGTGAGTGAACTCGGGTATAACGTCCCACCAACAACGAGGTCATATGGAGACGGGACCTCGGTTTAAAGTCTCATCCGAAAGACCGGAGAAGCGGGGGATCGATCTTGCGACCCCTGGATTGGTAGTCTGGAGTGTTATCCACTACGCTACAGCCGCTCCATGAACTCATGATCCATATAGAAGCTGGACATGCGTTCAGTGATCTTTGGATGGGAAGAGGCAAAGCTAAAAGAAGGTTTATTTGAAACAAGATTCCATTCTTCTTCTTCCTCTTCTCAACAACGCAGGGGACTTGATAAGTGCTACAATTAAAAAATTAAGAGTTCCTACTAGAGCAGAGAACGCATTCAGAAGAATAAGCATGTGCCATATTTCGAAGTTTCGGCTAGTCATGCCTTATCAGTCCGCCAATGCAACATACGGCTTCCAGCGAACTGAAAATTGATACGCGAGACTGTCACATCATAATCGGTAAAACTTTCTTTGCATTTCAACTGTAGCAATACTAACAGCTTAGAAGCCAAAATAATTTGAGCCGCGACACGAGAAAACCAACAAAGTGGTTGTGCGCCCAGCGCAGACTCAGATCAGCCTGGGCATCCGCCCAGTCTGATCAGAGTCTTCGCTGTCCGAATGAAGGTAGCTTAGACCCTTAGCTACCCTTTAAGCGCTAAGCTAAAAGTCTGCTTTGACTGGGCGGAGGCCCAGGCTGATCTGAATTTGCGCTGGGCGCACTACCACATTGTTGGTTTTCTCGTGCCACGGCTCAATTATTGATTGATCAGTGTGTTGTTATCTTCTTGTTGTTGTTTCTATTCTGATAACGATGTTCCCCAGTATTAATAGATACGTTCCGATGAGCCACCTGGGGAACATCGTCACAGTATGTGTTTTCTTGCACACCGGATAGAAAATGCCATTCTTTTCACCTGGGATAGAAAACCTTTCCTTACCTACGAGACAGAGTTTGTTCTATTTTTAGCGGTGCTGGAAAATTCTGTCTTGCCCATGGGCTGGGACAGCTCACACGAGCTTGAATTCCGTGTACCACTACGCGCTCCTTGAAATACGATGCGCCCGGCTTGGCGATTCCATACTTTATGCATTATTCTTTCAGAGGAATGAATTGCCACTGTGTCCATTCGTGTACGCCTATAAATGCGAGTTGGAGCAGTGTACGCCGAATTAGAAGAAAACATAGCTCAGAGATGTCATCATGGCTTTAACAAGGCTTTTTATCATCTAATTGTAATAAACTAGTATGAGTGTATCTGTAACAGAATAAGCTTTCAGACTGATATAGTTTCATGAGAATGCAATGTTCGATTTACAGAATATTTAGCCAAATCAGTAGATCCTTTCAAGTGAGAGTGCCTTTACTGACAAAGAATTCAGTATTTCTTTACAAATGCATGTATCTTTTGATTGATAGGTCCCCTATTTGTTAGGCAGATATATATTGAAGCTATTGTAATAGATGAATCGGTCAAAACCTATCCGCTTTGAATATAGAAATCATTGGTAGGCAGGCTGTAATGCTTTGAAGTGCACGCCGAGTTGCAAATACATAATTAACGAAAATACGGCGAGTTGGAGAACCTATGTACGCCGAGTCAAAGCTGTTTTGTCAAAAATGGTGTACGCCTAGTTGAAATAAAAGTAAAAAGTATGCAAAGACCAGGAACTGAAACAATCAAAATCCAAATCCAGCCCTCAAACCATAGTTGGAAACAACTAAGATTACAAATAATCAAGATACAGAGAACATATGGCCAACCGAGTGAGCAGCTTGTTCCCAAAAGGTGGCCACTCAGCAACCCAAACCGAACCAAAAATAATAATAACATGCATAAGGTAAAACATCACAGAAACTCTGACACCAAAAACAGGCAACAAAGAACCACAACAGAACTACCGCCTTGGAACGGTCAGTAATGAATTACTGGGGGGCTTAAATCTGCTCTGTGAGTGGTTTAAAAAAAAGATGACACTAAATTTAGTTGCAGCGGTCTAGGTTAGCATTTATTGACATTGCTTTGTAGTGATAGTGTCTAAAACACCAAAGTCAGTCAGTTGTTGACGGCTGTCCGACTGAAAAATGATGGTGCAATTTTCGCATCTATGTTGTACGTTCAGAGTTTGCTCCCTTTATATACAAACTATATTTGAAGTGCAAAATAGTGATTCTGATTATCTTTTTGCTGCGCGTATGTCAATAGCTTAATGCAACTGGACACTAAGGCGTTTGGTTACACCTCTATGTTTTCCCGTCGCTTTAATATAGGGAAGTTACTTTCGCGACTTCCTGTTTATTTTCCCACATGAGGAAGCATTTCTAAAAGGTGTTCTAGTCTTAAAAGACAGAAAAATGCTTCGAGCTGAGCAAATTCTTTCTTTTAAAAGTTGATCCATGTTGAAAAGGGCGGGTTTGTTCCTTCCCCTGAAAGGGTACCTTAAGATGGTTGGTTTATCGTTGTACAAAGGGAAACATCTGTTGTGACTTCCTCATAAAAACTTCCAAAATGGGGCTCTACTCTTTAAGGAAGGAAGGACTTCTATGTTTAAGGTGTCAATTTTCCTCATAATTAAAAAATTATACGGATCACTGACTTTTGCTTTGCATTTATGACTATGACATGTAACTTGCATGAGAAATGAATTTTCAAGTGTTTGTGTCTCTGTAAGTACGTTAAACATACGTTGACATTGACGTCATTGTTGAGATGAATTCTAAATTATCCTTAACTGATGGTTGAAATAATGATTTATTGTATACATTTCACATTTTTTACTTACATTACTTACATAACAGACACCACTGGATAGTTCTGACTTTATGTATGTGACCTTGACCGCATTTCAAGGTCATTGTACACAATTTAATTCTTCAAGATCACAGTGCCCTTCTTCTTTGGCTTACTAAGTATTCCTCCCGTGACACAGCTTCCCACTCATATATATTGCGTACTTGCCATGCATAAGTCTGCTGCATAAAAGAAATGCTCGGTCACGGGGGAAGGGGATACTTGTATTTTAATCATAGTGAAGCGTTCCCTTTTGGCCGTTTTAACCGGAAGAATAACTATGGTTTTGCAAGTTTAAATGCTAATCAGGCGTAACAAGAAGAATATCATTGTTTTGTTTTGTGATATGCATGTATTTAGCATGCATTTATGACAAAAATTTATGGAATGAATGACTGATTTAAATATTTGTATTCCGTCAAAAAATGAGATATGAGAAAACCTTGAATTTAGGTAGGTAAGGTCAGCCTGGATTATCTCTACATGTTTTTGGGAATGAATCACATATGATCTGATTTCATACGGTTTACATATTTGTGGAAGCTCTACTACGAAAAATATGTAGACTTTAAACTTTTGAAAATTCGAACCTGTCGTGCCGGTCTAATGGGGAAAATCCTCGCCTTAAGCATAGAAGTTCTTTGCTGCTTGGGTAGCAATTTTTCTCTTCAAGAATTTAGAAGGACGGAAAGAATGAAAATGACAGAGTTGCTTCCCCCGAAAGTGTATTCATTCACCCAAGCAAAGTATCATTTTCTAAAGAAAATGAAAGTTACTTTTATGCTAAGGACAGTTATTTATTGACTCTTTTGCAAGACTCTTTTCTGATTGAAATAGCTTTGAAATCTCTCTCTCTCTCTCTCTCTCTCTCTCTCTCTCTCTCTCTGTCTCAGTCGCTCTTCATTGGCAGACGCTTCTCTAAATCAAATGGGTGGATAAGCGAATAGTTCCACGTTTATTTTGCTGTACTCCAGGTCGGGCCACTCTGATCCCTCATTTTTACAAAAGCAACCCCAGAAAGAAAATCTGGTTGCCTCTTTCTGTTATTTTTGTGTCCGTTCCAATTTTCGCCTCTCCGCATATTTTCATAGAATGTAATTGTCCGGACGTCTGCATAAATATGTTAACTGGAAGACGGTTTCGCAGATAGAATTATGTTGCAGGCATGTGGAGGGTGGGTCGGCGGGGTGGGGGGGTACTTAGGTGTTAGATACCGATATTTCTATTGAGTTGTGTCAAACGGGACTGCAGCTTATAACATACTTATCAGCTTGTGCGTGTGGTTAAGGGTATAAAGCTTATAAACATGGGTAGACTACTTTTGCACTATGTGATACGCAACCTTTTTACTCGCAGCTCAGTCAGCGTTAATGGTTGGTGCTTGCTTGTTTTAGCTAGGATGCTTCGAAATTTTCTTCAGGAACAGTTTTTTTTTTTTTCGTATTATCGCTGTACTTCAACGCAAAATGTAGCTTCATAATAGCGAAAGAGCGTTCAGATACACGATTTCCTTTCAACAAATACAAAATCTGTTATTTATGTCAGGTCTGTATCGAAGAAAGCTCATAAATACAGATGATGGTACACGTTTGGTCACTAGTCTTTGAGCTTGACGTTTAATGTACTCCAACTCGCGGTACACCCTTATGTCAATCATGTTTCAACTCGGCGTGCACAGGTACTGCAACTCGGCGTGTACTTTGGCAACACCCCTGGTGCAAACAAATACAAACAGCTCTCTCAGTTTTACGATCTGCATTTTGTGACTTCGCTCTGATAGTCACAGCAGTGTCATTTCTTATTACATTTTATAATTGTGGTAAATGAAGACAGTGTTTGCGTATATTTAGTACAAATTAAGACCAGTAGTAAATATTTTGACATGTTTTGCAAGGATTTGCGATATTTCTTGTGTTATTACAAAAGGTGGTGCTTTGAAAATTACATGCGGTTGTAAATGATGTCTAAGAAGAAAACTGTCAAGAAGAGAGGGACAGAAACCTTAGTTAGCTGTTAAAACACATGGCAAACACTTACCTCTCGTCCGCGAGTATTCTCTGAAGGTGTTCTAATTCGGCGTACACTGCTCCAACTCGCATTTACAGGCGTACACGAATGGACACAGTGGCAATTCATTCCTCATTCGATCGATAAAATCCAATCCAAGAAAGGTTATTCATTCTTTATAATCCCATTTTAGCCTATTTCAAGGTCTTAAAGTCGGAAAAAGATCCAAAATAGTCAATGTTTCACCGTGACAAACACTGTCGAGGAGGCCGCCATTTTGAAGACGTTACCAACTGACGTTTGAAATGACGTTGACGTTACGTCACAATTAACGTCATACACGCGCTTTCTGTAGTCGTCTCAATACAAATTGTGTTCTTTAATACAAATTTCAATTAGAAAATCTAAGAATGCGGATTGGTCAAGGACCTAATTTTAACTTGTCTGTTCACTACAGCAGCCATGAGGGTGACACGGTTGTACTACTTACACTTGTACACGTTCGCATGAAATAGGCCTATTAGTCCCCAGTTCAATTTGAAGTAAATATCATCGTAGGTAAGAAAAATAATCAATCATTGGTCTCCGATGCGGACAGGGAAATCCCAACCCTCGGGCACACGGGGTGTGTCGGAAACTCGGCAAGCCTCGTTTCCGACACATCCCGTATGCCCTCGGGTTGGGATTTCCTTGTCCGCATCGGAGACCAATGATAGATTCTATTTACCCAGGACCGGAAAAAAGCCACGAGCTGTCAATGCATTGGTTGTATAGGAGCTCACGTACCTGCGTCGTCAAGTGACGCTAGCATTTTAGATGACGTCACGAATACGGTAAAAATGCCGCCAGTTTATGCACGCCAGTCGTTGACGTAAAGAGCGAATGGCGGTCGTTGAAAGCAGCGCCTTCTTTCAAAATCAAATTGAAACATCTCAAGCACTAGCATTACGCATTTTAAGGAGTTCTGAAGTTAAAACAAAACGTGGTGTGCAAGAAAAAGTATCTATCATTGGTGTGAGGCGCGGATAGAAAAATCCGTCACTCGGGATCACTGTTCGGGATCACTCGGCAAGCCTAGTGATGCCGAACAGTGACTCTCGCGACAGATTTTTCTATCCACACCTCACACCCATCATGACAGATCCTTATAATCTTCACAGGTAAGTTCTGACTCTAACTGGATAATCAGACAATCATTCACTTTTATCCAATCAACGATGCTTTAAGCTCAGAGTATGTTTCTCGCTCGGAATGGGCGGCTCTTTATCTGGTACAGTGACAGGTGATCTATCAATGTACCGCTTTGCTGAAGACGAAAAAAAAAAAAAAAAAAAAAAAAAAAAAAAACGACTATGAGTGTTATCGAAAGGTTTGCTTTTGACGGCAAATACGCAAGTGCGTATTGAAATTTTGGCAAGTTTGACAAAATTTCAAAACGCACCTGCATATTTGCATGCTAAAAATTGATGAATTAGACAAGATTCCAATACCAACTGTCACAGTGGCTGAAATGCTACCTTTCCCTTCAAGGAGAAGAGTTTCAAAATGATTGTGCGTATCATGAAATTGGTCCTAGTTACGCCCCTGAAAACTTTGGTGAGATGTCAACCGATGACAGTCACAGGGTTTATTTCGTGGTGAAATAGACAGACATGAGTATGGAGTTGGATTTCTTGTACATAAGGACATGATGAGTGTTGTCTTGGGATGCCGACCAGACTCCAGCAGACTGGTCTCAATTCGCATGAGTACAGCTTCTTTTTATATCACCATCGTACAGGTTTATGCACCGTCTGGGCATGATGACAATGAGGTCGACCACTTCTACCAGCAACTCCAGGAAATCATGGACTTAACACCAAAGAAAGACATTCTGGTTGTACAAGGGGATTGTAATACTAATGTTGGGAAGGATGCACAGACAGATTGGGGAGACGTTTGTGGACCCTACTGCGATGTCGAGACGAATGAGAGAGGTCTGAGACTTCTAGAGTTTGCAACCTGCAACAGCCTAGTACTGACAAACATCCTTGGCCCTTTCAATCCATCTAGAAGATAGACGTGACACGGCCCAGATTGATTACATCTTGGTAAGGAAGCGCTTCCGATCAGGAGTTAATATCCATATGAAAAAGAGCTTTCCTGGAGCGACATAGGAAACTAGTGACCATGACCTGGTGATGATGACCTTTTGAGTTCGCCTGAAGAAGGCGAGAAAGCCAACCCAGCCAAAACTGAAGTTTGAGCTTGAGAATTTAAGGACCTAGATGTGGCATGCACTTTTCAAGCAACAATAGGTGGGAAATTTGCACCACTCATTTGTCTTAGGGTGATGACATGGACATAGAAACCATGATTACCATTTACAATACAGCAGTGACTGATGCAGTCAGTAATATACTTGGCAAGGAACGTTGCAGGAAAAAGCCCTGGGTCAACAGAGATGTTCTTGACCTCTGTGATGAGAGGAAAGATTTGAAGAAGATGCGGCATGAAGCAGAAAGGGCATAACAATTTACATGGGAGATAATAAGAGGATTTAGAAGGCAATGAAGAAAGTTAAGGAGGCCTGGATAGGTATTCAAGTTGCGAGGAGATCGAAACTTGCCTGAACAAAAACAACAGCAAGTGAACATACCAGCTGGTGAAAAATCTAACTTCAGAGAAACATGGTAGGTCCACAACTATTCAGGACAGGTCTGGTAAATGTCCTACAGAAGAACAGGAGATTCCCAGCAGATGGACAGAATATTGTCAAAAGTATACAACCATGACAGTAATGGTGATAATGCGGTTCTGGACTGCAATCAGCCCCAAGAGAAGAGCTACAAGCGATCCTTTGTGAGGAAGTTGAGATTGCAGAAGCAGCACTGAAGAAGGGGAGGTCTGCCGGAGCCTGGCAGGGAGACCATGTCTGATGTTTTAACAGAGGTCTGTAACAGGATCTGGAGAACAGGAGAATGACCTACCCCATGGACGCAGCCGCTGATTATTACACTCCTTAAAAGGGCAACCTACAGCTCTGCCAGAACTACAGAACCATCAGCCTCATCAGTTATTCAAGCAAAGTCCTGCTGAAAGTCATCTTGAACAGGTTTAAAACCCAAGCCGAAGAGATAATCGCTGAAGAACAGGCTGGGTTCAGAGCCGGAAGGAGCACTACAGAACAGATCTTCAACCTTAGAATCCTGTGTGAAAGGTATCTCCAGCATCAGCAAAATCTGTACCATGTTTTCACCGATTTCAAAAAAGGCTTTGACAGGGTATGGCATGCAGCCTTTTGGGCCACTATGCGGAAGTACAATATCAATGCAAATCTAGTTCGCAGCACTGAGCAGCTCTACGACAAGGCTACAAGAGCAGTCCAGATGAATGACAGCGCGAGAGAATGGTTCAGCACAAGTTGGTGTAAGTCAAGTATGCATTCTGTCATCCACAGCTACTATGGGGTGCTGTTTGAGTACAAACCTCCAAATTTTGTGGTTTCTTATATTCGGTTTTGCGTAGCCTAGGATACCAGTGTGTTTTATGTTATCACTATAATTGCGTGCCGACTGAGAATGAGGATGGATGACCCTCCTTTTCTGAATTGGTGATTAGGAGAAATCCATAACAGAGGAACAACATCGACACAAGATGATAAGTCAAAATTATGAAAACAAACGAGTGTAAAATGTCATTACAATTTACTTACTTATATTTTTTTATAACTGAAAACACATAGTACAAGATTACATAATTTTATCATATGACGTCGCATCTGAGAGTGTAATAAAGCCATGCATTAAAAACGATAATCCACTAGTGGATTAAATATGCAAATTACGTCGTAACGTTAGGCGTTAGCGTCCATAAAACGTCGCGTTTTCTAATGGCGAAATCGTGTCGTTTACGGTTTTAGTGCAAAATTTGCGAATAAAATGCGATTTTAGTGTCATATTATAAATAGAATCTTGCATTCGTGCTCCTGTATTATTGAATTTATTAAACTCGTTGGTGAAAACGATAAGATGCTCGGCAGAGCCTCGCATCTTATCTCTTTCCCCAACTCGTTTAATAAATTCAATAATACATGAGTACTCATGTAAGGTCCTCTATGTAGATGGGCACACTTTGAGGGAAAGCAGCTCTTCGTTTTCATCTTTTTCTCCCTTGTCATTAGGGTAAGCTGTTAATGGAAACAATGTGCTGATTTACAAGAAAATCTTTTTTCTTTTGTGAGAAGACCCCTTTTGGAAGAGTTTTGTCGTCCAGGGAAGTAAACTGGAAGTCAGAAGAGTCATCTCTCTTTGAAATAATGGCGGGAAAACATGGAGATGTATCTAGTCAACGTAAGATTTCAAAGCATTTAAAATACTGAATTTCTCTCATTAAGATCCCACAATTTACATTTTGTGGGAAAACTTAATCTGGTTTTCAAAAAAATTGGGCGACTGTTTTTTTTTTTTTTTTTTTTTTTTAAGTTTTCACTCTATAAGTCAACGTCCTGTCGCTGGACAGTTCTTGTTAGCATCCTTTGGGACAAACGGTTGAGTAGTCTCCTTGAACGTTTTGGAATCATCCTAAAATATATGAACAAGAACAATTACATAGAGGATCTTACATGAGTGCTCATGTATTATTGAATTTATTAAACGAGTTGGGGAAAGAGATAAGATGCGAGGCTCTGCCGAGCATCTTATCGTTTTCACCAACGAGTTTAATAAATTCAATAATACAGGAGCACGAATGCAAGATTCTATTTATCATATGACACTAAAATCGCATTTCATTAGCAAAATTTGCACTAAAACGTCACGATTTCGCCATTAGAGAACGCGACGTTTTTATGGACGTCAACACATAACGTTACGACGTAATTTGCATATTTAATCCACTAGTGGATTATTGCATTTAATGCATGGCTTTATTACACTCTCAGATGCGACGTCATATGATAAAAACTATTCAAGTAAGCAACCATAATTCATTTTTGTTTTATTTTTTAAGAACAAGAACCAGATAAGATTCTTTTAGTAGACTCTCCTTGGGACGCAATACGTCTGCGTGCTTTTTTCGAAATTTTCATTTGCCCAACCTATACGTATCCGCGCCTTTTTAGCCTATGAAAGCGCGACTTTTTTCCCTATGAAAGCGCGACTTTTTTCCTACGAAAGCGCAACTAGTTTAGTTCAGAAAACCTCTGATGTTTCGATGCTCCGAAGTGTATTCCTTCCGTTAGCCAGTTAAAATATTTCTTATCTGTTGAGAACATACATCTTTTCTGTTGCCTTCTGTTCACCGCATAGAGGTGGAGGTTATTTTTTTTAAAGCAATGTCAGTTAAAATTCGTTCAACGCCATCCTGGGATTTCAGTTAAAACCAGGGGCCGTATTCATAAAACGACTTAAGTGGTTGCTATGCTGTTGCTAAGGCTAAATTTCTTTGAAGGAGATTCCCTACAACTATGAAGTTTGCTCTGGAGGAACAGTCTTACAAAGACTGTTCCTCCAGAGCAAATTTCATAGTTGTAGGGAATCTCCTTTATAGATATTTAGCCTTAGCAACCGCATAGCAACGGCTTTATGAATACGGCCCCAGCATATGACTACTCACAGGTCGAGCTTTGAAAAAAAATCTAAACATTCATTCTCAGAGTATCAAGATGTTCTCGTTTCCTTTTTGCACGAAGAGCGACCGTTCGAGATGCACGAACTTTCAGATATGTTTTGTCTGCACAGCTTTGAGTTTCCCCATGAAGTCTAATGTAGATGGATGTGAGTGACAGAACATATGAGCCGCGACACGACAAAACCAACAAAGTGGCATGTGCGCCCAGCAAAGACTCAGATCAGCCTGGGCATCCGCCCAGTCTGATCAGAGTCCTGGCTGTCCGCATTGAGCTAGCTCAGACACTTTGCTACCCTTTAAGCGCACAGCGAGGACACGGAGCCGACTTGGCGGGTGCACAGCCTGGCTTATCTGAATCTTCGGTGGGCGCATATGCCACATTGTTGGTTTTGTCGTGTCGAGGCTCAATTATCACCAAGTTGGTTGTGCAAGCTTTCACATCCATTTGTGATGCGTGTTCTGCCAATGTCCGCATCTGCCAACGTATCGGTAGAAAGAAAGAAAGTATTCACGGACCTAGGTAAAAGTCGCGCAAACGTAGGTATATTTTCGGGAAGAAGTCGCGCAAAAGTATGCTATAAAAAGTCGCGCAAACGTAGCACATTTTCAGATATAGTCGCGCAAACGTGCTGCCCCCCCCCCCCCCCCCCCTCCCCCCCTCTCTTGAATATATGGCTCCGAGATGCCGTTTAAGGCTAATTAACACCTGCTTAACAACATTCACTGGCAAGTCATAAGTGCCACAAACTGAGCATACTTTCGAAGATACCCAGCAGGCACATGACGTCAAAATGACGTCGTACTGACGTCGATGCGACGTCAGCACGACGTCATTTCAACGTCATGTGCCTGCTGGGTAAGATCAAATTCAGCGGCTTGGGAGTCTAGTGCCACATACACACTGAAAATGATTAAAATATATCTTAGTAAATTCTTGCCAAAATAACTCATGAATTATGAATATCTAAAAAAAATTACTTTTCTGAAATCTGCACAATAACTTTTATATGTTCTTCGGAAAATTTCTACCAAATTTGACAAAAATTGTTTAAAAAACCTTTAGCAAATGAGGGAGAGAGGAGCTTAAGGGAACTCATGGAACTCTGAATAGGCCTGCCATCGAAAACTATGTAAATAAGGTCGATTTTAACTGCAACTCAGATCATAATTCACAAATTCATTTTTACTGGATTATCAAAAGCATATTGAATGAAGTCTAAACTCAAATCTTTGAAACTGTCCAAGAAACGGTTTTCCATGAATCATAAAATGAATAGAAATGATGAAGTTTTGAGACTATCAACCTAACCTCGAGGAAAAAACGAAAAATACACTAGGGAGACGGTATAGAGATAGAGAATTTGGGATTTCAGAAATCTTAACAGTTTTAGTCAATAATTAGAAAGTTTTGAATTTTTATCTTTATTAGCAAGCTTTCAAACGTTTCAAGTGCTTTTATGCTAGTTTTGATGTTTTAATATTGCACGGTTACCCCAATGCAAAATGAATGGGGGGGGGGTCACTTTCAGGTATATAATAATTGCAGATACAAACGTGTCTCATTCAGTTATTTTGCTGTATATCAAGGAAAACTAATAAATCAACATGCCGACAAAGACCGACCTACAGTGTCTAAAAGGTCTCTCACAGAGCCAAGGAATGTTAAAAGGGGACAACCTAGGTTATAGCAGTGACGTCGGACAAGAAAGTTGTCAGCGGCCATCTTGATGCAAATAAGCCATATAATTAACAAAATTTAAGTGTTATAAAAATTGACACAACACAATATCTAGTCGCTGCGGTACCGGTAGGTGTTTTTGGACTCATTACTGCCGGAATTAACTTTAACTTGTGACAAACTTGCTAAAATTACAATGATCTGTATCGATACTGCTTAATACATTTTTTTCACAGCTGTCCACATCGGAAATTGTACTGAGGTGTTTGATAGTTTCTCATCCTTTGAAGAATCGGGTTTTATTTACTTCGATCATATGTGACTGTAGGCACCAAACTGACTCTTTATTGTCTTACAATCCTATCTCTTATTTTTTACCTACGGAAAAAAAAATCTGTACAAAATGGCCGACGAAAGAAAAGTTCCGACATCTGCGTAATGACATAGGTTGCTACCCTTGTGTTATTTGTTGTGAAAGTTTGCACAAAAACTATATTTAATATACCAACCTGAGATTTGGGGTCTATCCTATTAATACAGTGATGGTATACACTGGAATTGGTAAGTCTTTGATAGAAATCATCTTTCACACTCTTGTCACTCCAGTTCATGTCCAAGAACTTCTGATGCTGAGCAGGGCCTAACAAGTAGTAAGTATAATGTAAAAAGTACCCATACTAAAGAACCTCTGACGGTTGTAATATTAATTTGCCTATAAAAATAGTCAAAATTAAATTTTTGATATACCCAAGAATTTCTCTTGAAATTTGTTGCTCTCAGCTTCCCCTAACTGGCCATGAATTTAATTTCTGATTATTTTGCACGTGGACTTCAATTTTTGGTGGAAAAAGCCAAATTTTGTAATTAAACGTAATGGAAACAGGAAAAGTTTTTTAAAGATACTTTTCCCCCCGTGCCTCAGCTAGCCACTTTGCATGTATGTGTGTACTATCATAATACACATTATATGTGAGTGGCTTGCTGAGGCACGGGGGGAAAAGATAGTCTACAGCTGAAAAACTGAAAAAGTGGGTGGGGTACTTACACCCTTTATATCTAAACATAGGCTAAAGTCCTTAGTACTGGAAAAATATTGCATAATATCAGTAACAGTAGTGTGTACGTCAGTTTTAGCATAGTTATCAATTAAGATTTCGATATCTTAGAAAACCAAATAAATTGACTTATTTTCAGAGACTGAAAAATTCACAAACCCCTCTTGATAAAATTGGTCTATGTTAGTCTAGAGGCATGATAATTTTCAAAATCACTGTTAAAATGTCTTTATAGTACACAAGGCTACATATTAATGCCAAATATTTCAACTTTTGCTGCCCGAGGAAGGTGCAGTAATTTGTCGAAAAATGGGCAAATACGCATTGATACTGTCAGAGGTCCTTTAATGAGACAGATCATGCACACTTCTTCTGTGTGGCTCAAACTCAAATGTTTAGAAAATATCTGATGGGCAAGTCTCGGCAAGCAATACACACCACCCTCGGAGCACACATTAACTGAGCAACCGATAACCTATAACTGACTGTTGACGCCTCAACAGACGATCAAAGCGCTTTCCCTTTCCCACCCTATGAGCCCGAGTGAGTTCCAGGTCATTGTTTCTGTCTTGGCTTATCTGGAAAACTTTAAACTTAGCTTCATGCGCGTACTGTCTTAGATTTACCAGTGCGGCCATCTGCCATCTATACGTTCATTCCTTATTTGGTGTAGTGGTGGGCTGTGGAACTTAAATAAATATCAGGGTTTTTTTGCACTTTAATATTTTGTGTCGACAAATTTAGAAGATTTGAGCCACTGTAGAGTAAAAACCGAAAGGGAATGTATGTAGGCCGATAGTAGTGTGTGGAGTTAGATGTTGGACGAATGTCTGAGTCTATATGGAATTATTTGGGTAAAATGAAAAAAAAAATGGAAAGTTTAAACATACCTTTGAATTGCAACCCTTCTAACAAAAGCTCAATAAATCAAATTGAAGTTACAAACCGAGATATCCACTTCTTCTCACATACAAAAAATAAGTGATAAAGGAGTGTGATAATTTTCCCAAAGCTTGCAACATGTCATGATACTGGCATGCAGATAGAGAGAGAGAGAGAGAGAGAGAGAGAGAGAGAGAGAGATGGTAGTAGGAGGGTAAACTAACGTATACTGTGACCGTCAATCAGCCAAAATTTATAATGTAAAATAAAATTCTACTTTTCTTTTTCCGTAGACCTGCCTACACTGTTGTA
>OZ022510.1:34506488-34561101 GCA_963989385.1 Ctena decussata | reverse complement strand
GGAGCTAAAGCTCATAAATTATCTCCTCGTACAGGCGGACAAACCACGGTATAACTATTTCATACCACCCTCGTCAGTGTAGAGCTTGCTCAATGCGAAACATTTTGTGCTTAAGTTGACATTTTCTGGTAAGGGTGTTATAACATTGGATAAATCCCCATTTTAATCGTAACTGTTGCAAACTGGAAGATGACTTTCATAAAAGAGTTTCGCTTACCGTCAGATCCTGTACCATATTGTATAGTGTACTGTTTTGTAACCATGTAGCGTGTAGTAAATAAAATATTGTTTAAACCAAATTGGAAGCGCTAATACCACTTTAATTCAGTCAACCAAATGAAACAGAAAAGGGTATAAACTGAAAATTGATTACTTTGGTTTAATTACGTGTAGTGTAATGTAACTCGTGGATTCAAAATTGAAATGTAAGCTCAGTAAATGCCGGTTTTCACTTTTATTTTAGGGGTAGGCCGGTTTATTCATTTCTGCTGGTATGTCACGTGATCAGATTCCAATATGTGTCGTGCAATCTTGTGCAGCATTGTAGATGTATTCAATAGAAGAAATTGATTTTTTGAAAATTGCTTTTTCCAATATAAAAAATTTCAGTCTAATGTATGATCCTTAACTATTTTTGTCCAGTATATTTTGTCACGTATCAGCATCGCTTCGTTTACTCGTTAATTGTTAAACAGCTATCCCATTAAAAAGTTGCACTCTGTGAAAGTGCAGATAGGTTACCTAACAATCCTGTTGCATTTTCATGACGACACGTTTTAGTCTACTATTGCACAATTCAGTCGAACTATATACAATTTTGTGGTCAAAATAGCTAGGATAAGCTGACAATCTGTTTTATCAGGATTCTAAAGCCATTAAAATCCAATCTGTAAATTTCATGCTTGAGTATGACCCGAAACAGGTCAGAGAAACATTTTGACATCAAAAATTTATTACTATTACAGTGCAATGTCAAAGACTGTGTCCAAATGTTCCCTCGGTTTATCTATTTTAAAGCTGAAATAGATAGCGTTGCTCTACGTTGATTCTATGTCAAATGTTTTATATAAATATTTGAAAACTATTACATTGTATGTAATGCCATAGGCACAAGAAATTTTGCTTGAAAATGCAAAAATTGACCGTGTTATCCATATAACTCCTGATCTAGGTATTCAATAACGCAATTAACTGTTAAGATATACAGGTTTGCAAATTCATACATTCTAATCGAACGTCTGCTCTGAAATACTTTTATTTGAAATTTACATACATGTTCAAGTGATTAAAAGTCTCAGAAAGAATTTGAATAATGAACTTCATACACATTTTTATAGGGGCAGATGATATAAAATGTTTCCTCATGAATATTAATATTAGTGGAATTATGATGGGCTAAAACATAAAAAACATAAATACACTTTTTATCAATTAGGAACATTATATTGCAGCTTTTTAGAATAACAGTTTTATTCTGATTGCATACATAGTCTATTATTACACTTCATTTGTTTACTGTCAAACACTTATATTTGGGGATATTGGAGGAAAAGAAGAAAATCGCCAAACTAAAATGCTGCCAATTTAAACTTATCATCTTGAAAGAAAGAACTGCCGCTGAGCATATAATAAATTCCCTCTACCATAATATCAAAGTCAATACACATCATGTGTTTAGTACAAAAGAAGTTCCCAAGCAAACAACAAGCTAGGGTAAACGGAGTGTAAAAATGTTTATTAGACATGCCATACTAATGGGTGATTAAATCAGAAGGAGCACATATATATTTTTACTGTAAACAGTTTGATATGCCAAATTTAACATGATATAGAAAAAATTGTAATGACTGTATTTACCATTATAATGTACAATTCAGACTATAGTGGCCCATATGACGTCTGACGAAATCACCTTTTTCAGAAATCACAAATCCGCCACATAAAATAATCCGCCAAAAGGCCCATATATTAAATCAAACCAACACTGCTGCTGCCAAAGTATAAGACAGTAAGTTTAACCAGAAACTTTGCAGCGCAGCTTATTTAATGTCCTGAAAACCCCATATTGCTGCAGCATAGCAAAGCCCAAAGGGTATTTTAACGAACACGATTCACTTTAAATGTACTATCGCCTTTCTGTATTACTCAGCTCCAATAAATTATAAAGCGTAAGCCATTTTCAGTGGTCGCATGCTTAACAATAGAATATCAAACCTTTTACTCTGCACAAACTATTCAAAACGAAGAAGTCATCATTCATCTGAAGTTTGGCAGGGGTCTCAAATAAAATAATAAAAAAAAACGCAGACAATGTTCAAGGTAATTTATCATTTTCAGGATAGAATTCAAGATCGAAAGAAAAAAGTTTGGAGGCGTCATTTCATAGAATTCAGTTGGTCCGACTTTGTGTGATACAGCTTCAAGCAATCATCGCCTCTCTTTGCTAATCATGTTAATAATCGTAACTTCAAAATTTATTGGGCGTATTGTTCGAGGCATGTTTTGTTTGCAATAAATCACTTCAAACATTTTATTTATTTGTCCTGTTTACCCACAGAAGTTACGTCGTAGATAGCAAGCGTTAGCCATATAATTCAGACAATGTTGGAATAAACTCGCTTTCTTATACAGACCAGGTTTTGTCTTACCACAGACCATTCTAAGTGATTACTCAATTGCGAATCCACGCTGATGTGTCACTGAGTCTGTTGAGAAATATATGCTGGTCGTTTGCGCCATTATATCCCAGCGGGTGTACAACGGTGAAACAATGTGAATCAACGTTGTTTAAATGTTGTTTTACATTGTGTGCCATCTGGGATGCCTTTCACAGTTTTTCATCTTTTGCATCCAGCATCGGTTGTGCTTTGTGATAATGAACAGCGACACAACAAAACCAACTAAGTGGCATGTGCGCCCAGCCAAGACTCAGCCCAGCCTGGGTACTGCCTAGCTGGATCAGAGTCTTTGCTGTTCGCATGGAGCTAGCTTAGACTCTTAGCTACCCTTTAAGGGCACAGTGAATAATCTGGTCAGACTGATCTGAGTGTTCGCTGGACGCATATGACACTTTATTGGTTTTGCCGTGTCGAGGATCATTTATATTTATTCCTCTGGGTCGCTCCCTGCGTCTGTCAGTCAGCAAGACAAGTTTGGTTGCCTTTAGTATCTGCATCGTTTATCAACATTTATTTTATTTTGTAATAAAATATTTTATGGTAAATGGGCACACTTTCAACCTCCCTATACAATAAGGGACATTTCTTAAAGGAAATAATTTGTTCCTTTGGGAGCAAGTTCTTACCTTTAAGAGATGACCTCCCTTTGGAAAGACCTTTTTCTCCAAGGGAAACAAACAGGAAGTCACGACAGTTGTTCCTCCTTCAAAAATGGCGGAAAAGTTGGAGGTATTTCTACTACATAAATTCAAGAGTTTATTACAAAGTGCTGAGGGTGCCAGCTGTTTATCATAAGGCAGCAGAATAAGCCTCTGTTAAAATGCAACCTGTCAGCAGCATGAAAACAATTTCTAGACATAGGAATATGCACGTGAGATTGCTAAGGTGGGATGGTCATCAGTTCCTTTCAGCTGAGTTTAATCCTCTGACATTGCAGACATTTTAATCTTTGTTAATAGCCGTACGCATTTTATTAACAACGAACTTAATCTCCAGGGAGTTTATAGACTTAAATAAGACTATTTATATGCTGTGGATATGTGACTTGCTCAGGGTCACAACTAAACGGGCTTGGCAGATATCGAACAGGGGATCATGAGTCGGGTGCACGACAAACTGTGTCACAGTTATCTGAAAAATAAGAAACCGGTTAAACCTTCTACTGACAGATACAACGTCGTAAGTATATTTCTAGGTTCTAAATGTCTCTGTTATCACGGACATACGTGGTTAAAACTAATATGAGCCACGTCAGGTGATTTTCAACAATGTGGGATTGATGACAGGCAGAGGCTTTGATCAAACATACGTGCAAACGAGAAGGATGGTCTGAATATCACATGACTAAAGTGGCACATTGTTGAAAGTCAGATGATGTGGCTCAATTATTTTTCCGAACCGAGCAGCTGGGTGAGACTTGATGCAAAGTGTTGGGTTCGTTAATACTATACTGAACAAAAATAAAACACGTTACATGTACTTCAATGCATGTTTTCTTTGAACTGAATAGAGAGTTTGCCAATTTTATTTTATGTCTAACTGACAAAACGTATGCGAAGTTCCGAAAATGAATAACACGTCAAAAACTTCCAGATTAATTTTTCCAGTTCAGTTTGATTTAATGAAGCGTCAGAATTCGAAAGTGCAATTTGGAGGTGCTTTTGGAATACCCGTATTTCACTCAAGATGTCAGCCCATTTGAGCAAGTCATTTCTGAGACGTTTATTAGGCACTAGTTGTTATGAAAACAGTCCAATCTAAAGGGATGATCCGTGAAGCTTGAGGCTTGGAATATCGCTTTTCAGAACACTTGACTCTGACTTTCACGCTATGCACTGAAAATCCCATAGACAAGGCAAGGTGATATACCACGGACGGTTACCCAATTTAATTAATCTTTTTCATCATGGACCATTGTTTTGAGAGGCTGGAATAAGACCCATGAATTAAACTTGACAATTTTATTGAAACGTGCTGGGTAATCGGAGTAAATGATTTGCCATACTTTTAATTGCAAATGAGATAATTTCAAAAACACAAAATCTTTAACAGCTTATCTGTTTGAACTGCTGATTAAAGATCATACGGTTCATAGGGTTTCTTATTGGTAGTTACAAGCCAAATCCGAAAATGTAAAAATTTAAGCGCTTGCGCATGCGCAATAAGCGTTTGAGATTGTCTGTGGTGTTTTAAGTCAAAGTGGAATAATTCTGCAACAATTGATGCAAATCGAAAACCGATAAGTTCATAAGGTTGTCTGATGTCTGGCATGTGAGAGAATAATTCAGAAATATTTGGAAATGTGACCCGTCGCGCGAAAAGGGACGAGTTGGGTGGATGACGTTGTTTCAAGAAATTACGTTTCAACGTTGACGTCACGACTTATTAATTTCACTTGCGCGATAAACAGGTGCCCGCGTTTTTGTCAATCGTTTCAGGCTTTATTTTGGGGGGATTTTGTTTCCTCCCGCCTGTCAGATATCAAATATTTGACGTAAATAAAGTTGCGTCCCTTGGAAGAGTATTTAAGTTTTGATGCCGCGAAAATATGAGTCGAACAACAACTTTGTTCAAATTTCCTTTCCGATACTTGTTTCCTAAGCTTAGAAGATGGTGATAAAGAGACCCTAGATTTAGCTAATGATAGGGGAAGGAGGAAGAGAACAATATCATAAAAAGGAAAGGTGTACAGTGTGTTTGTAGATATATATTTTAATTTTCTGTCCATTGTGTCATGTGGTAAGGTAGCCGAGCGGTTTCGTCTGCTGAGCTGTTGACATAAGAATTGTCCCTTGTAAGTTCGAATCTCATTTTTTTCTTACTTTTTCTCTTCATACTATTAGAAATCCTAATCCTGTATCAGCTAATTTGTATATTTATATGGTTCGAACAACTTTATTTGTACGAGTTCAATGCTGTATAGGATGGCCATAATATAGAGTCAGTTAAGGTAAACCCGGACAGTTTTTGCAGGGTCGCCACGATTCGTATTGTCGGTGCTTTATTTGACTCGTAACAACTGTTTCGGCGTTCCGTAAGGCCAGAGGCATCCCAGATGTGCTATTTTCTGTCAACTTTTGATTGGTTACTAGCATTTTTATGTCAAAACAGTCATTTAAAGAGGTCAACCGTTGAGTAAGGTAAACTCGGACATGGAGAAGGTAAACCCGGACAGCTGCTTTTTTGTTAAATATATCGCCTATGTAGGTCTGTAGCACACAGATACAGTAAATTTAGTTGTTAACACATTTTAACGGTGTGACCAATAAAGTTTAAGACATAGCTTTGATTTATTCATGTAGAGTTATCAATTAAAAGGTTATGGGTAGTAAGTTCGCTCAGTCTGCTACGGGTACCATACAAACTATACAATATATAAAACTATTAAATAACCGTTGTATAAACATGTGTCATATGTTAACTGCAGAGTAGAATGCACAAATATTGTATTAATTTCAAACCATTTAAAACGTCTCATGATTAATTTCTTTTAATCATACAAGTCCCCAAAGCAGTTGATGTCCGGGTTTACCTTACACTGCATCTGGCAGAAGGTAAACCCGGACATCTCTTATTTTTGACAAAAATATTGTTCAATATTCATTCAATTAAAAATATAGGTAATGCAACTAGTATTATACCTGCACCAGTTATAAACACAACTCCGTCTAGTTTTAAAGTTACATTTACGTTTTGCCGTGAATTATACAGGGACCTGGCTCGCCATCCCTCCCAGCTAATTTTGAGTTTGTAATCCAAAAACCTTACACAAATTTGAGAGGATAAGATTCAAAGGCCGCAGAAAAATAAACACTGTTTATATAACCTGAAAATAGATACTATTAATTCGAGAAGATAGGGGGAAACTGGGAGAAAAAACATCACAGAAAACATGTTAATTTAGCTCTTATTATTGGAAAAACCGTGAGTGTCCGGGTTTTCCTTCTGTCCGGGTTTACCTTAATTGATCCTATTGCGCGTCTTTTTATTGCCATCACCTAGGGTAGAACTTGGTTTACTTTAAGCAAAGGGAAACAATTTTTTGTGGCTCCCCCATTTATAGCTTCCTCTTAGTTTCCCGTGGCGGCGATGCCAGGTCTACTCGGACTTCCTCTTGGAGGGAGGAACAATGTACAGTACTGAAATTAATAGTACGTTACTACAATTAACAGCTTACGAGGATCGTCCAAAAAGTTCTGTCACTCGCCTTATTTCCCGGGAAAAAGCATTAAAATGATTCTGTAAATTACACCATTGAAGAAGTATATGCTTTGCCTAAACGTTTTTATAAAAATGATTCATGAGTCATGAAGGAAAAAGTGACAATTTGCGTCGATCAAGGTATACCCCCACACCACTGGTACTACATGTAGATAGTGCATGCAACACACGGAATAATTCATAATGGGCGTTTGCAAAATTATTGTTTAATTTTGCAAAATATTTTTCAGGTATGGATAAACAAACCCTGAAAAAAAGTTTGTAATTAAAGACAATTAAGATAGTTTACTGAAGCAACTACTATGCATGTAAAACACATGAATCCTTAAGTAAATCTATTAGTTCCAGTTCTAAGGGGCACATATTGCTATATTTATGCATGCAACGACACTGGAAATAGCTTACACTGACATTGAGGTGCATATACTTTTATTCTGGTTCGCCAAAATTTTATTTTAATTTACACTGCTGATATAATGGCCATTGGGTTTAAAGATCGAGGCACAAAAACTCATTACTATGCCTACTGTTGCTGAATATGAATTTAAGTATGACAAACATTACAAAACGAATTTACCAAATTCAAGCACAGATTTTAACCATGGACAATACAGAAATTATTGTCGCAGTTTGAAACCGTCTGTTGCCAGAAACGAGAAAGAAAAGCTACATTCAAACGAGACTCTGCAGCTTCGCTGAAACTCACAAAAGACTATCAGATTCACTCTTTTTTTCATTTTACGAGTTTATACACTTTCCAAAATTTCCTTTTGTAATGCTTTGGATATTTTTAATTCACTCTGAAATAAAATTTTCAAAAGTGTACTCCGGTTACACGTCAGAAGTAACTTGAATTTTACATTAAGATGTATTTCCATGACGTCATAAATCTTACCTGTATTCCATGTAAATAATGAACAGATATCGTTCTTTTTCATTCGGCTTCCTGCGTTGATGTTATGAGTAGAAGTACCGAAAATTTCAGCAAGATGCGATGTTTACCAATAAAAATATACCGTTTGGATCATTCACAAGCTGAAACGCAAAATTGCTCTTCGACAAGAAATTAGGCCAGTCGAACAGAAGACTGAACGTAAAACCGGAGTAAAGATAAATTGTTTATTTCATTCAATCAATGTTTTGGTATCAGTTTGAAGAGGAGAGTCAGGGCTTTTCATTGAGGTATAATACATTATCCTAGCATACCCGTAATCAAAGTAATGACACGTGTGACAGAACTTTTTGGACGATCCTCGTACTATACGGCATTGTGATGCACTGCACTGTCCGCCTAGAGTAGAGTAAAGAAGAGTAGAGCAGAGAAAAGTAGAATAGAGAAGATAAGTGAGTCTAACTTCCGAAGGTGGGATGATTAGATACTGTAACCCTCCAGCCCGTTTCGTCAGGATTCAGGCCTACTAGCAGAATGTGGGTTGGGCGAGGATCACAAAGTTGTGGGTTCGCTTGGTGCTGGCCGATTTGTGCAGTAGGAATTTAAAAGATAAATAACTAAAGGATCAATTTCATAATTTTACCCAAAATTATTTCCAAGATGAAATTACAGACCGAGATGCTAAAATATAGACTAGCCCTATAATTTTACCACAAAAACAGTTTTAAGTATTTAATTTAACAACAATCATTACAGTCAAACCTGTTATAAATCGTAGGACAAAAACTGTGGACTTCAGAAGTATACAGATTTGCTTAATACAGTCAATTGAATACAGTTAGAATTTAGAACAGGCTCGACTGATAGGTGAAGATATGTTTTGTCAAAGATGAATGTGAAAACATATTTGATTGTAAATTGTATGCGATGCCGAATTGATAAAAAGTCAGGAAAAGTATCTTAAAATTCAATATAAGTGTTATATTTCTGATCCTTATTTAATTATACATGTTAGAATGACTATTATGTGTTTAGAGATAGACTTCAATTTTCAGGTATCTTGAATAAAATTATAAACTGCTATATGCTTCCTGTTTACTTAGAAACCTAAAGCAGATATAGCCCCTTAGTTGGTCTTAAGCTTCAGATTCTGAATTCAACCCAGGTGGAGCAAATTCATATGAGATTAACCCAGGTTGAAATTATAAAATAATCACAGGTTGAGCTTTTAAATTATTTCTAAGTGAATGAGATGTATTATTTAATTTTATAGACTTAAGGAGAGAGGAGAGAGAGAGTTTCACCACCTGACTTTTATAAATATCAGGTCAACAAACAGGATACTTAAGTGGGTGGGGAAATCAACCTTAGGTTGCTTAACTTCAGGTTGAGATTACTTAAAGATTAATATATAAAATCTAATTAAAGATAATAACCTTTCCAAATAGATGTCTATTGGACATGGTGAAATTGTCTAGGTTGAAACTAGGTTGAGCTATGTCTAGGTTGACTTAACCTGACACTAGAAGGAACACAAGCTCCCTGGGCCTTGTAGCAATACAACAATGACCAGCTCGATTGTGTCTGCTCATCGCCTTACATAGTGTATTTGCACGCGCATCGTGATGTAATCACCTTACGTCACAATCAGTCGGAGTAACTCGGCATTTACGGTGACTCGCCCTACCAGTCCGAGTGCGCCAATCGAACACACCCGCGCGCGTGCGCATAAGCGGCAAACACCGAGAGACTCCGAATAATTGTAAACATGGCTTCTCCAGTGAAAACGACCACGATGCCGGAGCAATTATCTAATAATATGACGATACGAAGACGTAACAACAACAATTATTGTTGGAAGAATAAAGTACAATGACTGTAGAATTGCGTTAGGGTAGTAATTCGTCAAGGTAAATGGATTTGAAAGAGAAATGTGGTGAAACTCCCAACTCAAAACATTGACCTAATTTCAACTCGACATCGCATGAGAAAATTAACCTGAAGAACTCTGATTAAATATGCTGGGATGTTACAATGCCCCCCTCCTTAGGATTTGGTCCCCAAATAGGAAAGAAATTTTGGTAAGATTATCCAAAATTTGATTTGCAAAATCCCGATTGAACGGAATAAGAAAGAGTAGATTACGGTCAATTAAGGTTAGCAGGTGCTTGACCTAGGAAACACGTGGAAACCACGTGACATGCAGGAGGCCATAACTGAGTTCTTCAGGGTTGAAACAATTCATTTTGAGATCCATACCTGAATCACACATTCATTTTGCCACCATTTGATGTCACTTCACAGCTGTCACTAGCCACCCTCAACACCCTTGATGAAAACCAGGGAAAGAAGTCACTTTAAATTAAAGTTATAAAAGGGCTTCAAGATCCAGGTAAATAAAAACTTCCTCCGATCTGGAGACTGAAAATTTTGAAATGTGACATAAAATCACTTCAGAAAAATATCAAAGGTATGAGAGTGAAAGCCTTTCAGCTGCTACCTGACAAGTAAACATGACCATATTTTCTGATTCTAGAAATAATTGGCTTCACATATCTGAACAACAAAACAACATGTAATTTTAAAGATGAGGCAAAGGCGTCAAATTATAGCAAAAATTGCACAGTCTGATCATAACCATACCTGTTCGCAAACCAAACCAGTCAATCCAGGGAAATCTAGATAAAAACCCTGATCAGACTGATCTGATTTGAGCAAACACTGTGTGCATTTGATAAAATTCCCCCATCATATAGCTGATTGTCAGTTATCAAAATGAACAGTACAAATTTAACAACAACAATCACTGAATTTCAGATATGCTCAAAGGTAGTCACTGCCATAGTAGGCCATAAGCATAGCCCAAAATACAAGCATACAGAAATTTTTCATATACACATTAAGTCACTAGATAACCAAATGATCATAAAATTGGGTGAGCTGAGATTTACCCCTCTACATTTATATTATTTAATTACCGAGATTCTCCGAACGAGAGCAGAGTTTGGCAATGTTGAAATCCAGGTAAGTCCAACCAATAAGATATTATATATTTATCATGTAATGCAGCACAGCCTCAAAACTCGCTCAGCAATCTAGATAATTATGCAATATAAGTGTGAACATTTGAATGTTGACCTAGAGGGTCATCATTCAAACCACACTCACTCTCTCTCTTTCACACTTCTTTACATTTCAAACATTGAGTTATTTCATGGAAATAATAATAACAGCCTTAGAAATAAGCAACAGCTCGATTGCCCAACACAAGATTCCATTGGACAATTCAACATCAGGTTGCTCCCGCGGACGAGTTGCTATTTGAGTCTTATTTCGAACACTGTAATAATAAGAACATGCCATTTTGGTTTTGCTGCAAAAATGGCCTTCCAAGGCAATAAGATAACATTATATTTGGCATACACATAAGTTTGTTAACACGCAAATAAGTTTGTTAACACGCAAATTCCTTTGACATGTGACATAGCCAATAAAAGTGTCATCCAGATCCTACTGCTCTCAGAATCCAGCTTGCTCAACCTAGTGTACCAAAGTTAGACGAGAACAACAAGAGCTGGTGAACCTCAAGAACGTAAGTACTGGCTGAGTCACATGTCACAAGGAAGTGAAACATTACCTCCACAACAAATCGTTTTTTAAAAATTACACACTAATAACAATTATATTCAAGTCTGCTAACTCAACTCAGCTATGTGATTAGTCAAAATACTCTTTTTACAACATTTAAATCATAGGATATTATACTGTGTTACTGTGTCCAGAAAATAATATTGATATTCCTCAAACTGCATGGATTAGTAACATTCTCATTGCTATACTACTTTCAGAACAAGCACACAATGGTATAGCCAACCCAAATGTTCCATCTACCAGATGAAATCGAAGATGGTCACTGGTGCAGTTAAAAGATCTGTCAAAGATGAGGTAAAAGGTACATCGGGTTGTTCAACCTCCAAACGATCTTTGCCAGCTAACATTCCAACTATTACATGAATTTGCAAAACCTTTTCAGTAATGGACAAATCCATCCAAATATTAGAACAAACCCATTTACATCACCTAAATCAGAAAGATTGCCACACAAGACCACCTAGTGCATAGCAAATAGTCTAGACTGAAACAGCTGTTCCAGGTTTACACCATTTACTGGGACATAATCTGCCGACAACAAGTGATCCTGGGATAGACAACAGTTCAGATTTCATGAGACTCTTCGACAAATTCCATAAACCGAAACTGCTTATTGATGTTCAGTCAATTTCTCCAAGTTTTTTTTTTTTTTTTTTCATTTTTTTTTTTTTTTTTTTATAAGCGAATGGTACACCCACAACAAACAAAAACCGTCGTGCTCTCTATCTGTTTTGGGCTACATTCACCTAATTGAAAGAGGAAGTCTAGTAAAAATGGCACAGAGAAATCAACTAGTTAAGTTTATAGGCACAACAACTGATTACAGAGAAGTTTGTCATTTTACTTTGAGTTGTCTCCCTTAGACCATAATATTTTCAACAAATAGTTTGGAGTTTGCGTCTACCAAGGAAAAGTTAAACCAACATGTAATATATGATCAATCAAAGTAAAATAATCTTTTCCTTTTTCTTCTTATAGGAAAACAGATGCCTCTGCAACCAGAAGAGAGATTAACAAGTGTCACAGTAGCATGGTATTATAGGTAAACTATACCAGTCTCTTCTTGATAAAAGAATCATCTGAATTACTAAAATGTCTGTTCAATGTGTTGCCAACAGACAAATAAAATGAAGTAAAAATACCACTTCATAAGTTCATGGTAAATTAAAATGAGTTTTATAGCATTTTCACTATTTAGATACCAACATTTTAGTGTTCATGCACCTCTATTAATATAATAGGTCCAGTTGATGACTGATGACACGGCCATCTCGTCTTGAATAACTACCAATCATACCAGTGCAATATACACCTCTTAATCATTTCACCAGTGCACCAACGAAACCTGACTTAACTCACACACACAAATTTAACAATGATTTATCTTTTAAATGCAAACAGGTTCACAATCCATTACAGAGATGTAAATCTCTGCTGAATAATCTGAAGAAACTGAGCTGACACGGTAACTCAGGTTCATCAGACTAGTCAAACAAAACCACACATGACAAATCAAAACACTGTGAACGTATTTACAACCTCGATCTTTTTTTTTTTTTTTTTTTTTTTTTTTTTTAAAAAAAACATTTTTATTTCAGGATGCAGATGCAAGTTTCCTCGGACAGACAGACAGCAGAATTTGCTTATAGGTTAGTATATTAAGGTGACCTTTGTACATATTATGTCAAAGAAAGTAAGTATTAACATCAATGAAGTTGGGATGCCAGTGTTTTGATACTTGAGGAACACAAACTTAAATTATTTATACAAGAGAGAAGTCAATTGAAGTAGTAACTTGACGGTACATAAGTTCTGACTTTAAAGACACTTACAGTCAAATCTCGTCACCTCATAACCGGGTAGAACTTGAATGCGTTAGCCCTGGAACAACTAGTGCAGAGAATCAGGGGAAATAATTCTAATTTTCCACAAATTCGCTCCACCAAATTTAAAGTAATTTTAGATATCAGAGTTTGAGACAACGAGATTCCACTGTACAAGAAATCTAATTATGAAGAGTTGACAGTACAAAGTAATTCTGACTGGTTATACTCCAAAAGAAATCATGTTCATGAGAAACTATATCTGCCAGCCAGCCAGACCTGAAATTGGCCTCCCAGGCATAAATCTCAAGCTGAGCTTCATGCCGTGGAAGTCAATAATCACGTCTGCCCGTAACCTTGAACAACTTCTCAAGGACAAGCTTCTCCAATCCAGCAAGGAAGTAAAACCTTGTCTCCGTCAGAAGTTCTAGCAGATAACGCTTCTCATGAGGAAGCAAACAGATATCTAAATGTGCCCCGTTCCTCAAGTAATTAAGAATAATTTTAAAATGACCTGGATCCCTATCAAAGTAATACGTGTTCCTGTGGGGACGCATTGGGCAGTTCTTCCTCAACAATAAGCCAAATATTGAGGAAGGGTCTGCCCCAAGCGTCACCCTAGAAGTAGAAAAACACTGGCCTCCCACATTTAGAACCACACGTTCCTCCTGCACTCTTTGATACTGCTTAAATGTCCGATGGAGGAAGGCCTCCATATTCTCATCTGTTTGTGGGTCTCCTGCAGTATCCCCGGTAGGTGTTGCCTCAGCATGTCTTAATTGTAAATGTTGCCTCAGTAATAAATTGTAAACATTGTCATCGTATTTAATTTTCACTTCAGGCATTGGGTCTTGAAAGTTAAAGTTTGTAAAATTATTTATATCGTCATTGTTGTCCTCACTCTTTTCTGAGGGGTTTACTGTTCTTACATCCTTACACTTGTTTATACTTTCTGTGTTTTCATTTTGTTTTATTTCACTTTTCTGTTGCGTAATTGATTTCAAGTTACTGTCTTGAATATGACTGTCTTCAGTTGTCTTTTCACTTTCTTTTTCCGTATTTGTTTTCCCTTCCTTCTCATGTATATAATTGTCTATTATTTCCTCTTTACTTTCCCTTGTCGTATTTGTTTTCACTTCAATTTCATATCCTTGACTCTCTTTTATATCCACTTCACTCTCATGTTCATGTCTGTCTTCATCTTTCCCTGTCTCTTATTTTCCTTGATTTTCACTTCACTTTCTTGTTTCTTAATACTTGTTTTCAGTTCACTTCCCTCTTTCTTATTTTCCTTGATTTTCACTTCACTTTCTTGTTTCTTAATACTTGTTTTCAGTTCACTTCCCTCTTTCTTACTTTCTTTTGTCTTCAGTTCACTTCCCTGCTTCTTATTTTCCTTGATTTTCACTTCACTTTCTTGTTTCTTAATACTTGTTTTCAGTTCACTTCCCTCTGTTTGACTTGTTTTTAGTTCACATTCTTCTTTCTTACATATTTTCACTTCTTTGTCCTTATGCTGGGTGCCATCTGATTTCCTGAGTTCTTTTTCAGAATCAATCTTAAGACATATGCTTTTGACTTGCTTAGGAGAATCCTCAGAGTCTGTTGAAAGAAAACTTACAGGAGACGGAAAGTACACCATCTTTGTCAAGTTATCGAACTCTTCCGTCTCCATGTAAGTCTCTTCCAACGGCTCCAGGATCTCAATGTTGACCGGGTCATGGTCCCATTCACAATCATCCGAGGGTTCCTCTATTAATAGTTTTTGTCTTTTCTCTGTAGGAGGAGGGGTAGGAGTTGGCAGACTGGGTTTCCTCTTATTGCTGGTATCATCAAATCGTCTACTGGGGGAATCTGGAAGTGGACTAAGCAGCTGTGGCATATCTAACAAGGTTGTCGATCCTAAACACTCCTCCCACTGTAATGGCATCTTCTGTTTTTTATAAACTGCCAGCATTTGCTCTGCTTTTTCTCCTCTGGCGCCACTTTCCCGGTGGAAGAGCACTAATTGTGGGGGATATCTGGCGGTACACCTGTTATGAGGTCCTGTCCTGTGCAGCACTCTCTGACACACTGAACAGAGGTAAGCAAATCCAGAGTGTTGTTCTTGAATATGCCGCAACACCTCCCATCTCTGGCGGAAAAATTTCTGGAAGTCATCAGTGGAGCATACGTTGCATTTGAATTGTGAATCCTGAAAGCAAAAGGGGTAAATTAAGCCAGGACCAAGAGGAAAGGAATACTCTCGGACAGTCGTCAACAGTCTGTGTCAAATAATCGCTGCTTTCATGAGTGCGTGTGGTTGTTTTTCTGCTCACTCGTATTTTGAAAAAGTTTGACATATGAGCTCACTATATACAGGTTAAACCCTGAAACTAGGTTGATTTCTTAGAGAAATCTGTTTGAAGCTGTCACAATGCCGTCCTCATATTTTTCTGATTCTAAGGTTTTGTTACGCATCTTCAAGCACTCTGGTAATCATCATATGTATACTTCATGCATGTATGCGATTTAAGTAAACAAAAACGTTGACACAAACTGTTTAACGCTGTTAGTTTCAGCCACGGAATATTTGCTGACATATCAACAGATTCTAACAGGTTGTGGCTTTTCTATTTAAAACTAGCAACCAAAACAGGCATTCCACAGAGCAACTACAGGCTAGCTCAATTCCACTCAGAATCTGCAATAAGAGTACTTGCGTGGTGTGCTTATTATAATGATTGCCCAGAAAGAGCAAACAGATAATATCTCAAGGATCAGACTAGCTAACGGACACTGTTAGTGACAAACTCTTTCCTGCATGCTTTATTCAGGTTAGCACTAGTCTTGCTTCGGTTACTATTTAAAGATAAAAGCATACATTCCAGATGTCTTGGAGAATCAGCTTTTTCAGCCAGCCAAATACCATGTCCGCAACATGAACTTTTTTTCAGTTCATCCATACTAAGGCAAACAGACAGACGACATATGCTCAGAGCTCAATTCACTGGATGTCTATTTCACTTGAAACAGCATTCTACTTTAAGCAAAACAGTCAAACTTTTGCCAAACCTACACTCAAATATTGAGTTAATTTATATAACTGTTTGCAATTTGGCTAGTCAATAACTAACCTATTACTGTTTGCAATTTGGCTAGTCAATAACTAACCTATAACTAACCAAAATCTGACTAGTTAACTAGTAAGATGTATCTATAGAAAGTCAAACTGTGCCATTCACTAACAAATTCCTATGTGGTTTATTTCAGGAAGACACAAACCATTGCTGACAAGTTACAGTAGATGTACAGTAGATTACCATTTCTCAGACAGGTTTGCAACATAATATGTTATCATACAAGTTTTACAACTACAGACCAGATTCATGGGTTACTCTCTCTTCTCTCTCATAGGTTAGGTTCTGATTTTAAACCAGGATGGTTTGTTTTCCCCATTATATGTTTTAAGTCTGTCGTAATGTACTACCTTTGGTTTACCCCGTGGTGTTTCTTGTATTTTGTACAGTATGTCATTAAGTTTTTCAATGATAACATAAGGGCCTTTCCATGGTCTCTGAAATTTTAGACTAAGACCTTGCTTTCTTACAGGGTTATGAAACCACACTATGTCTCCTACTGAAAACTCTGTAAAATTTACTTTTCGATCATAATATTGCTTCATTCCATCACTGTACACTTGCATGTGTTTTCTAGCAAAGTCATGTATCTTAACTAATTTCTTTTCTAGTTCATAAGCAAAATCACATTCACACTTGCTTATTCTCGTTTCAGGTATCCCGAGAGCCAAATCTATAGGTAGTCTTATTTCACGGCCTAACATCATGGCGCAGGGTGTACACTTAGTTGTATCATGTACAGACGATCTGTAGGCCATCATTAATAGTGGTATGTATACGTCCCAATCTTTTTGATTCTCTGCAACATATGCAGACAACATAGCTTGCACGCTTCTGCAAGCTCTTTCAATCATACCGTCGGATTGAGGATGTCCTGGGGTTGTACGGGTTTTACTTATTCCTAAAAGGTTACATACCTCTCGAAATACTTGTGCTTCAAAATTGCTACCTTGGTCAGAATGTAAGTAAGTTGGTACCCCAAAAACAGATACGAACCTCTCTATAATCTTGGTTGCGATTGTTTTAGCATCTATGTTACTAATTGGTATTGCGTCAAGCCATTTTGTAAAATAGCAAGAAATCAGTAGCAAGTATCGGGCATTACTAGATTCAGCACAAGGTAAAGGACCCATAAGATCAATAGCAACTCGCTCAAGCGGATATCCTACATTATACTGCTTCATGGGTGCTTTAGCTTTTCGGTAGGGCTGTTTCCTGGAAGCACACACATCACAAGTTCTACACCAATATTCGATATCTTCCCTGCAGTGATACCAATAAAATCTCTGTCTGACTTTATGTAAAGTCTTTTGTTGGCCAAGATGGCCTGAGGTTATGCTTTCATGCAATAAAGAAAACGCCTTCTTACGAAGGTTAGTTGGAAGTATTATCTGATGCACACAATCACCTAGTGCTACGTTGCTCTCCCACTTCCGGTAAATAATACCATCTATAATTATGAGTGATTCCCACTGAGCCCAGTAGGTTTTCAGTTCGGCACTATAACTTGACACTATTTGCCACTCTGGCTTCTTACCTTCTGTTTTCCACTCTTTAATTAATTTGATCACTGGATCCATGTCTTGTTCTGATTGTATGTTTTGTGGACTCAAACAGTCAATGTCAAAGCTTTCTATAAGTCTGATTGCTGATGTCTCGTTAGTAATATTACTGGTACATGTACTCTCTTCTAACTCACCTTTGCCGGCTAAACTGGAACACTGACTATCATTACTTACCGAGCCTACCTGACTATTCCTAAAATCATCATTGTCGGATAAACACGAACAATGAGAGACACAATTACCAATGTCGGGCGAACACGTACAGAGGTAGATAAATTTTGAAGGACATTCATTTTGATCGTCACTTGCTCTGTCCTTTGTCAGATTTGACACCCGTGGTGACAAACTTTGGCTCGTAGTTACCTTGTGTGGAGACGTACCCTCACTGATCCCCCCGTTTATAGTTCTTTCTGGTATATCTTTCACAGAGTCCGATTGCTGTACGTGCACTTTTACAGAATCATCACTCTTGCCTGCCTTGTATGCGTATGAGACCCGCCCATAACTTTCTTTGATATGCTTACTTGACAAACCTTCTTTTAACATGCATTCCCCCTTATCGGTACTCTCTACATAATCCCCAATTGCTCTGGTGATCAATCCAGAGTCTTTATTACAATACCTAGTCTCAATTCTATCACAATACTCACATTTTTCATCTATACACGGCCGTCTAGACATAGAATCTGCATTCAAATGGGTGAGTCCACTGCGGTGTATTATTGTAAAGTCATAGGATGCCAGGGTCTCGAGCCACCTGGCAATCTGACCTTCAATATTCTTAAAATTCATCAGCCATCGTAAAGATCCATGATCGCTTCTAACTGTGAAATGCCTACCATACAAATAATGATGGAAATGTTTAATTGAACTAACTACAGCCAGCAGTTCTTTTCTGGTAGTGCAATATTTGCGTTCTGCTTTGGAGAAACATTTGCTATAGTATGCTATAACTCTTTCTTGACCTTCTTGCATTTGCGATAAAACAGCTCCCAAAGCAACATTTGAAGAGTCACAGTCGACCACAAACTCGCCATTTTCAGAAGGAAATGCCAGGATTGGGGCTGCAGTTAAAGCATCTTTTAAGGTGGTAAAAGCAATCTCACATTTCTCAGTCCATTCGAATCTCTGATTTTTCTCAGTAAGTACATGCAGTGGCTTACATATTGTACTGAAACCTGGGATAAATTTTCTCAAGTAGGAGCAGAGACCAATAAAAGAACGTACCTGAGATACATTTCCAGGGGTCGGCCAATCTTGCACTGCTTTGATCTTTTGGGGATCAGTACTGATTCCTTCCTGAGAAACTAAATGACCAAGGAATGTGACTTGTGTCTGGAAAAATGAACACTTCTCAGCATTTAACTTTAAATTTGCTTCCCTCAGGCGTTTGAATACTTCCTGTAAGTTTTCGAGGTGAATTTCGAAAGTCTTACCATATACTATGATATCATCTAGATATATGAGCAGGGTAACATAAGTTAAACCTATAAATACCCTCTCCATCAGCCTTTCAAAGACTGCAGGCGAGTTTACAGCACCAAAGGGCATAACTTTGAATTGCCACAGCCCCCCTCCGGGTATGCAAAATGCTGTTTTAGGCCTGTCTTCCTCAGCTACGCTTACCTGATGAAATCCACTTTTCAGGTCTAGGGTGGAGAACCACTTAGCACCACCTAAAGCATCTAGAGAATCATCTATTCGAGGTAAAGGTTGACTGTCTGGTATAGTCACCTTATTCAGCCGTCTATAATCAATACAGAATCTAATGCCCCCATTCTTTTTCGGTATGATAACTGCGGGAGAAGACCAAGGGCTGGTGGAAGGCTCGATTAAGTCTTTTTCAGCCATTGCTCTTATCTCGTCTTCTGCCTCTTTTCTTTTTGCTAACGGTAATCTATACGGATGCTGTTTAATTGGTCTTGTACCGGGTACTAGATCTATCCTATGCTGTACTAAATCAGTCCTCCCCAGATCATGAGATGATTTTGAGAAGATATTTTGGTTATCAATGAGTAATTGCTTGAAAATTTGTTGTTGGTCAGAAGTTAAATTTTCACAACTTTTAGAGTAGAGGTCTGTGAGATGATCAGGGATGCCAGTCCCTGAGCATGTGTTTTGACTCGTGTCAACTGTGTTTGCAGAGTTGACAGACAAAATTTCTGCAGAATCTAAAGGTTCGTAAGTGGCCACCACTGTATGTTTGTTTAACTCACAGCTTTGGCTGTGTGGATTAGCTATGCGAATGGGCACTATACCAGTTTCCGGGCAAACTAAAGCTTTCGCCACAAGAAGTCCTCTTTTATGCAGAAATTTTGTGTCAACCTCTACGAAACCAGTACTTCTCTTATCTATTACGTCTGTGGTAAAACCTGCCACCACCATCTCCGTTTCAGGCGGTATCTCCACATGCTCCAAGATGGCAACCCTGCAACATGTTCCTTTCACATTCCTGCTGTTAGGGAAGCATCTGATTTTCTCACCGTTCAGTTTCATACATTGCTGGCTAAGCATGAGGTCACAATTGTGAGCAGTAAGAAAATCCATCCCTAAAATACCATCATTTTCTATATCTGCTATCAATATCTGATGGGAGATCTTTTGAGACCCTAGCTCTACCTCTAAAATTGTTTTCCCATGAAAGGGAGTTACCTCCCCTGTTACAGTTACTAATTTTGTATTTGTAGGTTGTATTGTCAAGCCTGTTTGTGGTGAAAACTGTTCTAACAGACCTTTCCTGAGGATGGAAACATTCGAACCAGTGTCTACAAGAAAAGTTACAGGTAAATTTCCAACTTTAGTACTAACAAAATAACCCTCTTCAATGCCCCAACTCTGTCTCATAGCTACCAATTCGGGCCCTTCTGCCTCAGTCTGAACCCGGACCCCTGATTCGACTGACGGAAGTTTCCCTGTCTGTTAGAGTGATTTTGATTATTAGGTTGAGCCTGATAGTTTTGGTTGTTATTTTGTCTTGAATTATCTCCCCTATACTGTGCATTCCAACCACGATTATAACCTTGTGACCTATTACCACTGTTCTGATTACTCTGGTAGTAATTACCATTTGTTTTTCTGTTTTGTTGATTGTTTTGCGATGAAATGAAATTTTGCATTGTCTTTTGTAAGGATCCCACATTTTTATTCAAGTCGGAAATATGATGTTCTAGGTTTTTCTGGCTCGTTTGATCAGGTGGACCCTCAAGCTCCACCTTACCCACTAAACGTGTCCTTTGCTTGTCTGCTATTCTATGAGCCTCCATTCTGACTGCTATCTTTTCGGCTTCACACAAAGTTTTAGGCCCTACCTCTCTTAAACGAAGTCTAATTTCTGATTCTGACAAAGCATCAATGAAATAATCCAAGGACAATGCCTCAATAACATCTGTAGTAGCATTTGGATAAGACTGACGAGTCAGCTTTTTGATAGCCTGTGCCAACTCTGGGATTGTCTCCCCTTTTCCTCTAGATCTAGATTTTAATTGGGACCGGTATACTTCCGCTCTGTTTTCAGAACCATAGCGTGCAGTAAGTTTTTGAACCAGAGATTTGTAATCCCGTCTTTGTTCTGAAGTAACTTCATTTAACAAGGACCTAGCAGTGCCAGTCAGACTATTGGCAAGGTATAATGACTTCGCTCTGTAATCCCAGCCATTAATTTCTGCTGTGATTTCAAACTGAGCCAGAAAATCCTCAAAATCATCTGTTCCTGAAAAAGTCTGTGGTTTAAGTTTAATGAGGTTATCTCCCTTTGACCCTAAAGTTAAATTTGAAGAGCCTTGTAAAGGTATTTCACAAGTTTGGTTCAGGGTACTAGATGAAGTGTCTGCTCTTTGGGGTGTCTGACTTTCTACCAGGTTGAAATTATTAGAATTTTCATTTGAATGACCGTTAAGGCTGTTTAATTGCCGATTATTTTGCTCCCTTAATTTACTCTCTATTTGGTTCATTTTTATTTCAAATTCGAGAAATCTTCGCTGCATGATATCAGTTAACCCTACAATGCTATCTCTTACTTCTGAAGCAATAGATGACATTTGTTCTTTGATATCAGATTCTAATCTAATCATGGATTGATCGAGGGGATTCTCATGAACCTCCTCATTTTCATCTGCCATATTTCTCAAAATTTGTGGTTCATCCTGATCAGGTTCAGCCATCTTGATTTAATAGATGTATTGTCAGAAAAAAACAACAACTAATAATGCAAGTTATCTTCTCTTAGCTTCCTACTGTAGCACAACCAAACACCAAGATCTTTTCAACTTTCTGTAATCTATTTTCTTTCTACTTTCAGGTTTAATCCCAAAAGTGATCAACAGATATCAGCATGAGAGACGAAAAAAAATCATAACAACTCGTAAAAATGTCTTCGAGCTAAACTACACTCAGAACAAAATTATTTTTACAGTCTGGGACAGTGCACTTGTAGTTTTGTTCAAACACTATGAATCAATACTAGAAATCTGACAGATTTAGTATTTATATCATGTAAAACAAGTATAGACTGTATAAAGCTGTTTCTCACACTTTATTTGCTCGTCAAAAAGGTTTAAATCCCAATGCCTGACACCAATTGTAACCCTCCAGCCCGTTTCGTCAGGATTCAGGCCTACTAGCAGAATGTGGGTTGGGCGAGGATCACAAAGTTGTGGGTTCGCTTGGTGCTGGCCGATTTGTGCAGTAGGAATTTAAAAGATAAATAACTAAAGGATCAATTTCATAATTTTACCCAAAATTATTTCCAAGATGAAATTACAGACCGAGATGCTAAAATATAGACTAGCCCTATAATTTTACCACAAAAACAGTTTTAAGTATTTAATTTAACAACAATCATTACAGTCAAACCTGTTATAAATCGTAGGACAAAAACTGTGGACTTCAGAAGTATACAGATTTGCTTAATACAGTCAATTGAATACAGTTAGAATTTAGAACAGGCTCGACTGATAGGTGAAGATATGTTTTGTCAAAGATGAATGTGAAAACATATTTGATTGTAAATTGTATGCGATGCCGAATTGATAAAAAGTCAGGAAAAGTATCTTAAAATTCAATATAAGTGTTATATTTCTGATCCTTATTTAATTATACATGTTAGAATGACTATTATGTGTTTAGAGATAGACTTCAATTTTCAGGTATCTTGAATAAAATTATAAACTGCTATATGCTTCCTGTTTACTTAGAAACCTAAAGCAGATATAGCCCCTTAGTTGGTCTTAAGCTTCAGATTCTGAATTCAACCCAGGTGGAGCAAATTCATATGAGATTAACCCAGGTTGAAATTATAAAATAATCACAGGTTGAGCTTTTAAATTATTTCTAAGTGAATGAGATGTATTATTTAATTTTATAGACTTAAGGAGAGAGGAGAGAGAGAGTTTCACCACCTGACTTTTATAAATATCAGGTCAACAAACAGGATACTTAAGTGGGTGGGGAAATCAACCTTAGGTTGCTTAACTTCAGGTTGAGATTACTTAAAGATTAATATATAAAATCTAATTAAAGATAATAACCTTTCCAAATAGATGTCTATTGGACATGGTGAAATTGTCTAGGTTGAAACTAGGTTGAGCTATGTCTAGGTTGACTTAACCTGACACTAGAAGGAACACAAGCTCCCTGGGCCTTGTAGCAATACAACAATGACCAGCTCGATTGTGTCTGCTCATCGCCTTATATAGTGTATTTGCACGCGCATCGTGATGTAATCACCTTACGTCACAATCAGTCGGAGTAACTCGGCATTTACGGTGACTCGCCCTACCAGTCCGAGTGCGCCAATCGAACACACCCGCGCGCGTGCGCATAAGCGGCAAACACCGAGAGACTCCGAATAATTGTAAACATGGCTTCTCCAGTGAAAACGACCACGATGCCGGAGCAATTATCTAATAATATGACGATACGAAGACGTAACAACAACAATTATTGTTGGAAGAATAAAGTACAATGACTGTAGAATTGCGTTAGGGTAGTAATTCGTCAAGGTAAATGGATTTGAAAGAGAAATGTGGTGAAACTCCCAACTCAAAACATTGACCTAATTTCAACTCGACATCGCATGAGAAAATTAACCTGAAGAACTCTGATTAAATATGCTGGGATGTTTACAATACCTACACACATCGCCTACCCGATACAAATCGATCTACCAAATCCTGGTTACCAGAGCACCTGCCAACCGAGCCTCACCTCGCCCAAGAAACATACAATGACTCAAAAGGAACGAACACCAAACCAATATTTTACACTCCCCTCAATCATAACCTATCCATCTAAGCACTACCGATCCCCTTAATCACAAAATTCAACAAAATGCCCATTTTCTTGGCAACGAATAGTAACAGAATATCGTTCGGTCGGTAAGGCACATTAACATTAAAGCCCTTTTAAAGTAATGGTGATGGATGGAATCATTTACGCTCGACAACATCAGGAATCTGTATCCAATTTGTTCGCATTCCGTCAAAATGGCATAATACCCTTGCTCCAGGACAAAACGGATTTCTGCTGTTAAAAATAAAATCTGGTTTCAAATTCGATTCACACCTATAGGAGAATGAATAGAGGGTTGCTTTCATGACAATCCCCGATTTTTGAGACTTGACATTGGAAAAGAATAAATCTCGGTTCAACTGGTTCACTTACCTTTGTGTCATCCCTGTTTCTAGTCCCCTCCGGCGCAACCGCACATCCCCTCAATATTTTCTATTCACAACACGCTATTGTGCTTCAGGAGATAATAAGCAGGCGTGAATTGTACCATTTCTTCTTTCCATTTTATTTTTATTTTTATTTATTTATTTTTTGCGGAATGACGTCATGCTACTCATTTTCCTTAAAAACAGTCATTTCTATAATTTCCCAGGCACTTTCATTGAAATTTGGACGGATTTCATGTAAAATAGGGAAGAAAATAATGCGAGCACCCTGTTGACAAGGTTGTGTAATGAACACCATTGAAAACCCAACTTTGTAGAGGGAAAAGTGGGGCATTGTTCGAGTTCGCAAAAAAGGTTTAGAATTCAGTGTCTAACCAAAACTGGTAAATGATGCTGTACGCGTGAAACTTTAGAATATTTTTGCCAAGGAAGTTTACAAGACTCTGTCAACCTGTCCTACACGTTTCTTGAACACGGCATTATTTTACTTAGGCCCCTATTTAGTCTCAAAACATAGACGATTACTACTCATTAAAACCGCCTCATCGCCGATTGAGGCGGTTCTATCAAGCAATTGCATTCTTTTTGGACAAAAAAACAAACAAGGAAAATACCATCAGTTACCATTACCTTGTAAAAAATCCGAAGATTTTACGGTAGAATAACCGGAAACCAGTTGCCAGTCTATTTCCCGTTATTTTTACGGGCGCCCTTAAAAATTGCAGAAACCATCATAGAATTACAACAAAGTGGCATGTGCGCCCAGCGAAGACTCAGATCAGCCTGGGCTAACGCCTAGTCTGATCAATCGTCGCCGACGCATGCAACGGCATGAAGGTAGCTTAGACCCTTTGCCATTCTTTACGCGCACAGCGAAGCTTCTGATCAGACTTGGCGGATGTCCAGGCTGATCTGAGTCTTCGTGTGGCTCAAATACCACTGTCTTGGTTTTGTCGCGTCGCGGATGTGCATGTCACTTGATAATACATCAAAATGCTTATTTGTTTAATTTGATGCCAGTGGGTGATCTCTTTGTCATACCTGCAGGAAGAAAATCCCGAGAAGCATGGTTCGGAATATTTTTTTCAGCAAACAAAGCTTCCAAGGACGGCGCACAAAACAAACATTTACTTTATCTATCAGTTACAAGTTCTGAACGATTTAACTTTGCGACGTCACCACAACGTCATCAAAACATTTGTGACGATTCATGACGGTACCTAAGTTCTGCAGACAATTTGAGCCCCCAAATGGCCAAGAGCCACCAAAATTTTGGTATTTTCCGAATCCTCTTAGATTTGCTTATTCACTGAGACATAAAACTAAATTTCGCTATAGGACACCCAACTCGTCCCTTTTTGCGCGACGGGTCACAAATATTATTCTTTAGCTTTAAATTCATAAGTGGTCTTTGTAACGTTTCTTTTTTTGTTCAGTATATAAAGATTTTCCCCAGTAGTGGCCCTAGTTAGATGTACTCCCTAATGCATTTATAAGAACAAAAAGGCTAGAAATTACATTTTTAGAAACATATGAAAACTAAGGGAAGATATGCTGTTTTATTGGCTCACGTAACATGATTTTTGCATAACCTCAGCACTCAGCTGAGCGATACATGACCATTGAGCCCCTGCTTTGTAGTATCCTTGATGGGCGCCATCAAACGTAGATTTTGAATTGGCTACCACTTTACACCATTAAGTGACAGAATTTTGAGTTGTATTGAAGATACATTCTTTTGAATGCTAACCGGAAACAGAGTAACTTGATGGCATTGATTTCAGATCTGCTCACAATCCTACCTTAGTTTTGCTTTTAATTATTTGTTATATCTTTTAAAGTACACTTTGCACAGAAATTTGAAGCTATTAAGCAAACATTTGTTCAATGCCTCATCCACGCTGTATTATTAATAATCTTAGTCATGTCTACGTATCAGCCAAGAATATCAAAAGACTCAAACACATTCTGTCTCTAAAGTTGTATGAGTTTAATTTAGCTCTAAAAGTATAGTGTTGCTAAAAGCAAGGTCCTTCCCAAAAATACGTCGAAATATGAAAGCGATCGTTTGTATCATACAAGGAAAACGTAATTTGATATACACCAGAAGACCTCCAATCAATATCCAAAGATGACATTTTTCACACTTCTTGTTTATTGCCATGTGATTTTGAGCCGCAATACGATATTAAAACGGGTCGAAATTCACAACTTAATCAAAAGTGAAAGACGTTTTTATACTTCAACAAATTACTTTGATGTCATGGTGTCAGTTCCAATTTGACATTCGTGACAGGAAATGAGAAAGTATAGAATATTTACCAGTGCTTTACAGGTTTGTGAACCTGCATCAGGACATCTACTACTTGAACTCAGAAATACGAGGGTCATCCAAAAAGTTCTGTCACTGGCTTGTATCTCGAAAACGAAAAGTGCTATTCACCTAAAATAAAAACCATTCAGAAATCTTATTTTTATCACATAGCTGTCAAAAACTGATTCTTGTATCAATGACATAACATTCACAATCTGCTTTAAAAGGAGGGTACCCTCACCCTACTGGCAAATTAGTACATACAACTCTGGCAATAATCAATGAAGGGATATCTATTATCGCTGCCCGGTGCCTACGATATCTCAGGTACTAATAAACACATAGAAAAAATCTCCAAGTGATTCTGTCTAGTTTAAAGAGTTTACAGCATTTCGTAATCTCAAATTTATGCAAAAAACGGCATAGGAAAATCGACTAGGTCATGTTCTAAGTTCAAAAGTTCATAAACGTATAATATTTCATATTCTGAAGCATATCTTTACTGCAGTAGATCATTACAATGTGTTCTCAATCAAAATTTTAGAAAAGATCCCTAAAATGAAGGCACAGTGGGTCCTTGAAAATCACGTGACTGTGTATTTCACCATATTTCATATATCAATATTTTTCATCGCATATAGTAGACAGAAGTTGCTGATTTTTATGTAGTGTCTCACAAAATGCAACAGACAGCAACCCTGAAAATTTGAGAACCCTGCGATATGTAATTGACGAGATATATAGCATGAATCACAAGCCAGCAGAAAAACAAAATCATGAAAATAGGCCAGTGTCAAATATAAGGTCTGTATTTGAGCTTATAACTAAACCAGATGGCATGTTTCCACCATTTACCTGATATCAAAAAAAAGATAAAAGATAGTTCTTTTGATTGTTGCAAACCGTGGTAAGCTATTACGTCCGTGAGCAAAGTTATGAGTCCATTGACAGAACTTTTTGGACGATCCTCGTATATCGGACGGACTTTAAAACAGGTGCAATATACTGTAGTAATCTATGGTATGTGTCAGTCCCTTTAAATATTAAAAATGAGATGTTTCAAATGCTTTCAGGATTGTTGTTGGCTGAACGTACTGCGGCTGTCATCTATGATAACTGGTGTCAATAATTGTAGGATTGTCACACTGAGTTCGATATTTGGGGTTGGTAGAGAGGGCTGTGGAGAGGGAAGAGAAATCTATATCTAAATGTCGAACATCATCAGATCTAATCACCTATCGCCGCTGATTGAACAGTGTTTAATCTGCAAGACCAATCATATCTATTCTACAAAGCTGTGATAAAAGGGGGGAAATATGATACGTCAGTTCCAAACATATTCCAAACAAACTTTCATTTCTGCACGAAACAGTTCTCAATGACTAATTATGGACCTTCGGCTTAATGGTGTACTATTTTATAGGCGATAAACAAGCACATTGTCTGCATTCATGTCAATAAATTAATATAAGAGCCACGTCGTAATACTTGTCCTGGAGCAGTTTGACAAACAATAGCTGGATTGTATAGACTATGAAGAAGTGAACTGTATTTCTTTTTTATGAAAAGAATGTGCTTTGAAATTGTAACAAGTACATTGTCTAAAGCACCTTTACTAAACAACTGCTGGATTATATAGACTATGAAACGTGAACTTTATTTCTTTCCTTAAAAGATTCAGAGTTGACATGGTCAGACAGATAAAAAAACAGGGTTTTCTCCACGAAGTTCATATCCTTTACTTTTCTGTGCTTTTGACATTTTAAATATAGTACGAAAATCTGAGTCTGCGTTTCGAGAAGAGGAAATTAACTTCAAACTAGCCTTATTGGAAGCTAAATTTGGAAGCTAAATCAGTCTTAGCATTTACAATTTCTTCGTTCGATGAACGCAGTTTATTCCTTTGTTAGGCAAATTTTGATTATGGTTGATGCAATTTAATCCACCGACAGAACAATGCAATAATGCTGTTTTAATATAACTAGATCTAAGACAGACAAGAAAGCAGCACCAAACAAAATAAACTAGTCTTATTTAAATAATAGTTGCATAATACCAAGCAATATCGACACTGAAAGAAAAGTTCGTCTTGACCAATTAGGCTGAGTATAACGTGACTTTTCAAACAATTCATAAGTCTGTAACTTCACTCAGTGCTTTTGAATTATGTTATTAAACGAAAACAATATAGTTTATTTAAAGTTCAATTCTCCTGTTCGTTTCAGAATATCTTTCTTTCTTTTTTTATTCTTTTTTTTTATACTTGTTTTACTTCAGTTTGACAAACCTTGTTTTAGCTGCGCTAAGCAGAAAGAGATTACGCCTTAAAACTCTTTTAAGGCAAACAGCAAAGTTTCATTGTGCTCATTAGAAGAGTTCGTGTAACCAGGCTGTTAGTGTGACCGAGCTGTAACGCACCCCGACTGCGGATTACGGGGTTGCAGATCACACGTTTGCGGTTTCAACGGTCACTGGAGGCGAGATTCACTTCGAACCTAAACAGCGCTTTATTGCACACAGCCTTTCATAACCATCCTCTCATTGTCCTGATATGACTGAAATACTGTTGAAAAGGTCGTAAAACCACAGAGTCATCCATCAATTTGTTGATTTAACTGTATCCTATATGCAGCATCATACCACATGTACTATGTATATGTGCTCGAATGTTTTGTGTTATGCGCCCGTGGTCAAACTTACGTCAATTAAGGTGGTGATTATTACTGATTTTGGGCGAAGACAAAAATTTGCATAAATGCCGAAAATACAAAAGATCTTCCCAAAACTTAGCCGATGCCTTCTTTGTGTTGCTTCTCATAATTCAGAATCCTAATACTGGACTCGTTGATGTTAGAATGGTTTAAATAAAAAAATATCAAAGGATGATTTTGTGAGCAAAAATCCAAAAATTAACCATCGTTATTTTAAAGAAAATATGAAACAGGTCTAAACATACTAAAGAATAAAGAAAAGCGTCCTTGCTTTTTTTCTATATTTTTACACTTAATCAGGCTGCGTAGATGAATGAAGATGAAGCCTGTGTCCAAATATTTGTCAGAAATACACAGTAGATTCTACATTTCAAGGTTGAACAATTTCGCTTACACAATCGTCTTGGTCAAAGTAATTTAGTAGTTACATAGTTAATAGTATTTACAGTACCCTGTATTTAATGAATGCAACCAGTATATATATACTATATATACATGGTCACACATTTGAGAAAAGCTCTACCTTATAACATGAGATAGAGTTGAGAAAAATAATTGCTAGGACGCACGTTTTCATGCATTAAAGTATATTAAGAGCTAAGTACAATTTTAGAAAATTACCTTTCGATCTTTCGAAATAGAAACACTTTTTTAAACAGCATGTCGCTTTATTTTGCATTCTTAACTGTAGAGAACAACAAAAATAAGAGGTCTGCTAATTTTCAGGGAGATCCGTTGTTTTTTTTTTATGTTTTTATTCAGATATTTGTATTTACCACAAATCACCACCTTAAAGATCAATTCATCATTCATTCATTCATTCATATTCCTATATTGTATTCATGTTCCGCAGGTAGATCATTTTACTTGTCTTTTAGTTTGGCTTCATTGCTTGGTTCGGCATAAATAGATACTCCCCCACGCTAACTATATCATGTAACAACTGTCATACACTCTATGCAGGCTTATCCCGGATTCATAAACGTTCTTACCACCATAAAATAATCTATGATTCCAAATTACCTGTCATGTATGACAAATTGCATCTGACACATTGAAACCAATGTAATTTGCAAGAGCAAGACATTTTTCTTATAATCTCGATTAATTTGTATTTCTTCACCCCTTTGTTATCTGATTGCGTCTTCGAGTTACATGTCTATGATTGCGCTTTGTCAAAAACCGTCATTGTTTGACAGTGATGGACGTTCTCCTTGTATATTCGAATATATTTCTGACGTAGGTAATTTGATTTCGTGATAATTATTAAAAGGAATTTTGCTTCTTACACTACCCTTGTTGATATACGCGACTGTTGTATCAAATAAGTTGAGTCAGCTGTTTATTGGCGCCTCAAGAAGATTTCAAAAGTACGTAACAAATTGCTTTGTTTTGTTTTTTAATTATCTATCTATTTATCTATTTATTGGCATTGTGTCATCAGCGGTCATTCATCAGTCAAAGGGAAAAGATACATAATCTGACGCAGCAAAATCCTCATAATAACACTAACTATGGTATTGAAATGTACAATATAGTTTATTGCCTTGGTGGATCCGTTACTTAATAAATCTGAGAAAATATTACTTACAAAAAAACTATTATTTGAACCACACAAAGTGCATGACAGTACTAGAGCAACAGTTCTCAAACTGACAAACAAGAAAACAATACGGCTATGCTTCGATGCCCACGTATGTTTCAACAGTCAATATTTGATTTCCTTATTGACCGGAAATATCCAGTCAAGAAAACAGTAAATATTGACTGATTAATGTAGTCTACATATGCATTGAAGCCCAGCGTTTTTTGTTTTTTTTTCTTCTTCTTTTCTTTTATTTCCTTTTTTTGCAGTAACTGTTGCTATAAGAGTGGCTTACACAGTGTGTGGTTAAAATACGTTCGCCCGTTCAACGGAATATGTCATTTAAATACTGTGTTGATCTTCACTATTGACGAAAGGCTTTATGAAAATGTGATAAAATTCTAATGAAATGTTTAGACACTTTCAATAAGCAGTTCATAGAGAGCATGCCTCAAGTAACATCAAAGTGAAAACCATGAAATTATCACATCTTTTCACGGTGTAAATTTATGTTAATTGTAAGGCCTTCGTTTACATGTTTTTTACGGCATCTTATTTTTATCACGTTGTCATGTTTTGTCATGAGAGGCGCGGTAGTCGAGTGGTTAGAGTGGCTCGGCTATTGTGCAGAAAGTCACCGTAAGGTCGTGAGTTCGCGGCTCACTGTCGCCATACGATGACTGGAAAACTCTCTCTGTCAACCCAGAAGTAAATGGGTACCTTTTTCGAATCAGGGAAGGATAAGGCAGCGAAAGGAGAGGGCTGGGCTCCGCCTTTCATTAGCTGTGCCCAAGATACAGTGGGTCTCTAACCCCCACTGCCCCTACGGCTATTAGGCTATGGGAAACCTTTACCTTTACCTTTGTCATGTTTAGGGCAAATCCAGTCATGGTTGGTAGCTTTTTTGCCTTCTTAAATTGCACATCGATGGTTCGGGCCTCTGATTAAATGATCGCTCCGACCTTAAGCTTTCTGTGGTTGGAGCTTGATTACCTGGGCGGGCTCATCGGGGTTCAACTGTTAGACTTCTTTCGCTCCAGCGTTTCAGTGTTGTTCTTTCTGTCAAGTGCTTCTCTTGGCGCTTCTCAGTATTTAATTCTAAATTATATGTTTGCTGTTTTGACCTACTGATGCGTTAGAAGTTCTTCACACGGACCGAATAGTTTGGTTGTTTATGAGATACAACATCATCAAGGATGAGGGTTACGCGCATGTAAAGCCAGTTTAAGCTCTTACCGTTCCAAGGCGGTGATTCTGGTGTGGTTTCTTACTATCAGTGTCTTTGTTTGTCGGGTTTCTATTAGTATTTGACGGTACCTTATTTAGAATAGCCTCTCGGTCATCTGCCGGGAAAGAGCTGACCTCTTTTAGTTTGTCTTGTATTGCTCTGTGTGCCATATTGGGTTTAATTTTCCTCTTCCATTTTGTATTTACGGCATGGTGTGCCTCTGATTGTAAAGGCTCCTGATCATTGCCCTGATCCTGAGTTGCGTTTATACTTCGAAAAGCCCGAACCAAAAGCCGGGAACTACTTGGAACTATTTTCTTTGAGCCGTTTTCTCTGATACTCAGTAAAGCTTATAATTTGAAAAAAAGATGACAGGGTCGGAACTATAAATAATAATTTTATTTTGGTCGATTTTATAAATGTGTAAATATCGCCAAAATATTCACAAACTAAAAACTACCTTCGAACGTTAGTAGCATGGTGAACGATCTGCCAGCGTTCGCATCTAGGTAAAATCCACAAACCTATAATTCATTCTTACAATGTCAGACAACTGCCGGTGAAATGGCAAATTGTGTAGACACAGGACAAATTACCCGTATTAGTGTAATATGCTACACCGTGTTTTCTTACGCACTTCTGTCCCCGATATTGATGACCAGTATTGGATCAAAATATTCAACACACTAATGCCATTTCAATTCGCTTCATTGAATCAAGGAGACAGAAAACACGAAAACTTAGAGGCAATATCAGCCGTTTAAATAAGATTGGGAAATAAACTGTTAAATTCCATTTAGCAAAATTGAGTTTAAATGCCTCACATGTTCAAAGCTGCATTTGCAACACAAGGTTTTGCCCGAGTTTCAATATGTTTTACATTGTTTTACACTGACACTGACTTGAATGACTAACAGAAGACTCAAGAGGGCCCGAATCTCTTAGTGCGGTTTACATATTGTGTTAAGACGTTTCGCAGAATCATATTTTTTATTATTTTTTATGGCGTCATAACAAAAGAATTTGAGTAGTTTTCATGCATAAGATAATAAAACGTGTTGCGCTGGGACCCATAAAATCCAAAATGTATTGAATTGTACCATCTGAAACTGAATTTTAAAACAGAAATTCACAGTGAATTATAATGACCCCGTTTCAAGGTACTGTAAATCCTCATGAGTGATTTCATATGCTGTGCCCAATATACAGTGGGGCTCTAGCCCAACCTGCACCAACGGTCATAATGTTTACGGGAAACCATTACTTTTATACCAAGTTTACGCTAATTAAATCAAGGAATTGTATAACATAATGCTTCATGTTGAATTCGGCAGGGGGTGGCCAGGTCCACTTTTTATGATCGATAACATCTGCATACTACTGAACATGACACTTCAGTTCTAAGAGATCGAAATTTAAACAACGCAAACAGCCAATAGAAATCTTTACAACTCGTATTTCACCATATTGATATTACATAAACGGCTTGTCGCAACGCAACTCGCATTGCTTTTCAGAAAATCAAGTTGTTTCTCGCATAACAGCAGCGCATCCTTACTCGGAGGTTTGGGACCGACCATTTGATATTCTGGGGCGGGGGGGGGGGGGGGGGTGCTGGTATATTTTTTCCAAAAAACATCCCTCTCTTTGGATGTGCGAGAAAAAATAAAATGGCTCATAAGGGGATTAAAAAAATAAATTGGCCTCAAAAGTAAGTGATAAAAATAACCTGGCTCCACCAAAAATTTGAGAAAAAAAAAATAGTCTGCAGATAGTTATGAATTGAAATTTGATTTTTCAGCGTTCATCGTGTGATGAAGCCAGTGGGCGGAGCTATAATTCCTTGAAGCGCGATGCGCTTCTTTTAGAATTTTAGCGACGATGAAAAAATCAAATTTTTATTCTTATATTTAGACTTCATTTGTAGACCCTTGGTGTGCTGTTTTCGTGGTAATTTAATGTATAGAATATGCAGAATATGCGTCGAAGAAATTACAGAAACTATGTATTCGGGCATTACGTTAAACAGCCGTCTCCATAACGTGGCGTCAATCGAACGTTTCGTGGACCAATCAAGACGTTTGTTTACCTTAGACAACGTCACATGATCAACTGTCGTTCATCGGTTTATGAAGCCAGTTGCTCTATACGGTTTACTTATGGGAAGTCAGTGGCAAGTGTAAATATTTCCGTTTGAATCAAGTTTTTTTTAATGTCTCTGGCTTCTGGGGCTGCGCCCCCTATACCGCCATATATATAGTAATATCTTAATAATATCTACAATTTTTTACTCCAGCGGACCCGCATGTGCATACATTTACAAAACAAATCCTATACAACATTCACATTCATGTATTATTGATCTGGCGCATTACTAAGTAAATGTTTCTACTAAAACTGAATTGCGAAAGTGTCGCTAGTTTATGGGAGACAAAGCCATTATGGCAAAATAAACTCTAAAAGGCAAAATTCCTAAAAAAAACTTATTTTTTAACATCATTTTTAGTTTTTATACCCCGCCACACATTAGTGGCGGGGTATTATGTTTTCAAGCTGGCTGTCCGTGTGTCCGTCCGTCCGTCCGTCGTACGTACGTCCTGTCCGTCCGTCCGTCTGTGAGCACTTCGTTTCCGTTCCATAACTTGAGAATTTATTAACAGTTTTTCTTCAAACTTGAATTGTGCATTGGTCTTGGGAAGATCTCGGTTAGGATTATTAATGGGCAAATTTCGATATCTTCTGATGGAGTTATTGCCCTTGACATGGCCTTAAAATTAGTTTGTGGTCTGTAGTTCATTTACGCTACGAAATATCTTGATGAAATTTCACAGAAATGATCGAAATAACATACGCTTTCTGTTACAAGCAGAATTTTGTCCACCTGGGTTATCTGCCCCTGCCTTGGGGCTATATACATGTATGAAATAATGAAAAATAAGTGTATAACATCAGAGTCTTAAAGGATTTTTCTGAAAATTGTATCAAATTATCATATTAATATAAGCTCTTTGTCATTATCAAAATTTTGACCCCCAGTGGTTACTTGCCTCTGACGGAAGCTGTATACATGTATGAAAACATGAAAAAAATCTATGTAAAATCAAAATTTGGGTATATCTTGATGAAATTTCACAGAAATGATTGAAATAGCATAAGCTTTCTGCTACAAGTAGTATTAAGTCCTCATAGGTTACCTGCCCCTGCCCCAGAGCTATATACATGTATAAAAAATCTGAAAAAATTCTGTATGAAATCAAGGATGAACGGGATTTTTCTGAAACTTACAACACTTTAGCTAGGTAATATGAGCTTCATGTCATGATAAAAAATATTTATAAAAGATAAAAGAAGGGGTATTGGTTTGCAGTGGCGGGGTATTACGCAGTCCTTTACGATGCTTTTATTATCTATTGTTTCCAGTCTTAAAATTGCCATTAAAAGTGGGAAATAGCTTTGGCTTCTAGAAGTGGTGCCCCCCCCCCCCCCCCCCCCCCCCTTTGTTAACTTCTTAGCACAGAACTTTTAGCCATTTTATTAACAGGCATGCATGGATAATGTGACTCTATCAGTAAGTATTTATCAAACTTTCTAAAAGGCGAATAAAGCATGTCTGGGCATTGGGCTAGAAAAAAAAAACTTAAATTGCTAATGTTAGCCCTAAAATTTTGCGAAAATAGCCCTTAGTTTTGGCAAAAGTATCCCTAATTTAAGGCCTAATTATTGTCAAACTCATACATGGATGTTTGTATCTGTACCTTAGATGAAGAGAGTAACATGCTCCAGGCAAAAGCAAGCTAAGCCATGCCCTTAGCCTGGTGACAAACAGGACCATGTTCTTCTTGTGAGAACAAAGGTGTAAAATTTACTGATGTGGGTAAAATAAAAGGATGTTATGGTCAAGTAAACAAGGATCTGATAGTTCAGCCTATACAATTAAAATAAATAACCTGTTTGAGTTAGTTTAAAAACAAAGAAATTAGCTCCCACAAGGTGAAAAAAAAAGAAAAGAAATTGTTTCCAGAGGCCAATGAAAGAAAATGTCCTGTCTCCATCAAGAATACCCCCCCCTCCCCTCTCCCAGAATATCAAATGGTCGGTCCCTTACAAAGTTCATTTTATTAAATATCATTTAATGAAATGTTATTGACAAGGCGTATTCAGACACATGACATTCGAAGACGCAAAAAATATTGAAAGGGTCAAGAAATGCAAATTAGCCATGATTGCAACAAATATTTCCAACATCAGTAAATCAATTTATTTCAATATGTGAGATACTATTTGTCACTTGTGACAAGCAGTTTGGAAATGCTGTTTATTATAAGTACATATGCTCGTCTTTTGACTGTAAGAGAGTATCATCAGAAAATTAACGTTCCACTGCCTAAAGGCCACGCATAGGCGTTCACAATAATTCCTTTGATTAAAGCAGGTCTACCAGAAGTATAGGAAAGAGATTCAATCTTATGGTCATTGTGGTTTGAACATAAGAACTGTAAATGTATCTAAAAGAAAATGTAGTTTGAAAAAGGGTTGATATACCGCATCAATGAGACATCACAAAAAGTAAAATACAAAGCCTACAATGGAGGCAACTCTACCTTTTTCTAATTTACCGCTCTTTTGTAGTATACTCCTGAAACGTGGACTCTTATTTGGAAGGGTTTCTTTATCCAGGAGTCATAAACATTCTTGCATTTTGATCTGAGTAAGTAAACAAATCTCATAAGGACATGGCCTTTGCCATAAAGAATTTCCCCTCTAGGAAAAGTGGCAAATATGAAAGTTGTAGAGTTTCTACCCTGGAATAAGTATCGATATATCTGCAATGTAATCCTTTATGCTACTCCGTTGCAAATTACAAAAGTTCGTCTAGAAGACTAAACTCCAACTATGTCACAAACTAGCATTGCTATAACTGAAATGCACCTAATCCTAACCAAATGCAGTTATTGCCAGACCTTATGAGAAAATGCACACAGTTAGTTCACCAATCTGCAAAGCCTTAAACCATATATAATTTAGTATATCAAATAAAAATGTGGAATTCATTATTATTATGAAAAAGGACAGAACAAATAATGTCTTACAAAAGGTGTCCTGAGGAATTATGAGCGACTTAAAATCAGAATGAGCAACGGATTGCTGATGCGAGAACAAAGAGGGCAAGTACATGGATAAATTGGTTATACTTTGAGGAAGCGAAACACTGCTATTTTTATTTTAGCCTTATTTTCTAACTGTTAAAAGAAAAAATTAACTCCTCTAGGAGCAAGTACTTTCCTTTAAGAGTAGATCCCGGATTTGAAGGGTTTCCTCGGGAAGCCAAAAGAATGTTTCGAGTCCTGTGTACCTTTGAGAAAATGGTGTGAAAACATGGAGATGTGCCTACTCACCTTAAGTGTCGCTGTTCTGGCAGACCATTAGGCAACTGTTTGTTTTTGTTATTTAATAATTTTGCTGGCATGAGGCTTTGTTACATGTTTTCAAAAATGTTCCGGGTTATAATAACTAGACCAACTGGCTCCCCTTCTTTTCTAAACGCACAATAAATTCAGAGACATTTTTGAAAACCGGCATAAAATATTGCATTTAAAGCGTCAAAATGGTTCACACTTGGTAGAAAATAAAACGAGAAATATTTAAATATTGACAAAATAAAGTTTATTTATCCAAATATCCGTATTTTATCAGTTTTACTGCAAATCAATGTTGCACCAAGCCTTAGGGAGTAAGGGTACACCTCCATGTTTTCTGCCCTTTTTACACAGGAAGATAATTTTTGTAACTTCCTGCTCTTTTCTGGACTTGGATGACTTCCAAGCTGGGGCTGCTCTAACAGGAAAGAATTTTCTACTCCGTGAAATCATTTTTTTTTTTTCATTATTATTATTATTATTTTTATTTCATGTCACTTCAATGATAAAACTAGAAACGTTGCAAGAACATTGGTATGATATACAAGCCGGGCCGCGTAGCGCAATCGGTAGAGCACCTGACTCATAAGTCAGAGGTCCTGGGTTCAAAACCCGGTCTCGCCACATACTTTCGTTTCTCCTTCCGCTGATTTAAGAAGGAGAGTTGTCAGTTACTGGCGAAAGTATGTGCACTTAGTACTGGTTAACCGCTTAGGAGGTCTAAGCCTGCCCAGGAATATTGTGGTTAGGTTAACTTACCGTCCCGACATGACCATAGATGTTTACCGTGGACGTTAAGCAATAAATCAATCAATCAATCAATGATATACTAACATTACAGTTAGACGTATGAACAAACAGATACATACAAAGAATCAGAAGAAGCAGACAAGAATATAGATATTGAATAAATTTTCCACTTTGGTATACTAATCACAATTTTGTGTCGGTCAATTAAATAAACAAATAAACTCAATATGCACCTTTCTATACTACATCAAAACTTTATGTCGGTCATTTCAAGATATGATAGTCAAAGCAAGCTATGTTTATATATTCAAAATATGTTGCGCAGGAAATTGTGCTCATATGAATCTGAGACTCATTTTGTCTGTTTAAATTGTTCATAAGTTACTCAGCTTTCTCTGAAATTCAGTATTACAAATACAATCAAAAGATCTGAATTCTCGAAACTGATTGAAATAAAGCAATTTATATTAGGTTATTGTCTGGTTTCCTTTTTTTTAGTCCTGAAAACAACAAACATTGTTAAGTTATAGATTTGCACTGAATTAAGTCATGATAACTTCTAAAGTACAGCGTATACATAACCACAGAGAAAAGTGCAGGGCTACTCCAAAATGGACACGGTCCATTCAGCAAATGTAGAAGTTTTATGAAAACTGTTTAAAATACATGGTGTCTCAAAAGACGTGGACCTTTTTTGAAATGGCTGTAACTCCTTTATTCGTCAAGGAAACTTTTCAAAGTTATGTATGGTTGTTACAAATCAATACTCCTTTAAACTTGCGATACTTTATTATACAGTTGAACTTTTCAAACAGGAAGTGACATCATGACAATGTCAAATTGTATTTTTGACGTCAGGTTTTGTCGTCTGCACTGTTGAAAACACAAAATGGCATTAAGTGAAAAGAAGTAGTTTCTGAACATTCTCAGGTCTGCATTCTATGACACAGAGTAAATATCTCAAATAATGGAAGAGAGTCTAAAAAAGAACGGGTTGGTGCTATTATATTACAGCTAGAACCGGATAATGAAATGGTCTGTTGGTGGTTAAATCAGACAGTTTAGCAGAAGAAGCTAGTCTGCAGGCAAACAAAGATTTCTTCAGAAAATCATAGAAGATCTGGAATGGCAAAGAACGGAATAGCATTTTGTCTTTCTTCATTTAGTTTCCTACTAGTTTTCCTTAATGCTGAATGACTGCCGTACTTTGACATTTGTGTTATTGTTTAATAAATTTGAAGAAAACTTCAGGTTGGCCAACAACTTTCCCTTCTAAACGCTCCATATCACTACTTGCAGACCATTTCATCACCCAGTTCTTTGAACTGATCCGAAAAACCCATTATCTGAGATAGTGTAAACTCCTGTTTCTTTACAATGACAGTCTTGGATCATTCTGAAACTTAGTTTGTTTCAATTTATGCCCGTTTGTATTTTCAACAGTGCAGAAAACAGGAAATGTTGTCATAAGTGTAGCTTACAACTTCCTGTAAGCAACGCTACCTTGTAGTAACACATTATAGCAGAGGGATAGCAAATAATAACACTCGCATAAAATTCTAAAAAGTTTCCTTTATAAACAAATTAACTAATTTCAAAAAAGGGTCCACGTTTTAAACCACCCTGTAAAGCTCTCTACAACTGAATCCATACGAAAATTCTTAGTGTTTTGTACCACTTCAGAAACTGAGGGTGAGGTTGGGCCTGTAAAATCGATTTAAGCCCCCCAGTAATTCATTACTGACCGTTCCAAGGCGGTAGTTCTGTTGTGGTTCTCTGTTGCCTGTTTTTGGTGTCAGAGTTTCTGTGATGTTTTACCTTATGTATGTTCTTATTATTTTTGGTTCGGTTTAGGTTGCTGAGTGGCCACCTTTTGGGAACAAGCTGCTCACTCGGTTGGCCATATGTTCTCTGTATCTTGATTATTTGTAATCTTAGTTGTTTCCAACTATGGTTTGAGGGCTGGATTTGGATTTTGATTGTTTCAGTTCCTGGTCTTTGCATACTTTTTACTTTTAGAATGTTCATCACAGTTGCATTTGATTATCGAATTATTGAGTAGCTTATAAAAAGTTTATAAATGGCTTTAATTTTCTATTAAACAGACTTAAATCGTTTCGTGAATCAAAACAATAATTCTAAAGATAGTGCATTTACTGACGTTTAAGTATATAATAAGTTTGCCTGCATTATGTCCTAAGAATGCAAGTATATTTTTTTATTATTTCTATGCCAGGATTATATTCTATTTATATAACATATATCATTTACAACTAAGACCAACGGTCAAATTACACCGTTCTGACATGATATGGACTGGCGTCACAAAAAGTGTAACATTTTGGAATATGAGTACACCCAATACATAGATCACATTGCGCATTGCCTTTTCCCAGAACATTCTTTTTGCGAAATGTTTTAAAACTACGTAAATGGGAATAGGTGATGAAACTCCTGTCATTAAACAGTATAATGGGAAACCTGATTCCGGATGCACTAAGGAATCTCCGTATGCGAAGCCTGCAAGCTGTTATATACCGTATTTGAGCCACGACAAGACAAAACCAACAAAGTGGCATGTTCGCCCACTAAAGACTCAAATCAGCCTGGGCATTCACCCTGTGTGGGATCAGAGTCCTAATTGTCGGCATGGTGGTACACTTAATTAAGCTTTAAGCGAACATCAAAGACTCTGCTCAGCCTGGGCGGATGCTCAGGCTGATCTGAGTCTTCGCTAGGCGTATATGCCAATTTGTTGGTTTTGTCCTGTCGCGGCTCATTTATTCTGCTATAAAACAGTCATATTTTTCCCAAAAGAATGACTCAAAATACCTAAATAAATCAGAATTCTGATAACCGAAAAAAATACAGTATAAAAGTTACAGACTAGCCTTTGGATTGTAGCATTTTCCTTAATGTCTTCGTCGTGGCTGCTTAATTTCCAGACTGTACATCTCGTCCGAAATGCTCTTTCTCAGAATGTGTAGATGCACGGGTTGGTCAAGGTCTTTGCACTTTCAACCGCTGCTCGGGAATAAGCCTTAAAGAGTTTGAATCTCGGAAAATCTGTCATGAGTAAACTCTATGATAACTAACTATGCGAATTTTGTATGCATATATCTGGATAAAATGATACATGCCTTGACCAGACTACGCTTGTGTTATAGTTGGTTTGCAAGACGTGATGAAAACATAGCACGGTCTAGCATAGCAATCTTAAGGTTACATTTTGTTCTCTGTATGAAAAAGTTTATTGGCTAATGATGTAATCATGGTAAATTAAAAGGATGTTATTCTGTCTGAATAAGACAAATGGAGAGTAAGCTTGTCAGTCGAAGAATTTCTTCGAATAACAAGCTTACTCTTACAATGTATTTCTAAATCATATCTAGGAATATATGATCCAGACCTCATCAACGGCCACGACGAAATTAATATCTTAACTAAAAATTGTATGTTTTGAAACACTATGCCCCCAACCATATTTTTGCCACTAAATATATCAAATTTTAGAATGTCTAAGTCTGAAAAGGAGTGACCTAATCTTTGCTAAGATATTTAACTCATCAAGGAATACTATTATACAAAAAATTCAGCTTCCTGGGTCAAGTGGTTTAGAAATTGGAAAGATGCCATATTCAAACAAGGGTCATAACTCAATCACCATTTAACGGCATTCTCCTAAACGTTAATCAGACAGTTTGCTTTTCATACACAACCAGTGTACCAAATATCATGGTCATAGCTCGTATACTTTTTGCGATATCTTGCCTACAAGATATTCATCCATTTTCTTAAAAGGGGCATACCACCAAACTGATGCATAACTCGGAAAAGAAAAATTATTCTTTCTATATTTTTCCATCAGTAATCAATTTATGAAATTATAATACCCTATATGCCCAAAGGTTATTGAGCCCTGTAGCTGCCTATTGTTAAGTATTGAGCATCAGGGAGAATGACTCGGTAATTAATGACTGTAGAGTTACCTAATCTATACTTAAATATTTAACACATAAAGAACTACTTTTACACCAGAAATCAGTTTCCTAGGTTAAGCGGTTCTAAAAGTAGAAAATGCCAAATACATGCAAGGGCCATAACTCTATCAAAATTTTACGAAATTCTAAAAAAAAGTCATTCAGAAAATTTTATTCCTCGTACCCGATCAGTATACCAAATAGCTAGGCCATAGTTCAAATACTTTTAGAGATATCTTGCGAACAATATTTGTATCTCATTTTTAAAGGGGCTGACTCAAAGAAGAGAGATAACTCGGAAGAGAAAAAGTATGGGTCTGCTATTTTCCCATGAGGAACACAAATTTGAAGTTTCAAAACCCCTATGCTCAGTGGTTATTGAACCTAGTAGCTGTATAAGTATTTATTATCAGGGAAATAACTCCATAATTAATTAATGCAGAGAACCCTTACCTTGATTTAAATATTAAAATTACCAAGGAATACAATTATACCAAAAGTCAGCTTCCTAGGTCAAGCGATTCAAAAGTTTGAAAAAATGTCAAAATCAGACATGAGCCATAACTCCATCAAAAAATACGGTATTCTCCCAAAAGAAAATCAGGTAATTTATTTCTCATACCTAGTCAGTGTTCTTAATATCAAGGTCACAGCTCATACATTATTTAGCTATATTGCTATTGTAACAAGATATTCATCTCATATTTTGAACAGGGGCATAACTCAAAAAGGGGCTTAACTCGCAAATGAATAAATACGAATTAAGCTATTGTTTCATGAGATATCTGCATATAAACTTTCAAAAGTATGCACGGTTCTAAAGTAATTGAAGGCAACAGAAAGCGTGACGGACGAACGGTCGCACTAACGGTCAAGCCGAAAGCAATAAACCCCACCACCTTTCTCAAATTTTGGAGCATCAGAACGGATACATAACGCATAAGAAATCCTATCTTCAGAGCATATATAAGTCCGAAGTCGATTGTTTTAAAATCTTTAACGTATTATTATATGACTTCTTATAAGTAAAGTATTTTGCCAAAACAAAATGAAATACCAAGATACATTAAGTAGAAAAACTGAAAATAAAATAAAAAGAAATGGAAAAGAAAGTCCGAATAAAAACAAGCACTCGTGTGCAAAATTTTGGGATATCGTCGCTATCACACAAGGACCAACTGTACAAATTTCCAAGATTGTTACATACAAAAAAATGACATTTTAATATCATATGAATGAGAACACGAGCTAAATACCAAATGCACCTGTTCAGTCTCTGACAACACCGTTGCACAATACTAAACTTACAAAATTAAATCAACTGTATGATATTTTATTACAAATAAACTTTTTGCCGCTATACGGGCTCTCTGGTCATTTCTCGGATCAAACGGACTTCGTTTCGTTACATGTATCCTAAATTGTTCCTCTCTTTTATCAACGAATTTGCAGATACAATTTTATTTCATTTAACCTGCTAGGTGCCGATGAAAGCTGTGGTAAAGTCTGATTCTTCAACATCTTTTATGTTACTTTAATTTTTGTATAAATATATTCCACAACGGATACATTTTTACCTCATTGTGGGTATTAAAAATTGCCTAAATATTTGCAAATTATCTTTGTTTGCTTGTCTATTTCCAACACGGAATTAAATGGCATGCAAATAGTTATTTCTGTGAGAAAATCTGAAGTAACTGTTGCTGTTGAAAGAATCGCACTGTGTAATGTCACTGAAAATTTGCATAGCATAAATTGTTTGCATTGCTCCGATACAATTGTCTTCATATATCTGTTACAATAGCAACAAGTTCACATTAATGCCAAAGTCACCGGGACTCATTCTGCCAAGGTACTAAGCCCAACAGTTGGTAATTCTATAGCTGCTATGTTAAAAATTTATAGTGTCATCTCACTTATAATTCGAGGGGAGCATGGCATACAGTGTATGCCATGTTCCTCTCGAATTATGAGATGCTACCTGAAATTCATACTGCGGAGAAGGGTGATTTTTAAAAACCAATGAATCAAATCATTCTCAAATAAATTAATTCTCTGTTTTCTGTAACAGCCGTTTTATTTCTACAAAATGCTGCAACTGTCAGACGTATTTTTGCTGTGCTACATGCACTTCTAATTTTAAAAATTGAAACAAAGAAAAAACTGCCTAGGGCTGTTGGTACTGCTTCTTGAGCAGAACACAAACTGGCTTCTGACTGAAAGCAGCAGATTCTATTAGTGAGCTTCTTTTACAATTTTGCAAGCAAAGCAATAATCTGTGCTCAATAAACATTGAGAAATTGCAAAGCCTTAATCTAATTTAGTTTCCTGAACGAAGAGATAATAACCGGATATTGGAATTTGATTTCCTGCATTGAATCAGAAAGCGGATGTTTTACACCGATGCAAATAAATTCATCTCTCAATTTTCTTCTGAAATTAGGCCAATATCAAAACTCAAATGGCAAATTCTTCTCTCTGAATCTCATTTGTATAATTGAGTCGTTCCGTTAATCGGTATGCATGCCATCCGTATCGTCTTACAATCAATCAAATTTTGAAATCTGATTGTTTTTGAAGCAACAACAGTCGCTCTATTAACCATACTCTGTGAAATAGCCGCATCCCGGAAGTGAACCGCACATCATTCATACTTGCCGACGCATATGCATCTAGCCAGACACGAACCAGAGCCACGTACATATATAGCTGGTCATGAGACAAACCGCACTACCAACTGGATTATTCGGGAGTCTCTTGTAGGATGTCCTGTGGGACTGTGACCTTTTCTAGTAGCATTATCTATATTTTGGGGCCCGCACAAATCAATGTAGTTTTGATCAGTTTTAAACGAATTATTCGACAAACAAGAGGGCCATGAGGCCCTGAATCGGAAACTTGAGTATAGTGGTCATGTAGGTCATATGACCTAGACCGCTTGAATAAATTTTCGTTCCCCCAGCCCCTGGTGACTGTGAATGAAATCTGGTTACTATTAACCCAGTGGCTTTCGAGGAGCTGTCTTAAATTGTCAAAATATGAGACACATGGGTCAGAGGTTAAAGAATGACACTGACCTCTCGTATCCGCAAATTTTCCGTGTACTTACTAAGATGACTGTATATACGAATTTTTAGGCCAAAATCTTCTGAACTTGCCATGAAATCTTATTTTCTGGCATTTACCATACTTGACCTTGTCTTTAAAAGGTCAAGGTCAGCCAAAGGTCATAATTTGAACAATTTTGATAGTACTCGAGTACCTGATGCTATATACAAAGTTTCAAGGCCATCGATCATTTGGTTCTTGAGAAGAAGATTTTGTAAAGGTTTTTGCCGTATATGGGCAGGGCGGCAATGTTGGTCGTGTGACTATACTAGGACCGTTTGAAAAAATTTGCGTTCCCTCGCCCACTAGGGACTATACATGAAATTTGGTTACAATTGGCCCAGTGGCTTTTTAGGAGATTGTGAAATTGTCAAAATATGAGAGATCAGGGTCAAAGGTCAAAGAATGACCTTCACCTCTTGTACTCATAAATTTTCATGTTTTTATTAAGATGGTTGTATATACCAATTTTCAGGTCAAAATCTTCAACAGTTTCCAAGAAATCTTGTGTTCTAACATTTTCCCATATAAAAGCTACAGAAAGTAAATTTGACCTTAGCGTATAAAAGGTCAGGGTCAACCCAAGGCCACAATTTGAACAGTCTTGGTAGTACTCGCGTACTTGATGCTAAATACCTAGTTTCAAGGCCATTGGCCCATTGTTTCTGGAGAAGAAGATATTTAAAGGTTTTTACCATATATGGGCGTAGCGGCCATGTTGGTCATGTGACCAGTATCGTTTGAACAAATTTTCGTTCCCCTGCCCCGTAGAGGCCCTGCATGAAATGTGTTTACAATCGGTCCCAGCGATTTCAGAGAACAAGGCGTTTTAAAAGTGGACGGACGGACGGACGGACGACGGACGAAGGACGCCGGAGCCTTCCCATCCTATAAGCTGTCCCGGAGCAGCTGGCTCAGATGAGCTAAAATAAAAAGAGCTCCGCTGAGCGGGGCAATATATGCCCGTTGGGGCTTCAAGTTGGAAAGACAACAAGAGATGACAGAACTTTGTCAGAAGCTTAAATCTGTAATAATGACATAGATATAAGACTACAGAACAAACGAAGCTTACGAGGGGCATTTCAGAAATAATGTAAATGTTCTCAGGGTAACCTATTGGCTGATATTTAGCGGTTGTTTGATATATCATTGGAAAGGTAAATTCAAGTGCCAAAGAATGGTATGCGTAAAAAGAATTTCTAAGTCACCCATGCATGACAGCACGTACTTATACGTCATAAGGGTATGGATACGGGAAACTTACATTTTCACTGAAAGTCTCTTGTGTTCTCTTGCTGTTTGCTCAATGAGAAAATGATATATTTTAATAATGAAACACGTAATACTGTCATTTAAATGTAAAATAAGAAAGTTATACTGAAATCGTTTCCAGATTCTACGCAAGTAACATAATAAACGAAAGTTTTTTCTTTGCTATTTGGTCATAGATGCAAAGTTATTATAAATGCATTATATCAATAAACTGTGATTTTTGACTTATTCACATCCAATTTCAACAAATGACAGGCATTTTATTACTGAAATGATTAGGGCACTATCTTATGTTATGACTAGCATCAAATCACTGATGAAACTGGGTGATACGAGTGCAAACTCCACGCCAGAAGTTGCAAAGTAGCAGCAAATCATGTAAAATACAAAACAATAAAATGAAATTATCTTCTGATAAAAAGACACAGACTAAATATATTTAACTTTGTTTAATGTCAAAAATTAGAGGGACATATTGCAAGAAAAAATCCATACATAAAGACTTGAAGACTTGTTATTTTATATGGCATACTGACATTGAAATATGTGGGTGGGCGGGGAAACTTGTCGTAAAAATCAGGTAGGCACTGACAAAAGAGCATAAGGTGCTCTCAAAGATCATTTATAACAGAAAACAGGCATGACAAATTAATTTTTTTCTGTTCATTTATGTCATCAAACATCCACTTTCACTTAAATTGACCTCAAAACCGGTTTAAACAACTAAGTATACATTTCAATTTAGCACAGGAAGTGACGTCATCCGAAAGGCGCATTGTTCAACTATTAGCCTATCTTCCTAGAAAAATCTTATGTTTTATGAAAGCTGATACAATGCTTTTTATACCACAATATTTTCAGCATATCAGATCACATAGTAATCAATCCAGAGCTACTTGTATCCAGAGTTAAGAAAATATGAATATGTCTTCACATAAATGTTCCGCCCGTTTCTTCTCAGTGTCCTTACCCTAACAACAATTGTCAATGTATATTTTAAAGGACGCACCAGTGACTCAATTTCTTGAGTGAAGGCCATAGGTTAATATATAAACTTAAAAGTTAAGACATAAATTTCAAAAATCGGTCAACATACCTAGGAGTGGCAGACTCTTTGCCACCCTCGTATATGAAATTCCTAGACAAAAATTATAGAGGAGCATAATTCCATTTTCATTAAGATTTTCATGAAGAAATCTTAAACAGTTTTCAAGATATGGAGCAGACACAAAGCTAATATGAAATTACTATATGAAAAATACAAAGATGCATAATTCCATCAAAACTGAAAGTAAGGGTATGGTTCTGTTTCGGTGCACATTGTCTGATGATGCTTCATAGTTGTATAAACTTTTATAAACTTTTATGAAGAAATCTTAAACGGTTTTCGAAATATATAGCGGACAAGTAATGTTACCTTTTGAATTTTGACCTGTAAGTGTGACCTAGACATTTGTAGGACCTTGTTGAAATATAGCTTTTGCACGTTGCCTTGATAAGGTGAACATTTGATTCAAGTTTCAAAAAAATCTTTCAAAGGGTAAAGGAGATATGGAGCGGACACAAATTTAATAAAAAATTACAATACGTAAAATACAAAGGGGCGTAAGTTTGTTAATAATAAAGTAGGGTTTTGCTTTTTTCTCTGCACATCGCCTGAGAGTGCTTTATATTTAAACAAACTTTTATGAAGAAATCTTGAAAGGTTTTTCAGATATGGAACCGACACGAAGCTTAAATGAAGTTACTCTACGAAAAATACAAAGGGACATACTTCCGTCAAAACTGAGTGTAGGGTTATGGTTCTTTTTCTCTGCACATTGTCTGATGATGCTTTATATTTATACAAACTTTCATGAAAAAATCTTAAACGGTTTTTGAGATATGGAGCGGACACGAAGCTTATGTGAAATTACCATACGAAAATTACAAAGGGACGTAATTTTGTTAAACGTGAAAGTAGGGTTATGGTTCTTTTTTCTGCACATCTTCTGATGATGGTTGATAATTATACAAACTTTCATGAAGAAATCTTAAACGTTTTTTTTAGATATGGAGCGGACACGAAGCTTATATGAAATTACTATACGAAAAAATACAAAGGGACATACTTCCGTCAAAAATGATTATAGGGTTATGGTTCTTTTTCTCCGCACATTGTCTGGTGATGCTTTACATTTATACAAACTTTCATGAAGAAATCTTAAACAGTATTTGAGATGTGGAGCGGACACGAAGCTTATGTGAAATTATTATACGAAAAATACAAAGGGGCGTAATTTTGTTAAAAATGAAAGTGGGGTTATGGTTCTTTTTCTTTGCACATCGTCTGATGGTGCTTTATAATTGTACAACCTTTCGTCAAGAAATCTAGAACGGTTTTTAAGAAATGGAGCGTACACAAAATGTAACCCATTGCCATTTGACCCAAGTTTCAAAAAATCTTTCAAGGGGTTAAGGAGATATAGAGCGGACACCGAAAGTTAACGGACAGACGGACGGACGGACAGATGGACGGACGGAGGTCACGACATAATACGACCCGTCTTCGACGGGCGTATAAAAAGAAAAAAAAACAATCACGTTAAAGGAAAAGCAGCGCATTTGCAAGCTGATACTATAATACTGTTTACACTTTTACACAGATCCCCATTCATCTCTTACTGAATGGAATGCTCGAATATCAATAACGATCCTTGTTCGCCCTTTGTCCTAATTAAACATGTGATTAAAGTGAGTGAGTAAGTGAGTGAGTGAGAGTGATTTCGGGTTTGACGTTCCACGCCAACACATAGTGTTAGAGGCACGAACCTCATAAGGAGACGGGACCTCAGTTAAAAGTCGCATCCGAAAGACCGGAGAAGCAGGAGATCGAACCTGCTACCCTGGATTGGTAGTGATTCAAATTAGCACTCCTCTAAAATTGCAAGGCGCATTCTTGTTAAACTCTTTTCGGTTACTCTGTGAGTAGTATGTGCTTCGATGCATGAGGTCTCCTTCATAAGCCGCGACATGACAAACCAACAAAGTGACGTGCGATAAGCGAAGACTCAGATCAGCTTGTGCAGATTCCGAGTCTGATCAGAGTCTTCGCTGTGCGCTCAAAGGGTCTCAGCTAGCTCTATGCAGACAGCGAAGACTCCGATCTGACTGGGCGGATGCCTATGCTGATCTTAGTCTTCGCTGGGCGCACATACATCTTTGTTGATTTTGTCGTATCGCGGCTTAATATTCCTCCACATTCGGGGCTGGTGTTTGAGAAACGAACATGCATCCGGAGGGAGCTAATTCTTCTATTGAGAGCTGCCCTCTATAAATAATTGCTCCCGTATATGCCCTGATTAACCGCGCTTGTATAGGAAAGGCAACATTTAGGCAAAATATAGGCAAAACATTTGCAAACAGCGAAGGATTTATTCAGATTTTGTAGACGCAGAGATTAATTAGAGATTTCGGTTTGCAGTCCTTGTTCGTCATAATCCGACAACTGTAACAGTTGTTGCAAACAGTTGACTGTCTGATTCGAGTATTCGCTATTCTCAAAAGCAGTTGTAATTGTGATAAAAGTTCACATTTTCAAAGACTAAACACGTCTTCAGGGTTAAGCAAGCTACGGGCATTTTGAGTTGCTGAAAAAGATGTCGCCGTTAGAAAAAATCTAAGAAAACAGATAAAAAGCAAAATGCGAACATCACGCATTTTATCAAAGGTTTTATTTTTCTCCTGGTAATTCACTATTTCATATTGGTCTAAGAACATCCGGCTGATGCGTCGGAACAGGAAATCACCTCCCAGCTCTGCTTAGTATTTGAGCCGCGACATAATAAAAATCAACGAAGTGGCATGCGCGCCCAGCGAACACTCAGATCAGCATGTGCATCCGCTCTGTGTGATCAGAGTCTTAACTGTCCGCATGGAGTTAGCCTAGACCCGTAGCTACCATTAAAGCGCACAGCGAAGACTCAAATCAGACTGGGTGGATGCCCATGCTGATCTGAGTCTTCGCTGGGCGCACATGCCACTTTGTTTGTTTTGTCGCGTGGCGGCTCACATTGTTTTATTTGAACAACTTTGGATAAATCCCCATTTCAATCGGAACTGTTGCAAATTGGAAGCGCTAATACAGCATTACTTCCTTCGAATAAATGAAACAGAAAAAGTGTATAAACTTACAATTGATTTCTTACTTTAATTACGTGCAGTGTAATTGAACTCAAGGGTTCTGTTTGCAATATTAAAGCGTAAACTAAGAAAATATCTGTCATTGGTACAAAAATAGAGAGAGGGGGAAAAAGTATCTTGTCAAAAAGGTAACCAAACCATTCAATTTAGAACACCAATGCGTAATGCAGAACAACGATCCAAACGCAAGCGTAGCAATACAGATCCAATTACAAATTAGGCAAGTACGTATCAAAGTTGTATTAATTGCACAGGCAGACGGTGTAATTTAAACAAAGGAAAAAATGAAGAAAAAAACAGTAATTTTAAAAATACAAATGCTTTTAAATCATTATTTTGATTTCAAGGAAAGGCTTTTTAAACTACGTTTATCATTTTTTTGTTCTTCGTCTGTTCTTCAGCTGTAACATTGATGTGTTTAAGTGTATTTGTTAATGTCTGCATGTTTGACCAATATGCTTTCTTCGATCCAGAATTTACCGTCTTAATCCTAATAAACATTCCTGCTTAAATAAACGACCCCTGCCTCTTTTCCGAGATGTTCAAAATTACCTACAGTGTATTGGCATTTCTCTCTGTTTTCCATCAGTTATACAAAAGGGAAGAACTTTCACGAATTCCTGTATGTTTCTCTTGAGGACGTTGCTCTTCCAAACGGAGTCTACTCTTTTAGGAAAATTGACCTTTTATTTTCCTTAAAGAGTTGCTAGAGGAAATTTTTTCCTTTAAGTGTTGACTCCTATTGAGAAGGGCGAAACAATCCCGAAATCAAGGTAGAATCGCTTCCTGAAAGTATATCCACCTACCGCAATACCATTTATTAGAAGTTCTTTGGCAGTGGCTTATTTACTATTCTTTAGGCTCTAAATAATGCCCTCTATGGTAAAAAGCGACTTCAGGAGATGATATATATACTGAGCAAAAGTCAAAAAGCTACATTAAAAAAAGGCAGTTTGTAACTAACACAGTGATACTTTTTTACCAGAATATAAACTTTTAAGTTGTGCACGACATACAGCAAGATAATGTCAATAAAATGCTGAATCTGATTCTTCTCATATCAGAGGTATTCAATTTTAGCACATTTTGTAAAACGGCAAATATGCGCTTGCGCAGATGTACATTTCTTTGCTGATCTGAAGCGTTACATCAAGGGTGATAGAAAAAGCAAAAATAATTCACAATTGTTATTTAAAAAGCTAGAAAATTGAAGCCTTTTTTCAAGAGTACGATTTATCTCCCTTTGCATTAAAACTATAGCAAATTTCAATTTTCAATTGATCTTTGTGTTATCAATTTTCCACGCAAGTTTTTCTCGTCCTCGTAGTGCAATAAATTATACACTTAACTCATCGTTAATTTCAAGCAAAATTGTGACAATATGTTAGGAAATCAAAGATAAATTTCTTATGGGATTTTCCATTGTTCACGGATTCTTATTGTGTTTTCGAAGAAATAGCGATATTTCAACACTACTTTTCAAAGACATGAAAACACATACTGATGTGTACATTCTCTTGCGATATGTTTGGTACACTGTTTGTTTATCTAAGGCCAAATAAGGACAATTGTATCCTGAACTCCCTTTATAAATCAAGTTTAAAGTGTCTGATCGACTGTTCCATATTTGCACAACAGAAAATCTGACCCCTGTTCACTTCAACATGGGTTCATTTTATCGAAAACGGATTTTACAGCTATCCAATGGTATCATGGCCTTACACATGCATTTAACTTTGAAATGCGTTCTTATTCATGAAACGTTGCTGGTTCCACAAAACAGGAAATTTGAAGAAAAATCACTTACAGCGTTTTCACTTTTGTTCACTATATATCTATAGGCCGAACGCTTTTGTCATATCTTGATCTATGTGTTGTATATATTGTCCCAAAATAATCCTTGAATAACATAGTGGTTTAACCAAATCGCAACGCCCCGGACTGTTTACTAGAATTAATACGGTAGTTTCAAAGTCTACTGACTGTACACATCCAATAATTTTCACCACCCGTACAGTGGAAAACCACTTACGTGACTTCCTGTTTGTTTCTCGGGAGGACAAGGTTTCTTATGTAACAAATTCTTATCGTTAAGAGTTTACCTCCCATTTCGGAAGAAGGCAAATTAAAACTGCAGCGTTGATTTCCTAGACAGTATACCCATTCGCCTTAAATGCCTTATGTTCTACCGTGTTAAAGTTACACCTGAAAATCTAGGCGTATCCGACTTGGCGTGTCGTGCTTCTCTAGAAAAAGTGCTTCACATTAGGAATCATGAAACGGGCCATTCGTGCTTTACGTTTAGATGTGTGTAATCTGCTGTATAATAAAGTAAGGGGAGCCACATGGCACTTAACACCAGCTGCAATGATGATAAAATGAATTCTGAAAATAAACTTCCTCTAGAAGCAAGGTACACATACGACAGCACAATCAGTTTAGTATAATCATGCATTAAAGTATATTTAGAGATCAGAGCATTTTTAGAAATTACCTATTCCGATATAAAAACACTTTTTTTAAACACCATGCCCCTTTATTGTCCCCCGCCTTTTCGAAGAAAAGCGGAGGGACATAGTTTTCGGCTTTCCGTCCTTCCGTCCTTCCGTCTTTCCGTCCCCCTAAAGTAGTAGGTACCTTGTATGCGCAACTCCTCCTACAGTTTTATGCCGATTCTTTCGAAACTTTACAGCTGTTTTTGTCATGGTCTGAAAATACGCATGTGGTTTTGAAATAATCCTGAAATTATTTTTTGTCATTTTTTCCACAAGTAGAACTTAGTCATTTTTAGGCGTTTTTACTATCAAAGTGACTAGATAGTGGGTACCTTGTGTGCGCAACTCCTCCGATAGTTTTATGCCGATGCCTTTGAAACTTCACGGGTGTTTTGGTCATGGTCTGAAAATATGCATGTGGTTTGGATATAATCCTCACATTATTTTTTGTTACTTTTTCCACGAGTTGGACTAAGTCATTTTTTAGGCGTTTTACATAGTGACTAGATAGTGAGTACCTTGTGTGCGCAACTCCTCCTACAGTCTTATGCGGATTCCTTTGAAACTTCACAGGTAGTTTGGTCATGGTCTGAAGATATGCATGTGGTTTGGATATAATCCTCACATTATTTTTTATTTCATTTTTTTTTGCAAATTGAACTTAGCCATTTTTCATACATTTTTACTATCAAAGTGAATAGATAGTGGGTACCTTGTGTGTGCAACTCCTCCTACAGTTTTATGCCGATTCCTTTGAAACTTCACAGGTGTTTTGATCATGGTCTGAAGATATGCATGTGGTTTGGATATAATCCTCACATTATCTTTTTATTACTTTTTTACATTTTTAACTTAGCCGCTTTTCCAGCTCAAACACTAAGTGTATATACATGTACAGTGGAGACCTAGTTTCCAAGACGGGGGACATAAATTCGTCGAATTTGCTTG